>OY804607.1:35738221-36338221 GCA_963680895.1 Fragum sueziense | reverse complement strand
AAAATCTTCTTCTCATGAACCGGCTGTTGCATTGAATACACATTTGGAAGTTAAAATCTTTAGGGCAAGGACTACAAAGTTTGTACAAGAGAAAAAATCTGTCAATAAATGGTCGTGCTGGGGATCGGGGATGGGAGGGGTTCGCATTATTACTAAACTTTGAACATTTTCTACATTTTTTTGAGACAGATTTCTACCAAACTTGGCAGGAAGCATCCCATTGGGAAGCCGCTTCAGATTTATACAAATCATGGAGTTATCTCCCTTTGAGGCCCCAAAAGGGGCCAAAAGGGGGTAAATAGGGTACATATTAAGAAATGTTCTATTGTTGGATTGAATTCACATTTTGTATTTGAGTCTTTAAATAAGTTTGTACAAGAGAAAAAAAAACTGTCAAGAAATGGTGGTGCTGGGGGGTGCGCTATTAGTTAACTTTTAACATTTTCCTTAACTGTGTCTGCTCATTTGATTCAGGTGACCGATAAGGCCCTCTGGGCCTCTTGTCTTCTTTTACCCCAATGATTTCATAAACCATTTCTATTAAGAATGTCAAGACCAGGCTTGCATATTATTAACAACCATACAAACTTTTTTGGGTAAATTATGTAACAACACAATTGATTGTAAGAGAAATATGCTATAGGCCTTTTAAGGCCAATCAATAAGAATGCTTACATTCAAAATTACACAAAAATGTTCATAAGTTTGTCTAGAAAAAGGAGGCCCAGATCTTGTTTGGGAAATGGCTAATAGAATATTTAGTAATGTTTTGTATTTTGAAACTGTTACAGGTCATGGATTTAAATACCTGATTGTGATTGACTTTGAATCTACCTGCTGGAAGGAGGGGAAATTCAGAACTCAGGAAATCAGTGAGTACATTGTCGCTTTTCAACAAAAACCTTATTTGAAGCTGCAGCTGTAAGGTTTTCGTTGAAAAGCAGAGACATAGATATACCATATAACTTTTAATTTTTGCTTGTGTAAAGTTTAGTGGATTAGGGCAAAAATTGGTACTTGTTATTATAACTTTTGCAAAATTTTATTTTGCAATTGTGTAAATTCCCAAATCACAAGCAATTTCTTCTTTTTCCACAATGCCCTCTGAAGCCTTCTCTTTTCAGGGAGTCAAAAAGGTGTCAATATGCAGTAATGGGTTAAATTGAAAAAGCTTAACCCTCAATCTCGTTCTAAATGATGAAATCTCATTTCAGTTGAGTTTCCGGCTGTTCTGCTGAACACCTGTACAGGTGAGATAGAGAGTGAGTTTCATCATTATGTACAGCCACAAGAACAGCCCACATTGAGTAGTTTCTGTACAGAACTTACTGGAATTACACAGGTAAACACTTTATTGATAAATATTGAAGTAAAAGGAGAACTGTTGAACACCTGTACAGGTGAAATGGAGAGTGAATTTCACCATTATGTACAGCCCAAGGACAACCAACATTGAGTAGTTTTTGTACAGAACTCACTGGAATAACACAGGTAAAATTAATGTGTCAACACAGAGCACAGGGTCTGACTCTAAATGTCCCGGAATCTCCAGGACCCCAAAAGTTCAGGAGAGATCCTAGACTTTGGAAGATCTGGATTCCGTTTTTCAGAGTGCACACTTCTGGATCAAGTTGAATGACCCCTTCCCACCTAAAAATGTTTTTAGCTCACCTGAGCACGAAGTGCTCAAGGTGAGCTATTGTGGTCACTTTTTGTCCGTCGTCCGTCTGTCTGTCCGTCTGGGTTGACAGAGACATGCTTATGCTTCGAAATTCTTTGAAAAAAGCATGCTTCTGCTTCGATTTTTCTTATGAGACTCTCCTATGTGACAGTCCCATAAGAAAATGTGTATAACAGATGGAAATTACCTCTGTGTCATTTCTAGCCTCTACTCTAAAACTGCAGCACAAGTAGGTGTCGAAGGTATGGATATATTGAAATGTCCGTGCATGTAGTTTAGGGTCCATATGAAAGGACATTCTTATAAAAAAAATGCCAGACTGGTTTAAAAGTCATGGTGCATCAGACGCATGACAAGCTTCATGATTTATTATAAACAAGCGCTCAGCCGATACTGAAAATCGATAACCAGTCTAGCCAAGTACCCCCTAGCTCCACTTCCTGTTACAAGTTACAACTGAAAATTCTTAGTAAGTTTTTAGCACTGTGTATCAAAAGGTTTCATCAGTAATTCACTCAGATTTGGTTATCTATTTGATGTTTTATTGTTTTAACTGTTTTTTGCTCTTGAGAAATGAAGAAACAACAGTAAAAAACTAAATGTCATGGGTTTTCTCGATGTAAACAAAGAAATGATCAACATTGATGGGAGGGAAATTTAAAGCTGCATTTGATCAAAGACCCATAATTTTGAGCCAAATATCCTTGAAAACTGAAAATTTGGATTTTGAATTCAAAGAAATTCTTGTTTCTTGCTCTTGAGAAATGAATAAGAGTAAAAAACTAAATGTCATGGGTTTTCGCGATGTAAACAAAGAAATGATCAACATTGATGGGAGGGAAATTTAAAGCTGCATTTGATCAAAGACCCATAATTTTGAGCCAAATATCCTTGAAAACTGAAAATTCTGATTTTGAATTCAAAGAAATTCCTTTCTACAACTTCTAGTTAACTTTCAAGAATAAGATGACTTAGGGGCCTGAGAGTATTGAAGATTTTACCGAAATAGTTGTAAATAACTGATTATGCATAATGTTCATTTAATTATAATCATGGGTCAAAGTTTTCTGGAGAATTATTTTGGAAAAACCCTGACACAGCATGCTCGGCATTTTGTGAATCCTGTGGGAAAACAATGAATTACAAGTCGAGTGGGGAAAATGCAGAAGATTCTTATCACAGGAAGAGCTTGAGAATAGTGCAATCAAACCAAGTAAGAACCTTTTCTTTATCTGTCTAGGCGGAGAAAGGTGGTACTGTGAACGCTCGCACTTGTCAATGGTGATAGTTCACATAATATAAGTCACTTTACCCTTCCCACCCTTTTTCCACTCTGTCACAGATTTCTATATCTAATGTACAGTTGCACAAGACACTCTGTCCAACAAATGTGTCAGTCACAGAAGATGTCCATATTTGACAAGTTGCACAAGTCATTTTGTCCAAAAAATATTCAACAGTCACAGAAGATGTCCATATCTAACATACAGTTGCACAAGACACTCTGTCCAACAAATGTTAGTCACACAAGATGTCCATTTCTGTCTAAAGTTGCACAAGCCAATCTGTCCAACAAATGTCTTCCAGTCACAGAAGATGTCAATAATTTTTCAATTTACAGGCCTCCAGGATTCTGCTTTACGTTATCTTTATATACAAATCTATGGTTGCTACTGGGTATTAGCCTAAGAAGGTACACAGGTCTACAGTCCGTAGTAAATGAAAGGGTCACATACAATGTTTCTCGCCTGTCGCCAGATGATAAATTTATAAAAGTCCAGTGCCGAAGATCAGGCACATCCATAATAGGCCATTGGTCTGTTGTGGTACAAAAGAAAATGAAGATATTCAAGAGACTTGAAATACTTATTGAATTGATTCAACATGAAAAAGGGACCATCTTGTAAGTACAGACCCTTCTCAGATTATTTAAAGCTACATCATACATGCACATGAAAATTATGATCACCTTATGCTTTATATGAGAATATACCAAACTCATGTTTTTGCACTAAACTTTGTTTTACCTTCTTTGGTAATCTTAATAATCATTTGGACATTGAACATAATAAACACTTATGTGACTCCCAAACAACTTTTCTAGTGTGACTGTCACACAAGTGTGGTGCAGTGCGAACACATTTTTGATGTGTCACACAAGTAACATAAATTGCAACACAAGCAACGTTGGCACACAAGCATGCCGCCATAGGTCCGTCCATCCGTCTGTCTGTCCGTCCGTCCGTCCACAATTTCGTGTTTACACTCTAGCATCTACAAATATAAGCCAATCTTGACCAAACTTGGTCAAAACATGTATGGCCATAAGATCTCGGATGAGTTTGATTATGGATCAGATCGAACCAGAAAGTCAGGAGTTATCTGCCCTTGAATGCGAAAAATACTTAGTTTTGACATTGTTTACACTCTAGCATCTACAATTATTGATCAATCAAGACAAATCTTGGACATAACATTGTAGACTATAAGATCTCGGATGAGTTTGATTTTCAGTAAGATCTGACCAGAAAGACGAGAGTTATGTGCCCTTGAATTTGACAAAATTGCCATTTTCGGCTGTTTTTGACCTTGTTTACACTCTAGAATCTACAATTATTCATCAATCAAGACAAAACTTTGCCACAATGTTTGGGACCATGAGATCCCGGATGAGTATGATTTTCAGTCTGATCTGATCAGAAAGTCAAGAGTTACTTGCCCTTGAATTTGACAAAATTGTCATTTTTGGCTGTTTTCGACGATGTTTACACTCTAGAATCTACAATTATTGATCAATCAATCCAAAACTTGGACACAAGGTTGGAGACTATAAGATCTCATATGAGTTTGATTTTCAGTCTGATCTGACTAGAAAGATGAGAGTTATGTGCCCTTAAATTTGATCAAATTGCCGATCTCGGCTGCTTTAGACCTTGTTTACACTCTAGAATCTACAATTATTGACCAATCAAGACAAATCTTGGACACAATGTTGGAAATCATAAGATCTCGGATGAGTTTGATTTTCAGCCTGATCTGACCAGAAAGTCGAGAGTGCCCTTGAATTTGACAAAATTGCTGTTTTCGGCTTTTTTTCGACCTTGTTTATACTCCAGAATCGACAATTATTTATCAAACAAGACAAATCTTGGACACAATGTTGGGCGCGATGAAATCTTGGATGAGTTCGATTTTCACAATGTTATTGACCATAGGTTCGTTTTCAGTCTTAGAGTCATAAATATTTTTTGAATTGAAGAAAAGTGTTGTTTATATCATTTTGGTTCAGGTGAGCGATATAGGACCATCATGGTCCTCTTGTTTGATTCCCCACAAGATGAAGGCTTTAGGAAATCATGATGGAAAATAAAGATGTTTATGATAATAAGATAATTATGTAATATTATGAAGACATACCTCCCTATTTGTATGTCCGGCCTCTGCCGATATCCTACATCTGTCATAGAAATGGGTCCTTTTTCCAGATCATTTGTCATTTCATTTTGCCAGAATCTTTTTCCAAACATGTACTATAAATGATGTTAAAACAAGTTGTTGTTTGTGATTTAGTTCATTTGTAAAATGTTATTACATTTTGTAAACAGGACAAGGTAGACAATGGAATCCCCCTTAATCTCTGTCTACGACGTTTTCGATACTGGTTGGAGAAGCTGCATAGTGAAAGGGGTGTAATCTGTACAGGCTCTAGTATGGTAAAAGGAAAACAGGATGATTGTAATGCAACTTGTGTGACCTGGTCAGGTAAAATCAGTTGATATTATTCTTTTGGAAGTTGATGAAAATGTTGTTTGCCTTAAATATAGCTAAGAAAGTATTGAGGCAAAAGAAGAAAATGCTGGCTTTCAGCATTTTCATTTTTTGCCTCAATGTTTTCTAATGCTGCATCTTATAGAGATGTCAATACTTGGTCTTATTTGGGAATTGATTAATTGTGTACCAAACAAGCTCTGATATTGATATCCCTTGCAGACAATGCTTTTAATAACGTTGAGATGTTATCCTCAATATATCCTGTGATATTTTTGATATCGGTTAGATATTAGATTGGTGTAATGTGATAAAAGGAAAACAAGAAGATTGTTATGCTACATGTGTCTTATGGTCAGGTTTGGCTAGTTTAGATTAACCCTTTCCAGAACAAGGAATGTGTAGGGTGGTTGAATTCAAAAACTTCTGAAGTAGACAAAATCTATGTTGATAAAGACAAATCTGGTTAAAGTGACATTCATAAATGTGTCTTACTGCTCAACTGATAATAAGTTTCTTGAGATGTCAGCATTAAAGTTGTCTGTCAGTTTTAAGTAATCAGTCATATTTTGTAAATATTGCCATAACAGCAGCACTGGTGGTGAACTCGGCCAAAGCGAGGGACGTTTTTTCGCGAACTATGTATTCCGTCGGTGTTGTTATAAAATATCATAACTACGGCTTTATAGAAGCCGTAGTTACAAGATTTTATAACAACACCGACATTTTGTCAATACAAAATGGTAAACTCGGTCTGTGATTAGAACAAGTTCATTGTCATTACAAATAAAATCTATAAATTCACATTTAAACGCAAAATATCTATACCTTGTTGTAGCGAAAATTGTTTTAGTTCACCACCAGTGAGCAGAGGAGCTACAGATAATATGAGGTAATCATGGATTTTCAAAAATGTAGTGTTAAATATTTTGTTATTTGTTCAACCAAAACTTTATCATTGCAGTCTTTTTAAAAGTTGCAGAATGTTTACTGGACATTCGGTCTGGTAGAAAAATATATTTACCAGACCAAATTTTTTTACAAGACCGAAATTTTTCACAAATAACCAAATTAACATCTGATCTTGGAGCAAAATGAGAATTTTCTCAAACTTTTTGATGATTTTACATGGAATTTTTAATATCTTCACAATCTAATTGTTCTCATCCAGGCCTTTATTCAAGTGTTTGAAAACGTAGATTACATGTTGTAATTGAAACTCACATTTTGCAAAATTTTACCAAGTTCCAATCACTGCCTTAAAATATTTTACTGGACAATCGGTCCTGTGAACTACAAATCCATACCAGAGCGAGTCAAATTTTACAAGATTGTCCGTCGGTCTGACGAGTTTCGGAAAGACTGTCATTGGTACACATTGAAATGATCTTATCTATCCAATTAAAATGATTCTAGGTATGAACAACATTTGGTTTGGATTTGCATGAATTGAGAATGTTTTTACCGCAGAGCTCCAGATAGGATGCGTATTTGCGTAAACTTATTTGTTGCTCTGAATAGAGGCAGTGGCACTGTGCATTGGTATTTCACAAACACCTGTTTCTGTACGAATTTCAGATTGGGATCTTGGAGTTTGTTTGCAGTATGAATGTAAGAGAAAACAGCTACTAAAACCTGCAGAATTAACCAGCTGGATTGATCTGAGAGCTACTTATAGGGTAATGTGTACCATGTTTATTTACAACTTTTAGGACATCATTGAGTGAACATCAATGTATGACTTTAACCTAGTCCTTATCTCATACATTATTTGACATGGTATGTTGATATTTCAGATACCTCCTAATTAGACTTTCCATTTTCGACCATTATTGACCTTGTGACCTTGAAGTTTTACTTTTTGTGACAAGCTTCAGTAAAGGAGAGTTACATTGTCTGTAGATAAGACGATTCCTTGTAGCCATAAGTAAAATGATGTTCATATTTTTTACTTATTACTTTCTGGAAAGACCATTCCTATTATCGTATAATACTTAAATCGATACTTAGGCCAAGGCCTATCATCAATGTCAAGTTTAAAAGACTTGTATTTGAGCGTCATGGGGCATTGTTGTTTGATTAACAAATTGAGGTTGTTTCTTTCAAAACTATCACTCATGTGACATTCCTGATTGGAACAGACGGAGGCATGGCAGAAAATTCTGATCATAATCAATTTCTTTGTCTGCAGTGTTTTAAAGTAGAGTGGTTTGAAAATTTGTTGTCTTTCCCAAAAAAGACCTTGTTTTGACATCCCTTAGAAAAAAGCTTGTGGAAACATTTAGACAAAATGAGAAGATGCTGATAAAATCTTCTGCACTGTAATATACACAAACCTGATTCTAATTCAAGTCCATTTTGTCGTCCGAAGCATCTTTCTAATTAGGCTTCTCTAACACTTTGCCATTAGGGAAAGGGCTGAAAATGGCTAGAGGTCTTTAAAGGATGCGACTGCATGGTAAATCAGAGCTTCAGATAAGTGGGGGATGGTTGGCTTTAAAGTTTTCAAAGTGAAATATTTCACTAAATGTTCATCAAACCCTATGTTGTGTTGATTGAAATGAGTACCAACAACATGGGTTTTGGATTTGAAATAAAACATTTAGAAAGCCTTCCCAGTCCCCCCACCCCCATCTGTTGCTGTGTGTTTACAAATGTTTATTTTTGGCCTCATCTGTTTCAGAAATTTTATCAAAGGAAGCCCAACGGATTGAATGGAGCCTTGCAGGATGTAGGAATAAATTTTCAGGGGAGAGAACATTCAGGTATTATGGATTTTTAGCTCCACTGGCCGCAGGCAAGGGGGCTTATGTCATGGCCCTGTGTCCGTCGTCCGTCCGTCCGTGCGTACGTGCGTCCGTGCGTAAACTTTTTCTTTAAACATCTTCTTCTCCAAAACTACTGGACCAATTTCAACCAAACTTCACAGGAATCTTCCTTGTATGAACCTCTTCCAAATTCCTTCAAAAAAATAAATTCCGTGCAGAACTTGAATTTTAATTAAATAAATTAAATTAAATTTTCGAAAAATCTTTAAAAATTCTTCTTCTCCAAAACTACTGGACTAATTTCAACCAAACTTCACAGAAATCATCCTTGCATGAATCTCTACCAAATTCCTTCAAAAGAATAAAATCTATGCAGAACTTGAATTTTAATTAATTTAATTGAATTAAATTTTCGAATTTTTTTTAAAAACTCTTCTTCTCCAAAACTACAGGACTTATTTCAACCTAACTTCACAGAAATCTTCCTTGCATGAATCTCTACCAAATTCCTTCAAAAGAATAAAGTCTGCACAGAACTTGAATTTTAATTAATTTAATTGATTTAAATTTTCGAAAAATCTTTAAGAAAAATTTCTTCTCCAAAACAACTGGACCAATTTTAACCAAACTCTACAGAAATGTTCCGTGCATTAATCGCTTCTTAGTATCTTCAAAAAAATAAATTCTATGTAGAACTTAAATTTTAATTAATTTAATTAAATTAAATTTTCGAAAAATCTTTAAAAATTCTTGTTCTCCAAAACTACTGGACCAATTTCAACCAAACTTTACAGAAATGTTCCTTGCATAAATCTCTTCTTAATTCCATAAAAAAAATATATTCTTTGTAGAACTTAAATTTTGATTATTGACATTAAATTAAATTTTCGAAAAATCTTCTTTTCCAAAACTACTGGACCAATTTTAACCAAACTTCACATGAATCTTCCTTGCATTTATCTCCTCTAAATTCCTTAAAAAATTATTTGCATGTAGAACTTAAATTTTAATGAATTAAATTAAATTGAATTTTGAAAAAATTATTAGACAATCTTCTTTTCCAAAACTACAGGACCAATTTCAACCAAACTTCACAGGAATCTTCCTTGCAGGAATCTCTTCAAAATTCCTTCACATTCGGATGAAAAGCTTGGTGGGCTAGGCTTTTTTTTTGCTATATGAAACAGTGTAATTTTAAGACATTTTTTAAAAACATTTCTGGTCCCTAATCACTTATTGGATTTCATTCTGGTGTAGCATGAATCTTCTTTGAATAGACCTCTATTGTATTCCTTGAAGAAATTCATAGTCTAAATGTCTAAAAGCCAGTGGAGCGATACAGGGCCATCTTGGCCCTCTTGTTATTGAAATGGCACAGTTTTACCCATTCCCACATTATGACAATTTTTGATGGCCTTCAGAATAGAGGCTCTGGAAAGCATTGTGGAAAATGAAGAAATTGCTTGTGACACATAATTTCTTCATTTTCCACAATGTTTTCTACCAAGAAAGAATAGTTTTTTCCAAAATTTCATTTTCTTGAAACTGTCGACTGCATCCTTATCAATTTGGACCAGTCTAAAATTTACTATCTGGCTATTTATTCAATAAAGTGCCACCGTACTTGGGACATTTCAAGTCATTAAAAAAGTTGAACATTCAGTCTTTCTGAAATTATTTACTGGTAGAAAAATTATTCTAGTTTTTGGATATTATCATTAAAAGATAGTTAAGTGGAAGGAAATTTTCCTTTTTTTTACTGAAAATGGAGTTGATAACCAGACATGTTGGACGTAACAGGACATCTTTATTTGCAATTTTTCACCACCCAATATTCAAAAGCTTAATTTTTTACAGTTGATTCTATTACAGGACTAGAAATCTTCAGAAAAATCATGTGATTTAATGGAATAAAACAATGTATTCTTAAAATTTTGGAAAAAACGTGAAATATGTTGGACGAACATGGACATTTTGAAACAAAAATTTTCTGGTTACGGCTTCTCTAGCCTAGAAATTGAATATGATACTGATTAAATGGACTATGATACATTTAAAGTCCACATTGTGAAAAGCTAGTTGTGGTTCATTTTTGCACAAAAAAGTATATGATAAACACCCTAATATGTTGGACTAACAGTTGGACACCACCAGGGACGGATCCAGAATTTCTTTTAAGGGGGTTCGTTTTTAGAACAAGGGGAGTTCGTTTCATATTATTACACAATTTTGACTGAATTTCTGCATGAAAATGAAATAATCAGCTGTATGGGGGTTTGTTTGAACACCACCCCTCCCCCCTGGATCCGCCACTGACCATCCATGAAATGTTGGACAAACATAGGACATCCATGTCGGACATAACAAATATTCGGACGTAACATGCAGAATAGGGTTGGACAGACAAAACATAACACCCATTTTTTCGGCTTCCAGACAGAAAATGAAATCATGCGTGACTGCATACCAGAAACTGGTCTCAGTTGTCGTAAAATTAAATATCGTAAAGGTAAGGGAGATAATCTACCCAAATAAAACAAAAATTAATGTCACGGATGTTCGGACGAACAGTTGGACAGACATTCAATCAGGTAATTTTAATTACGACATTTATTTAAACAACTAATTCTTAGATGCATACACCATGCAATTAATTTTACAATGATATTCAGATTCGCCATTATGTAGTAAGATACAGCAATATACTGACCTAGAATGATATAATCAACTTGTTTTAGAAAAACCTTTAACAGGACAGACAATGTTACGTCCAACATGCCTGACTTAAAAGTATTTTTTCATCCTTTTTGTCTTGCAATTTTCGTAATTTTGAATTAGTTTATACAATTTCAATTCTTTTATTTCGTCATGCTACAAATTTGTATAAATGTGATAATTAGAATACTTAGAAAAATAATGCTCTTTTTTGATAGTAATGGTGTGGTGTCCGTAGTCGAGGGATAGAGCGTCGGCCTTGAGACTAAGAGGTTCCGAGTTTGATCCCCGGTAGCGGGGGTTGGTCAAGGCTTCTCATTGGCCCACACATTCGGCGCGAGTACTGGTGGATTTCCAGGAAGCTCAATCGAGAGGGATTAAAATAAGTTGATGAAACTTGCTTCCCAATCGATGTAAAATAAATGCGTTCAAAGGAACGCCTGAAGAAGAAAAAAAATGGCTTGTCCCAAATTTAACGTGAAAAAAATACACAAATCAGTCATTATATTTTAAATATTTTATTTAATATTTCAGATTTTACAATAAAACTGTTTCTTTTATCCCTTCATTATATTCTTTACCCATCTAAAACCTGAAAATACATGTAAAGCTGTAGAAAATATGAAAAAAATCATTTTTATGCAACACACAGAAAAGTGGCACCTTACCGAATACATAGCCATCTGGTAATGGGTTAGCTTTTGTTATCATAACTTACACACAACTGTTTTGTATTGCATCCAAATAGTTATAATTTGATAATAATTTGTTACATACTTTATATATCTTCTGCATCCTAAAATATACTTTATATATCTTCTGCATCCTAAAATAAGTAACTTTGATGTATGTTAGACTGATCATCAAATATTAGTGTAACCTGCAAAAAGGTCAGTGCCAGGTCAAATAAATTAGTATTTGCTATTCTGATGAACACAGACAACACAGAGGTAAGGTGGGAAAGCTCACATACTTATTAGAACTCGCTGAGAAGATAAAAATGAGTACCCACAACAGGATTTGGTTTGAAATAGAGAATTTAGAATGTCTTCACCTTCAATTGGTCTGTAGCTGTTATAATGGTTCAATAAGCAATGATTCTATATAGTTAATCATGACGTAATTTACAAACAATAGTTTTTCGTAGGTGTTGTTGTAAAATCTTGTAACTACAGCTTGATTCAAGCGGTAGTTATATCAACAAGATTTTATAACAACACTGACGTTTTATCAATACATAACGTTTTATCAATACATAATGGTAAACCTAGTTTATTTTTAGCACAAAACCATTGCCATTGCAGGTGTTGATGACGCCAGAAACACAGCCAAGTTAGCCTACAGACTCATTCAAGATGGCTGCCAGTTGAAGGTCACCAAAACAATCAAGGTCACTTGACAACAATGATTATACTTTATCTTTAAAATTTGTTAACCTTTACCAGGAATTTTATCATGGCCTTGTATTGAAAGATCTTGTGTCTGTCTTTCACAGTATCACAAATTCATCTTGTTTCAAATGCATGTAATTGGGAAGAGGCCTTAGCCTGTTCAATTTGGGAAATTTTAGCGTGCTTTTATTAACAAATGGGAATCATGTTTTAGTAAAAGAAGAAGAGTTAAGAACACTTTATGCATGAATTACACCGTTTATCTGTTAAAGAAGGCTGAAAGAACCATGTTAGCATTGAAAGTATTCAGAGAACAATAGAGTTTGATTAGGGCATTTCCTTTTTTCGCTCTCCATGCTTTGAAGATAAAAGATTTGAAAAAACATGGTCAAATATGAAAAACATGCTTATGGCAAGCACTTGATTCATTTCCCACATTGTTTTCTACCCAGAAAGAAGAAAAAATGAAAGTTCACTTTTGTTGCCGTCTGCAACAACTTTGAATTTGGACTAAGTAAAAAATGCTGCCTGTTAATGGGTTAAATATTTTTCAAGACTTTCTCTGCATGTTTGGAATGTCAAATAAAAGCAGTATTTTTGAAAATGTTTGTCTTTAAACATCTATCTTTTATATTGTTAAATTTTTGCTTTGAAAATGAGGATCAATATAAATTTAAAAAATAATCAAATATGACTATTTGATTATTAAAAGCAAATCTTATTTTTAATTATTTTCTTAGTTTTTTCATAATATTGCACAATCAACTTATCAAGAAACAAAATTGTTTTTTATTTCAATCTGGTAATAATAGTCATGTGCCAATTTACTTATTTCCTTAGCATTTTACTATTGTTAATAATCATTGTTTTAAGTTTTAATGTGAATGAAATTTATTAAAGTGTTTTTAAATTAAACCGACTGTGTTGGTTATCTTTTCAGACCCATGAACGCTCCTCAAGTTGTAGTGCAAATATAGGATCATACTTCAAAACAGATGGTATGTCTAGTGCACAAAATACAGGTGTCAAGACAGCACAAATAAGGACCATAACTATCAGAGGACAAACACCAAACCAGTCAAGTAAAGAACAAATACAGAACCAGTCTGACAAAGGTCATCAGAAACAGAGCAGTGAACCAGTCAAAAACTTTTCAAATATGGAACAGTCACCAAACAAATCCAACAAGAGATCACCATCCAAGATTCCAGTGCCAATAGCGAAGAGTAAACCAGCTTCACATGTCAAAGAGACAACAACATGTAATGGTCAAGTCAACAACAAAGATAAAATGTATCCAGTTGGTGCAGTTTGCACAAATCAAGACCAACCTGCTTGTAGCAAGGTTCTTAATGACGAAAATAAACCATCTACTCCTAATAAAGTAAGGCTCTCTGGGAAGAGAAAGGAAATAACACCACTGAAGGTCAAAGGAAATGACAGAGCTGTGAATTCTCCTCTCAGAAAGGCACAAAGACAGTTCACTCCAAAGAAATTTTCTGCAAAAGATATTTATGTCGACAAGAGTTCAAATGACTCAAATGGAATTACTAGAGGGATACAAACACAGCCAAAACTTGGACTTCAAGAACATGATATGAATATACTACAAGAAGGAGAAGAATCAAGTGATGTAAATAATTCCAAGTCTTTAACTATTAAACAGGCTTTACCTAATTTATGTTCAGTATCGGTGTTTAAGAAGCCAAATCCAGTCTGTGGAAAGAGGATAGGACCTGTTGGTCCTATCCTCTTTCCACAGACTGAATTTGGCTCGCCAAATACAGAGACACCGAGCACTACTTGTAAGAGTTTCTCTTCATCAACCCCTGCTGGTAATGTGATAAACAAACCTTTCATTCAGGGGCCAATTGTGAGTCCAATCCAAGGCACTTATCAACTTACAAAAAATGGAAGCAAGTCTGCTGGTGATGGACGCACACCTGCTGCAAGTTTTAATGCTAACAGCTCAACAACTATGTGTTCATCAATGAACGGTTTTAAAACTCCTAATTCCACCGTATTCAACAACCATTCAAAAACCACCAATCTATGTAGCCACTCCCTCTCAAATTCCAATAACCAATCATCATTCTTTAATCGCAATAACTCCTCCTCCATGAAGATGACTCCGCCCCTTTGTCGATGTGGGCGGCGATCTAAAAGAAAAATGGTCCAATCACCAGGTCAGAATATGGGTAGATTTTTCTTCAGTTGTGCAGTAAGAAAAGGTGCCTGGTCAAAGGAGGGCTGTGATTTCTTTAAATGGGAAGTGGATGCAGGCAGTAGGCAGAGTTTTTCTACAATTAAAAATAACTCTGGATATACAAAACAATATACTCCACTGATGAGTAATCAAAGGAAAAATCTTGGAGTTAGGCCAGCTCTTAAGACACCAATGTGCATACGTTGATTAATTTTACCCTGTACAAAACATTGCCTAGTTTTGAAATCCTTGTCAGGAAATCTTAGTGAAAACAAGAAAATGCAGGCTTCCAGCATTCTCACCTTGTCCCTCAAGGTTTTACACACGATTACATAAAAAAACTTGTTTTAATAACATTGAATACGATTTTCTGCTATCGCTTTTAATTTGAACCAGTCTAAGATTGTGTCATTAATACGCAATATGGATAAGATTACCTTAGATGCGAATTGGCTGCTTTCTGAAATCAGTGTTTATCTACTATAGCTCAGAATATGCAAAATGATATAGAGGTTGACACTTAATTTATACCCATTACTACACAGTGACGCCTTTGTACTCCTTCAATAGAAAAGAATTGGGAAAACATTGCAGAAAATGAAGAAATTGCTTGTGACAAGCAATTTCTTCATTTTCCACAATGTTTTCTAACCCAAAATGGAAAGATTTTTAAATATATCCATCAACTTGAAATTGTCGTCTGCAACACCTTTCAATTTGGAAGTCAAAAGTTTGCCGTCTGGTAATGGGTTAAGTCAACATCAGGTATGTCAAATTTCTGTGAAAAAATTGAAGTGAAAATCTAGCCCTGTCCTCATGACTTGAAATAAAAAATGTTAACGAAATCATTGCCAGATGGATAACTTCATTAAAGTGTAGTAAGAAAGGGGGAGAATTGCTTGTTTTGAGCGATTTCTTCCCTTTTCCTACTATATTGTATGAACTATGAATGTGCAAGATGAGCACCAAAATTATTTCGATCGCTAGTATGATGAGTCGAGCTCTGGATGTCTCGAAGTAAAAATGACTTGTCCTACAACTTTGGCGCAAAGGTTTCAACTGCATGTGCACTCCGATAATGATCATTTTACAAGAAGCAACCAAAGGAAAATCCCTTGAATTAACACTCGTGTGAATTGGTCATTTGTTTTTAAAATTTAAATCGTTTGCTAAATATAATTGTCGACAAAGCAATATTTCATACTAACTTGTCCAACTGTAAAGATGTTATAAAGTAAGAATTACAGGGAAAATATTATTCGCCATGTCTTCGCATATGACAGAATGAGGGAAAATGAGAAAATGATGGTCATTAGCATTTCTTCTTTTCTCTCAATGTTCACCAAATCTTTCTCTTGATGCCCAAAAACGGATTTTTATGGAACAACCTTCTAATCAAAATAAGCTCTTTTACAGATAAACCCTTTTCCATACAAGACCGGGGCCCGTTTTAGTAACCACCTGCGAACATGTTTTTGTGTACTGTAACAAAACATCTGAAAGCACGAGAAATCAGACTGGGCCAACTAGCTTTGTTGTTACAATTACGAAAAAATAATGTTGTGTTCGTTAGTAAAATGGGGCTCTGTCTCAATATTTCAATAATACACAAAACCTAGCTTTTTAATTTTCATTTTGTTTTATTCATCAGCTTTCAAATAGGAACAGTTTGGATTTTTGCCGTTGGGGAAAGGGTTAAGTTTGGCTATTTGCTACCCTTAATTTGTTTAACCCTTTCCCAAATAATACCTGGTTTTGACGTCCCCCGGAAGGTTGAGGAAACTATTGCGGCAAAAGAAGAAAATGTCACCAGCATTTTCTCCTTTTGCCGTAATATTTTCAGTACTATATATTATGCACAAATCTTATCTTTTGAAAATAACCACTATTTTGTCGGATGCAGCTGGTTTCAAATTGGGATTTCCTAAAATGCTGCTGTATGGGAAAGGGTTAAGTTTAGCTCATGCATAGATGTATGTTAATGTAGATATAGTTTTATGAAGCATTGCACAAAAGGAGACATTGATGATGCAAAAACTCCACGTTTTATGCTTCCCAAAGGGAGAGCATATAGTCGCCGCTTTGTCTGTCTGTCCGTCATTCCGTCCGTCCGGAGCGATTTCTCCATAACCCTTGGGCCAAATCAAATGAAACGTACCATGTGAACTCCCTATTACATAATGCCGATAAACTTTTCCCAGTTTTTGGATTTGAGGCCTCGTCATGGGAAAAGGGGACTTAAGGTAAAATACAGTTTTTCTCTTATTTCTCCTAGTCTAATGGTCAGAATTCGATGAAATTTCATATTTGAGTAGCAAATCAGATGCCCTTGACAATAAAGTGCTCTCCATGGCATACATTTATTGTGACAAAGCCTTATTGGGGGAGCATTGTCCGTCTCTGACGGCCCTTGTCGCATAATGTTTTTTTAACCTTTGTGAATCACTTGATAGCGAGCCGGGACTTTATGTATAGTACGGGGAGCTAATGTCACAAGACTAGGTTTCGGCGTCAGGTTGCGTCTTCACTTGGAAAAAACCTTTAGCCTGGTCTTTATCTCCGGCACTATTTGTTAAACGGGTTGTTGTGTCGAAAACAATTAGTTGATTGTGAATTTTGATCTCATCAATTACATGTACATTGTACTTAAAATTACAAACAGTATTATGTAATTGGCGGATAGCCGTTTTATGAAATAAAAGTTATTACTTTGAAGAACACTAGTTTCACTTCGATTCAATCGTTTCCCAAACGACCATTTTCATGAATTTTATGGTGGTGGTCCAAGTTGAAAGGCATGTGGCTGTTAATTAACCCTTTCCCAAATGGCAAAATTTTCGAATGATCCTCTTCAAAAACTGCCACAATGAACAAAATGGGTGTTATCAAAGATAGGATTTGGGTAAAATATGGCACAGAAAATATTGAGACAAAAGGAGAAACTGCTGGTTATCAGCAGTTTCTTCTTTTGCCTCAATGTTTTCCCAAGCCAATTCTATTAGGGACGTCAAAACCAGGTCTTGTTTGGGAAAGGGTTAAAACAGAATTTGCACTAAATTATCCGTGTGGGTTAAGAAGAACATGCAGGTTGGCTTGGTTGGGAAAGGGTTAATGTAAGCGCATCCTGCACAGCGAGGAACCATATGACGTCGCGCACGGTATTGCGACCAATTTATGTAACGTCAAAATATAGACAAACGTTGCACTAAACGTTGCGCGTAACGAACACTTCTTTGTTATCCACGTTTTCTTTTTCCTTATATTGTGGGGAAAAGTCAATCAGCGTAGTTTATTCCTAAAACAGGAGTATAAATAAATAAAGAAATGCATTAATTTCTGGATTATGCTTTGTGTTTAACAATTAAACCCATAATATTATTTGTGAATACTCGGCATTCGTGTATTTCCGCGATATTCAAAACACGGGCGGTATTTGATTTTATTATATAGATTTTGAAAAGAAATCTGTTTAAAACATATTTTGCAATTGCCTTTTCGCAACATACAAACTTCGATCTTTCAACATAGAGGGAAATTAGTCTTATATGTAATATCTGTGTGATTTCTGTTGTCTGTGTAATATTTGCTTATTATAAAGAAAAGGTACAATGTCGGCTTGAAATTAATCAAACTTGTTTACGAAACAACACTTAATGCCTACCTGTAAAATATCTTTGAAGTTAGAATATGAAACACAGACCTTGACATACATACCGAATATTGTGTGATTCATGTAATCATGAGTGAATGATTTTAAAGAGACGCGCGAAGGAAGTGAAACACCATTTTGTTACTTTTCTAACATTTTAGTCGGCGAGAGAAAGCAAAAAAAGTTAACATTTGATCATAACCCATGCTCTTAATGTTTGTTGTAGATTCTACCAATTTTTCAGATATTTTTTGCGATACATGAAGAATCAATCGCTTTAACGTCGACATTCAACGTCCAAATTGACGTAAATTTAAGGGGGTGGACATTTCTGTTTTACCTGGGAAAAAATCTGGCGTTTTTCCTATATTGATGATAGGCATCTACATGTTACACCATTTTAAAGCTATTGTAATGAACTTACTTGTATTTGAAATATCAATGTTCTGAATTTGACGGATTACAAAATATTCATGTCGAAAGGCGCATTAAAACATTTTTGTTAAAAAAAAACACAGGGGGTGGACATTTCTGTTTTACTTGGGAGAATTCTAATTAAGACATGAAAACGGCGTATTAGATCGTATATATTTCATACATCTATTGTCTTTATGTTGAACTTGATTATGCAAGAAGTTTAAATGAAAATAATACGACTGTTTTTATTTCAAAGACAGTGAAAAATCGCATTTCAATGTAAAATTCCAGAAAATGGCTCACGTCACGCGCCAATGCGAGCTTTATTTTTGATTATACTGACTTTAATATTTCCTTGTATTTCATAATAAACATATCAAATTGTAGACAATAGGATTAACAAATGTAAAGTAATATTTCTAAATAAGTTTTACGCCGAAAATATAAGTTTTGCTCGGAGTAATCAATTTCTTCGATTTTTTATGTTACACGTCACGCTTTAAATGGAAGTCTTTTTCATTAAATTTCAATCTAGTCAGGACAAAATTCTGAAAAAGTCGCTTAGTTTTTAAGGTATAGGCATTTTGTGAAGAAAAGGGTTTGAGATTGGTTCTAGGGGTATTTGGGCATGCTGAGTCCGAAAAACAATGTTGCCAAGCTGAAAAATGGCTTCTTCATCATCCAATTTGCATATTTTCAAAATGGCCACCCAAACCTCAAATATGCAATTATATTGTTGTTATTTATCATTTTTTTCTACAGATTTTGTTCTAAATATCGCAAATTGCATGTTAACAGACTAAAACTAAATGATTTAATAGGTAATTGAGGAAAAAAATTATATTCATTTTTTGAAAATTACCGTATAAATGGCAATAAACCACATTGAAACAAAAATATTAATCTACAATTTATTTTCCGTGTGAAATGTAGTAACATTATTAAAAGTACTATTTTGAAAATGTTATGCATTAAAGGTAAAGTTTCAAGACAGATATGATAAAGAAAGCAAATTTGAGCACAGGTCTTTTGACCATATGTTAATTCTTTTAGCATTCCTCAAACATGCCAAATTGAAAAAAAAACATGTAGATAATTATTCACATAATTTTGCCAAAAATAATGATAAATCCTATCCAATATTTTGAAATCATGATTTGATAAAACTTGTTGCCAAGATATCCACAATAACTTCTTAGAAACACGAATCAATGTCCAAATATTTTGGGAAACAGTTTACCGTATTCATTCTAATAAAGGATAGTGTAGTGTGGGGACTTTCATTTTGTGGAAAACTCCATCATATACACTCATGATTCCAAACTGCCTAAGATATAGTTACTAAAATTGTTTCAATTTACATTTTGATATCCTTAAAAAATCAAATTATTTGAAATTGAACACATATTAAACAGGTAACCAACTTAGGCACTGGACAATATTAAGAATTACAATTATCTTAGATTTCAAAAGTTTGTCAGATTGCAAAATTAGTTGAGTATGGCAAACCTAATTCACTATGGTATTTTGAATTTCAATTTTCCAGAAGAAAAAAATATATTTGTTTATTTTTGATCTACCTACGATATAGAGAATACTAGAAACTGGATAAACTGACTAATATACTATATAATACAGATTTTCTAGTCAACAAATACACCTTACATTAACTTAAAAATGACTGAATATGGTTAAATTGCCAGTAACATAACAGTGACTGATGCACATATTCATCACGTTCCTGAAATGTTTTGAACAAGTACAACATCCAATCAAAATCAATAGCTACTTACCACATGTACATGAGCGGTTCACTATTTGGTTACAGACTTTTGTAATATGTCAAAAAGGATTTTGACACCCATGGGTTCGAACCCACAATCCCTGGATACATAGTCTCTGTTTTTATTTATTGAACTATTGCAGCTTTATCCGAAACTGTTAGTACTATAGCATATGCCCCTATCATTGGTTGTGCACTTCCGAGGGAAAAACATGTAGCATTTGTATAAAAATCCCTTTTTGAGCTGTGACATGACAAGGGCCATATCATATGTCATGAATTGTCATGAATATAAAATATGGATTTCTTTGTGTATACCCCCATGTGTTCAAAGTTGACACAAGTTTAAAATGAAAGTTCAAATATGGACGCCACACCAGGAAACTAATAAGAATTGCCTAGACAGAGGCATTGGCGGCTTCAATGCTCAACATTTCTTCACACATTTGGCAACCTTAACTGAAAGCCAAGTAAGAAGGAAATGACTATGATTTTCGCCTGATACTGCACAGAGACATTAATAGCTTCATTATTATTGACATGAAGGAATCAAATTCTGATATATAAATTTTGCTTTGTTATATAAAATGTTTGAAGAATACAATGTTCAAGTATTAACGCATAATCTGATGATGTTTACATCAATTCCATCGATAACTAAAAAAAACAGAGATGTACATGGAAAGAAACATTGTAATAACCTTTTTTTTTAAACGAGTGTTAGGTATGTTTCATATGATAAATTATGATATTTTACCGAATACAAATATTCTGTTCAATGTCTTTGATAATGCTGAACTTCGTTGCTGACCCAAGCTTTGCAAAATGTCATTTAAATGCAGTTGGTTTTAAGATGCGCTTTTTTATTCTAACAAATACAGTAACCAACTTATCTTCATGTATCAAAAACGTTGTAATTGTTTACAACGCCTACGATATTTCTGAAAAAGACAGCTGACTTACATATTCTATTCAAATGTTTCATCGGGGCAGGTTTAAAAAAAATGTGACCAAAGTGTGACATTTAAATGTTAAGAATAACAGCTAATTTTACAGAATATCATCCAGATTTCTTAATTAGGGTGGCTAAAAACTGTTCTAAATGGTTAAGCAGTGCCCAAATTATATTTTAAATTCATGTTCACTACTTTTTAGCTATAATTGTGTGCACAATCTTGCAAAATGACAACAAAAAAGCGTTTCACTCCTGACAGCATATATATTGCACAATATGAGAAATTGTAACCCACGAATCACTAAAAAGTAGAGTGCAGAATGCCCACGAGGTTAATGGCTTCCTAAAAATATTTGAGTGGTAGATTTCTGGCTGAATAGACAAAAATGAGAACACATTTTGAAAAATAAAAGTGTTTCACTCCTGACATAAAATTCAGAGGGGTATTGTATAAAACAGGCTCCACATCCTAAACAAATGAAGATAAGATAAAAAAGTAATTTTAAGATGATGATGCACATGTTGTTTTATGAATTACAAGTGCTTATTGTAGTATCTTGTCACTGTCTTTTATTTACCATAGCTTAGAAACTTGGTAAAACTCTTAAGTGTCACACAAAAACGTTTCACTCCTGACATTTTTGACATGTTTTAATGGCATATCTTTATTATTTGTGAAGCGATTTTCTTTAAACTTGGTACCCAGTATATAGACACAATAGCACATCTTTTTAGCTTTGATTGGGTTGAATATGTTTCTCTTTTAAAGCCGTGGCATGTAAAAAGTGAATGGTCACATTTTTTTTAAAATTGCCCATCTTGAGATCATTTTAGTCGTCATTCTTCATGCATGTTTCTAGATATCTTTTCGACATGCTAGTATGTAACACATAAAAGCAGGTAAAATATATTTTGAAGAAATATATGGATTGATCAACCTGTATGGGTAGACCCTTTAAGTAGACAGGGAAATGTCTAACCACAAGCGAAAACATACATTTTGTACAGGATCGTAATGCGCTAGCACTTAACAATTGATTATACGAAGGCAGCAATTTCATATTTGAAAATTGGACACATTCACGTTCTTTGGCATGCAATTCAATTTAAAACCGTATATAGGATATGTTATCAGTTTTATTGGAATAAGTACGGCGCTTACTCTTATGACATTTTCTGTTGTCAAATCAATTCCAGTATAAATGAATTCAGATTATATTTTTCCATAATGCAAGTGGGATTACGGAGCTCATTCTAATCTAGTCATTGGACATATTAAAATATTAAACTTAGCTTTATTTTGAAAATGACCCAAATTATTTAATGTAGGCTAAATCTAAAATGTCCAAGATTTTTTGTAAATCAAAATGTATATGTAAAAGTCTAAAATGGTTTTGTTGATAAAAGTTGTGTGTTTGAACAGCGCCTTTAAAAAATGATTAAAAATGATAAATAAATTCAATGTGAAAGTGATATTTTGTATGTTTAAAAAGGTTTTATTGTCAGTAATACGGTAAAAGATTATTAAATAGTGTCAACATGGTTCTATTTACTTTTAAAATTATTTACTCAATAGTTTTAAGTAATTCATAGCAAAATATCTCAACAATTTGGTTAAGATTATGCCAAAAACTTGAAACTTGAAAGTGATATTATGTATGTTTAAAAATGTTTTTTGTCAGTAATACCGTATAAGATTATCAAAAATAGTGTCAAGGTGGTTCTATTTACATTTGAAATTAATAACTTATTAGTTTTAAACAATCTATAGCAAAATATCTGAACAGTTTGGTAAAGATTATGCCCAAAACTTTGATACTATGTAGCGGGTTTTATGTTTTTGGTGGTCATTTTGAAAATATGCAAATTAGATGGTGAAAGAGCCATTTTTGTTCCTATTTTACGTGGTAAACCATTTAGTTTTAATCTATTAACATGAAATTTGCGATATTTAGAACAAAACATGTCGAAGTAATGATACATAACCCAGCAAACATTACATATCGGTCCGATATTGGCCCGATATCGTCGTATATATCGGCCCGATATCGGAATCCTACATCGGCCTGTCATCGGATGTGCAACCCGGCTAGATGTCGGTCCGATATCGGCTATCCGATATACAGCCGATTTTGAGCCGACTTTAAGCCGATATTGCTAGGGCAGCTTTTTTTCTCATTAGAGCCTTTTATTTAAGGTAGTTCAACTATATCCACCATCTTTCTCTATTTAGGATGTCTGGAGTGGCCAACTCTTGTCGTTATTCTCAACTATTTGCTGTATCCTGTAATACAGCCGGATAAATCTGACCAATATCTATAAGAGTATCAGCAATTAAGTGTCGAAATGCTAAATAGAACAAGATGGGTTTTTCAGTTCAAAGTTTTATTCAAAATAAACTCATAAGCTAGACCTGTTGTCATCAGTCAACATGTAGCAACAGAAATTTTAGAATGACAAAACAATTAAAGATTCAGCATTACTAGTATATTCATACCAAGCTGTTTGCGTATGAAACGAAGTTTGTTTTTGGCAGTCTAAAGCTTAAGAAATTCAGCCAAACGACAACTAATTAAAAACATGTTTTTCTCAAAAGTTAGCACTGACTGATACAATAACCATCGAAAGTTATTGGACAAATTTTGAGATTTTGCAGTTATTTTTGCTCTCTACGTACAAAAGCATGCTCAAACAATATGGACCAATATCGGACTCCACAATTTATAGGACCTGATCTTGGTCCATATTGCTGGACATCAGTTTCAATTTGTAGCAGAAAACTTAAAAAAGGCCACGAAAAAATGCAAAGCTCTGACAGAATGTAGTTTTATAATTCTAAGAATTGTATAAAAACTTCCGATGGTTACTGAATATGCTAGATTGTTAAGGTAGCATCGATTGCTTTTTATGCAAAACACAAACATGTTATTGTTATGCATAATTGAAATACATTTGTAATGACTAGAGTATTTATATACATGTAATACTGACAACACAATTAAATGAAGAATGATGATAATCACAGAAAAAGATATTTCGATGCGGGGGCATAAAAATGAAATACATTAACAAGCAGAAAACACAAGTGATCTGCTACACACATATACATGTATTTACATATTAGTCCCCAATCATATAAATACATATATCGAGGGGCAAGAGCAAGAACAGTGCATCTGTCAATGCAATGACTAGGCAGATACCATGCCCCAGCTACAACCTCCTGTCATGTGTAAGACAAAATATATAAGTGTGTAGCAGGAACAAAATGCATATGTATATAAAATCAATTACTATATGAGCCAGTCAGTACACCATCAACACATTTGCCCCAATATAGAGGCAACTCCTTTGAAAAGTAATTATTTAAGCATTTTCCACTCTGCCGATTTAGTTCAAAAACACTTTTAACATAGCAGTTTCTTGAATTCCCTTATATTTGAACAGCGAAAATGCTAGTCCTAAAAATCATTATCATTAGGTGTTTCCACGGTTGTTTCCACGTTATTTCCTGTCTTCTGCCTTTCTGGCGTCTCTTACGGCCACCATCCCTGTCGCTAGCCATCCGAAACCACTCTCTGCAGTCTTGATCTACTTCTGATGCAGTAACCTTTTTGCACTTCATGACCGATTCTACAAAAGAAATAAATAGGTAAGGGTAAATTGTAAAACCTTTAGTTGTGACAAAAACAACAACAACAACAAAAAAAACAAGACGGAAGAAGCAAACTAAAACATCATACCACCATCAATCTGCATACCTCAATTTGTTTTATAGCTTGGTGCTGAAGTAAAGGAAAAAACCTACCAACCTGCCCTGGTTATTTAGAGATGTTACCTGAATCACACATAGTTTTTTATTTGGCCTAATGAGGCTTTTCAAAAAAATGCTTACTTATGAATTTTCTGAAGGTACAAAGAAATTACAAATGTTATCAGTGAGGATACTTATTTTCAAATTGCAAGTATAACAGCTTGTTGTTCTGCCTCTAAAGATAAAAGTGTCTTAATCAAACAAATGTTTACTTACTAAGTACTGCCTGGGCCAGTTTCAGATCTTTGAATTTTCTCTCGCCTTTTTACCATACCAGCTGTATTGGATAGCTTACTGGTTGTTGAGGCAGGTTTTGAGGACCCTCTTGGACATGTCCGTCCTGGACACCCCACATTGCACAGATCTATAGGTATGTGACCTGCAATACATAAGATTCTGAAATAAGTTGGGTAAAAATCTAACAAGGAATGTTTGACATTCCTTACATTGCGATTCAAGAGTATTTCAAAAGTAGCACAACATATTTTTATTTTTGACCCAAAACAATGACTGATCGAATGTCGCGAAAATGCATTACAATTTACGTTCACTTACATATAATCACGTGTAATTGCAAAATCAACAGCACTTATTCGTGTTGGAAGAAGGTTTTGATAAGATTAATAAATTTCTGCACGAAAATACCCTCGATAATTAAGAAGAAATCGAAAAAAGTAATGTAAATCTTTGTCGAACCTTTCTGAGCCGAGAAACCGGTGCAAATGCGGTGCATAGGTAGAAGTACAATGCTGTGAGAAACACTATATAGGTGATATCGGCCCGATGTCGCACCGATATCGACTTAAATTTACAATCGGTATCATCAGATTACAAACTTGATTATTTAACAAAATAAGACAGTTTCACTCGAATTCATTGTACAAGCAATATACTAATATCTGAATGTATATCTGCAATATATCTATATCGGCCCGACATCGGGCCGATATCAGAAAGCCGACACCGATATTCCGACATACTGCCGATATCGGTCCGATATGGCAATGTTTGCTGGGAACAACATTATTATTTCATAAATGAGATTTTGGCGGCCATTTTGAAAATATGCAAATTAGATGATGAAGAAGCCATTTTTCAGCTTGGCAACATTGTTTTTCGGATTCAGCATACCAAAATACCCTTAGAACTGATCTCAAAATATTTTCTTCACAGAATGCCTTTAGGTGAAAACTTTTCTAAATTCGTGCCCTGACTAATCGAAATCCAGGACTTTCCAGGTCCATGTAAAACTACATACAGACAGGCTCATGTATACAGAAACAGCTTCTAACAAGAAAACGATTCTCAATTAAATATGTATCTTTAACCAACAAAGATTTCATTGATGATCCGGATTTTTCACGACTGGTCGCAATAGCGTGCGCGACGTCTATACACTGCAACAACATTTCAATAAATCAAATTCATTAAATGGATGTTTTCAAACAAAACCTCGTAACTGCTGCTTTAAAAAAGCTGCAGTTACGAGGTTTTTGTTGAAAAGCGACGAAATACATTAAAAATTTTAATGAACTTGTTATGAAGTAAAAATGTCAGGGATGTGATGAATCTTAAGCCTCTCTTACAATCCGCCGTGCGTCTTTATAAATCGTGCGTCTTTAAACGCACGACTTAAAGTGATGCACGATGGGTTGAAAGAGAGGCTTAAGAATAGTCTAGTCAATTCTTTGCTGCGTGCAGACTGCGTCGTGGTTGCGTCCACCAAAATCGTACGTTGCACGTGCGTGCATCGCACGACTAAACGTACGTTTTAGACGCAGACCGCACGCAGGAGCACGTACGACCGGTTGTAAGAGAGGCTTTACAGACAGCATCTGAATAAATGTTACTGACGAGCAAGACAAAAACAATGTAGGGGAGACCGGGGCTATTTCGGCCCCGGGGCAAGTTCGGCTAGTGGCTCCTTTGAGCCTGTCGACAGAGATAGAGAGCTCTGACCCGGATTTCAATGTCACTCATGACGAAAGCTTTTCGCAGAAGATTTTTGGTCGAATTTAATACAAAAACATAGAATTAAGAACACAATTCTGATTTTTAGACACTTTCGGTATTTTTCCACATTTATGTAAGTTTTAATTTATAGTAATATGCGCCAGGATTCAGATTTCATTTTTGTATATTTATGAAGACAATTAAGTCCTCTTTCATATAAAAACTAAAGATGAAGTGTTCATGTTATCTAAAAGAAGATATAACGTGATGTTGACACCAGGTCTGTCTGGGGCTAGTTCGGCCTTTGGGGTTGGGGCAAGTTCGGCCACCACCAAACTTGCCCATAAATAAAAAGAATAATCGCTGTTAGAATTGCCATTTCTTGACGACTCCGAATATATCAATTGTTCAGACCTAGCTCTAACAGAAATGTAAAAAATGGACAAATTCAAAATCACAGGCCGAACTTGCCCCAGCCTCTTCTTGTTATCCCGAATGTCCCCTTACTCACGATGATTTGACTGTTATAACAATGCTTTTTCAATTTATACCTTCATTTGGAAGTCGCATACAGATTCCCATAAATTTAAACAGTCTAAAAATCAAATATAAGGATTTATGGGTCTGTGCATACCTTGCCTCAAGGGTGGGCCGATCTAGCCCCATGTATGGGGCAAGTTCGGCCACCACGATCAAAACTCTAAAATTTGAAATTCTCTTTATTGAAAAGAAAAATATAACAAGAGTGCCTGAAAGGCACTGATATCGCTCACCTGAGTTCTTCGTGTATTTGATTGTGTACAATATAGGTTTTGTTGTAAACAAATATATATGTCAGTATTATGTCATATTAAACAAGAGATGTTTGTAAAACATATATGCCCCCTCAAGGGCCTACATTTTATGTAGGTCAAAGTCCAAGGTCAAGTTAACAAGGTCCAAGGTCATGGTCAAATATGAAAGGTCTTGGTAGGAGGTGTCTATGTGTGAAATATCAAGGCTGTATACCGTATGTAAAAGTAAAATGAAATATGGGCCAGGTTTAAGTTTTTAAAAGTAGGCCAAATGCCAAGGTCAAGGTCATGGTCAAATGTGAAAGGTCTTGGTTGGAGGTGTCCATGTGTGAAATATCAAGGCTGTAGGTGTAAAAGGACATGATATATATGCCTGGTTTAAGTCTTTTTAAAAGTAGGTCAAACTCCAAGGTCAAGGTTGCAATATTCAAGGTCATGGTCAAATGTGAAAGGTCTTGGTAGTAGGTGTCCATGTGTAAAATATCGAGACTGTATAGGTAACAGGACATGAGATATAGGCCTAGTTTAAGTTTTTTAAAAGTAGGTCAAACTTCAAGGTCAAGGTCAAAGATCATGGTCAAAAGTGAAATGTCTTGGTTGGAAGTGACCATGTGTGAAATATCAATGCTGTATGTGTAAAATGACATTAAATACAGGCCAGGTTAATGTATTATAAATGTAGGTCAAACACCAAGGTCAAGGTCACAAGGTCCAAGGTCATGGTCAAATGTGAAAGGTCTTGGTCATAGGTGTCCATGTGTGAAATATCAAGGCTGTATGTGTAATAGGTCATGAGATATATGCCCGGTTTATTTTTTTAAAAGTAGGTCAAACTCCAAGATCAAGGTCACAAGGTCCAAGATCATGGTCAATTGTGAATGATGTTGATAGGAGGTATCTATGTGTGAGATATCAAGGCTGTATGTGTTAAAATACACGAGATATAGGCATTGTTAAGAATTAAGTGTAAAAATCAACAAAGGGCAATAACTCCAAAAAGTTGATCGGCAAGGTTATGGTTCTTGTGCACTGCACCTCTCCATAATGAGATCTATCCACCTGTAAAGTTTCATGATTCTACCTTACATACTTTTTGAGTTGTGCTCCGGACAAGAATCAAGTTATAAAATCAACAAAGGGCAATAACTCAAAAATTTTGATCGGCAGAGTTACGGTTCTTGTGCACTGCACCTCTCCATAATCAGATCTATTCACCTGTAAAGTTTCATGATTCTACCTTACATACTTTTTGAGTTATGCTCCGGACAAGAATCTAGTTTGAAAATCAACAAAGGGAAATAACCCCAAAAATATGATCAGCAGAGTTACAGTTTTTGTGCACTGCACCTCTTCATAATGAGAGCTATCCACCTGTGAAGTTTCATGATTCTACCTTTAATACTTTTCGAGTTATGCTCCGGACAAGAATCAAGTTTGAAAATCAACAAAGGGCAATAAGTCCAAAAATTTGATCGGCAGAGTTACAGTTCTTGTGCACTGCACCTCTCCATAATGAGATCTATCTACCTGTACAGTTTCATGATTCTACCTTACGTACTTTTTGAGTTATGCTCCGGACAAGAATCAATTTATAAAATCAACAAAGGGCAATAACTCAAAAAATTTGATCGGCAGAGTTAAAGTTCTTGTGCACTGCACCTCTCCATAATGAGATCTATCCACCTGTGAAGTTTCATGATTCTACCTTACATACTTTTTGAGTTATGCTCCGGACAATAATCAAGTTATAAAATCAACAAAGGGCAATAACTCAAAAAATTTGATCGGCAGAGTTACGGTTCTTGTGCACTGCACCTCTCCTTAATGAGATCTATCCACCTGTGAAGTTTCATGATTCTACCTTACATACTTTTTGAGTTATGCTCCGGACAAGAATCAAGTTATAAAATCAACAAAGGGCAATAACTCAAAAAATTTGATCGGCAGAGTTACGGTTCTTGTGCACTGCACCTCTCCATAATGAGATCTATCCACCTGTGAAGTTTCATGATTCTACCTTACATACTTTTCGAGTTATGCTCCGGACAAGATTTGGTCTACGGACAGACCGACTGACCGACCGACAGACCGACCGACCGACTGACCGACCTTCCGACCGACACTTGCAAAACAATATACCCCCATTTTCTTCGAAAGGGGGCATAATTATTGTAAACTAGAATATCACTGAAAGTGATCATACCCCCAAACAGCACTGTTTTTGTGCATTTTGAGAAGTACATTTCATTTGAACTGTGATCTGATCAACTGGGAAAAAGAGCAAACAAAAAAATCAACAGACCAAACAACAAATGTAAATGTTGCGAAAAATACCAATTTTCAACAAAAGGACATAACTCATTTAAAAATCAACAAGCCCCACCCTGCCATGCCCACATTTTTTCAATTGATCAAAAATTCTCAACCATATATTGAAGACAGTCACTCAAGGTACATTCCTGTAAGGTTTGGTTCAACTTAGCCCTATAATTACTTTTTTAAAGAATTTTCTCATGAATTTGTTAAGTCCAATAAGCCCTGCCCCACCAAGACCACATTTTTTGACGAATAAAAAATTCTCAAACAGATATTGTAACAATTAAGTCACCCAATGATCATTTCTGCCAAGTTTGATAACAAATTGCCTGATGGTTAAGGAGAAGAAGATTTTGGAAGAATTATCTAACGATTTCTTGAAGTCTGGTAAGCCCCACCCTGTAAGCCGATGTTTTTCACCCAATCAAAAATTCATGAACATGTGTTGAATACAGTCTCTCAAGGGACATTCCTGCTACGTTTGGTTCAAATTGGCCGAATAATTGATTTTTAAAGATTTTTCCCATGATTTCTCCTAGTCCAATAAGCCCCGCCCTGCCACGCCCACAATTTTTGACAAATCAAAAATTCACGAACAAGTTTTGAAAAGGGTCACCCAAGGAACATTCCTTTCAAGTTTGGTAATAATTAGCCCCGTGTTTAAGGAGGAGAAGATTTTTGAATAATTATCTTTCGATTTCTCGAAGTCTGATAAGCCCCGCCCTGCCACGCCCACAATTTTTGAGGAATCAAAAATTCATGAGCATGTGTTGAAAACAGTCACTCAAGGGACATTTCTGCCAAGCTTGGTTCAAATTGGCCTGATACTTGATTTTTAAAGATTTTTCACACGATTTCTCTAAGTCCGATAAGCCCCGCCCTGCCACGCCCACAATTTTTGACGAATCAAAAATTCACGAACAATTTTTGCAAAGGGTCACCCAATAAACATTTCTGCCAAGTTTGGAAAGAATTGGCCAAGTGGTTGAGGAGGAGAAGATTTTTGAAGAATTACCTAAAGATTTCTTTTAGCCTGATAAGCCCCGCCCTGCCATGCCCACAATTATTGACAAATCAAAAATTCACGAACAAGTTTTGAAAAGGGTCACCCAAGGAACATTCCTTTCAAGTTTGGTAAGAATTAGCCCAATGGTTGAGGAGAAGAAGATTTTTGAATAATTATCTTACGATTTCTCGAAGTCTGATAAGCCCCGCCCTGCCACGCCCACAATTTTCACCCAATCAAAAATTCATGAGCATGTGTTGAATACAGTCACTCAAGGGACATTTCTGCCAAGCTTGATTAAAATTGGCCTGATAATTGATTTTTAAAGATTTTTCACATGATTTCTCTAAGTCCGATAAGCCCCGCCCTGCCACGCCCACAATTTTTGACGAATCAAAAATTCACGAACAAATTTTGAAAAGGGTCACCCAAGGAACATTCCTTTCAAGTTTGGTAATAATTAGCCCAGTGCTTAAGGAGGAGAAGATTTTTGAATAATTATCTTTTGATTTCTCGAAGTCTGATAAGCCCCGCCCCGCCACGCCCACAATTTTTGACGAATCAAAAATTCATGAACAAGTTTTGAAAAGGGTCACCCAAGGAACATTTCTGCCAAGTTTGGAAAGAATTGGCCCAGTGGTTGAGGAGGAGAAGATTTTTGAAGAATTTCCTAATGATTTCTTTAAGTCTGATAAGCCCCGCCCTGCCACGCCCACAATTTTTGACGAATCAAAAATTCACGAACAAGTTTTGAAAAGGGTCACCCAAGGAACATTTCTGCCAAGTTTGGAAAGAATTGGCCCAGTGGTTGAGGAGGAGAAGATGTTTAAAGCAATTGTTGACGACGAACGACGCACGACGCACGACGCACGACGCACGACGCACGCCGGACACAGGGTGATCACAAAAGCTCACCTTGAGCATGTTGCTCAGGTGAGCTAAAAAGGACAGACGCAATTTGAAAGGCTTTCGCCTGTCGAACTTAGATATATAAATCACACCCAAATAACTTTCATATAATTCAAAATATGAGCAATCGAAATTAGGGGGCCGAAATAGCCCCGGTCTCCCCTATGTTCGTAAATAACCTTTTTTATCGGGTGCTGATTTAACCATTTCCCAAACGACAAAATTTTAGGGTGATCCACTTAAAAAACTGCCACAAAAGATAAAGTTGATGTTATTTGATATAGGATTTATGTAAAATATGGCAGAGAAAATATTGAAACAAAAGGAGAAACTGCTGGCTATCAGCAGTTTCTTCTTTTGTTTCAATGTTTTCTCAAGCCTATTCTCTTAGGGACGTCAAATCCAGGTCTTGTTAGGGAAAGGGTTCAAGATCGACCAAATCCAAAGAACCATTGGCGTATTTTGTCTTCCCTGCTTCAAACCATTTTCTGTTAAGTAGGCTATAACCTGAAACTTTGTCGGAGTTTCTACAATTATTGATGACCAAAGCATTTGAAAGAGAAGTGGATATTCCCGAATTCTGGCTTGGAGACGGAACATTTCGCCAATGAAGCATTTTCCAAGCGAACTCTGGCTTTAAGGTAGTTTGCCCCTAATGAGATTCGCGCGACATCGGAATTATTCGGGCGACGTCGAAAACATTCGGCGGTGGATTTTCCACCGCCGAATGTTTTCGATCGTACCCGGATAGGTTCGGATACGTGATGACGACGCTCGAAAAAAAACCCCGATGTTTTATGAATCTTAAGATGGCCACATTACGGGTATTCTACCTTCAATAACGTTCTCGGTGGGCATTGGAACGCTTTGAAAAAAGCAAATGCTTTATCCCTAGCATATTGTCCCACATCAATGAATTTAGATCATCCTAATATTCTGTCGTCTGTTTATTTGTTGAAGTGTCACGACTAAGTTAGCTTATCCATGCGCATCTCTTGAACTTTTCCCACACAATGACTCCACCTCAATAATAGATCCTTAGAAAACATCGCAGAATATGTAGGAATTTCACTGTTCTTGTTTTTCGGATAAAAACTGGTATATCTATCAAACTTTTCGGTGATGACTTATATTAATCAATAGACCTCGGCTTTGGAGAGTAATAAAGGTCTAAATCTAGTGACCGCCAACATAACCTATCCGCTGAAATCATATTTGAATTTGGACCGTTTTTTGATTCGCGAAATTGTTAATTTAAAGGGGTTGTTTGACAAGCAAGCTAAAACTCGGTAGATCTATCTGAAATATTCCGATCTAGGCAACTCGTTCTGTATGGGCCCTATTCCTTGTTACGATGGTTTCGACGACGAAAATCTACGTACACTTAAAGACACTTCCAACTCAACACTTACCAAAAAGGTAAGTGTTGCGTTAGAAGTGTCTTTAAAGGGACATTTCATTCCAATTTCAATTTTTTAAAGTATGTCTTGATGCAAAGATTGGTTATTCTAATGAGTATAAATGCTATCGGTTTTTTGAAGTTGTTGTTAATAAGCGAGAAACACGCCTTTAAAGTTGAGACAGAATCGACAAATTCCATATAAATCTGAACTGTTGTCCACAACAATTTGTTTAATTTTAGCACAAAAATATATATACTTAACCAAACTTATAAGTACTCCGTTTTCTATTATGCTCAAAATGTTCTCAGGTAAAGGAATATCAGAAGTCGATATTTTTGATTATTCCCTAACTTAATTACTTGACCGGTATCATTTTCATTTTGCAAAATTATTGTGCAAAATTATAACTTCCGGTCAACTATAGAAATTTGAAATATTCCTCCTGTGTTTCATACACGAATACCACATGCTTAATTTACAATTTATTCTTTTATGGGTTGACGTGTCAAACATAAAAACATAAAATGCGTTGGAAATCTCTACAACAACAACCCATAACAATTGGTGTTTTACAAGGTGGTCCGACTCAAGCGTAGGTAATATTCTAATACCCACATTTCCAGTCGTTCTATACCAATTAAATACAAAATATCGTTCATTACTCTCAAACATCAACATTCTTGTTACATTCGTAACATTTTTCAAAAGAAATGCAACCCGTATCATAAATGCACATGCAAATGCTATCAACCAACTTGTGGCCGAGTACAGACAAACCGGAGGTGCTGCCAACCGACCAAGACAACCACGTGATAGGAAATCAAGCTGGAATTAGGACCATAACATTGTTCTGCCTCGTCTACGTGAACTGGAGCGTTCAGTGGCTGTCACAGAAAGGGATACATTATGCCTTCAGGGGAGACCATTCAGTGTCCGAACTATCCGATAATGGCTCAATTCATCATGTCTATGAACAAAACGCAAAAACCATGACCTCACAATTAACATGTTAATGTTCAGTTGGCAAGGGTGTAGGCCTATTAAATTTGCTGATTGTGAAAAAGTGTTTTACAGACTAACGATTTACTGTCCAGTATAATGATGATCTGCCACATGCTTAGCAAGCGTAGATAACCTTACATCGACTTCTAAAATATTAAAAAAAGATATCCCTACAGCATCTGTCAGGAATTACAAAATGTCTATGCGTTCCTGATGTCATGCTATTGTTTGAGCAAACAAGAAACACACAAGTTATTGACTTTGTGATTTTTACTACCAACAGTGGTCTCTGTTAGCGGCTTCTTGTTCAATTAATCTTGTCGTGAAGTTGATGAAAATTCAATATATGGTGGACATATGGTTAAAGCCAAGATATTTCAAATTTGGTTAAGATATGGTATGACAGTCCTGAATTATGCTCTATAATATAGTCGGAGTACTTATAAGTTTTGACTAGTGTATTTCTCTTAAACGGTTCAATATTTTGGCTTGAAATTTTCAGAACTTTCATAAGAAAATATTTTTTTCCAGATAAAAATAAAAGTAAAATTTATGACAAAATATTCTAAAATGTCACTTTAAGTGTACGCGATTTGAATTTAGCGCCAAAAAAGGGGGGGGTCGATCAGGCATAGCGGTTGTTATCGTCTGCATGCAGTGGGCCCGGGGCTCAGATAACACGCCATCTCAAACATAATGATATGCTGTGTGGAAATGTTTTAATCATAAAATGGAGGTTAAAATTACGGATGAACAGGAACGTTTACACAAGCTTTTGTTGACGGAGATATGTGATCAGTTAGACGCTTCTAGCGTGGAATATTCCGCATTTAAACTACAAATCACTGCAGCCTTAGGTGGTCCTGGTGTTTTAGGGCGCTGTAAAGGGCTGCTGGACATTTTTGGACAGTTGAGAAAGCGAGGAAAGCTTGGCGTGTTGAAATATGACATCATTAAGGAGGCATTTAGGGACTCGAATAATGACTACATCGTGACATTGATAGAGGAAAGGGAAAAGGAGATCAGTGCACTGTCACATGGTAAAGGAAAAGGTATATTAGTGGTGATAAAACACTTCTCTATTTACGATGAAACTGATTGTAGGCCTACAGTGTAAGACAGTGATATTCGCAATAGGGAACGATTTCATCCAGTTAATTCTGACGTAAATTCGGACAAACAAATAATATTTCGTAGGTGTTGATATTAAATCTCGTAACTACGGCTTGTTTCAAGCCGTAGTTACGAGAATTTATAACAATACCGACGGGTTATCAAAACATAACGGTAATTCCAGTCAATTTTTAGCACAAAATTCATTGCCAATAGCTGCATGTTTTAAAACTTTTGAAAATAAGTAAAATTATGTTAACCTGTTTACAAACTGTTTAAAGAAAGACATCTATTTTGCCGTCTGAAGCAGTTTTCAAATAAGACAGCCCTCAGTTTCATTGTTTTGGAAAGGGTTGACTCATTATTTTACCTTTACTCTATTTCAGAATTGGCTCTAAAGAGAAGTGCTGAGGAAGGTAAGATGGTTTTTAACAATAGGGAACGATTTTATCCAGTTAATTGTGACGTAATTCCGGACAAACAAATACTATTACGTGGGTGTTGTTATAAAATCTCGTAACTACGGCTTGATTCAAGTCGTAGTTACAAGATTTTGTAACAACAGCGACAGTTTATCAAAACATAAAAGTAAACCCACTGTTTATTAGCACAAAATCCATTGCCATTAATTATAAATCTTACAAATGAATAGGTAAACTTTATCAAACAAATAAATGATACAGCCATGGCTTAATTATACGCTACTCGTCACGACAAAAGGGACACTGTCTCGACGGGGAAGCACGTGACATTGTTCTCAAAATATATTGCAATAATTCTTAAAATACGATGGATATAATGAACCAATATGAAAAAGGCATGAGGCAGAGAATGAGTCAAAACACCAGACATTTGCTGGATGTAATCATGTACCTTTTATAAATCAGCTGATATAGCCTAAGTTATTGGCGACCAATCGAAATTTTGGTTGATCGTCAATAATTTTTTAGCAGCTGATTTTTTTAAAGAAACAACATCTTATTCGTGACATATCCCCGCCTTCTCTGCTTCAAACCGAATTCAAGTTCAAATAATGACAAAACTATTGAAGATTGTCTGAAATTGTTGAATCAACGATTCTCGTCGGGAAAACGATTAAGACACCTGTAACCATTGCAAAACATGAAAGAGAACAAATTCCTTAATTATATTTTTTATCATTATATTAAGGATTTCTTGATTAATGAGATAAATATTTCCTTGTTTGTTTTATTATTATGTTTACATTTCCAGAGGGTAACAGCAATGCGACGAAATCCATCAAACTGAAAACTGGTAAGATATTGATTTATTATTTACTCTTTTTTTTTAAAGCAAATTAACAAAATATAGGGCCCTATCACTTTGTTTTGAAAATGAGGGAATAGAAGATGTTGACGACATAAAGTCATTATTCAATTTAAGATTTTTAATTGTATCGTTTACGAAATGAAAGAAGAAAGAAAAGCTTCATACACTTTAATTATCCAACATTGTTTTGTAGATCCATTGTATATGTCGGGATAAAGGAACTCAATTGGGCAAATAGGGAACGAATTTATCCAGGGTGTCGTGACGTAATTTCGGACAAACAATAGTATTTCCGTAGGTGTTGTTGTAAAATCTCGTAACTATGGCTGAAGTCCGTAGTAACGAGAGTTTATAACAACATCGACGGTTTATCAAAACGTAACGTAACCCAGTCTATATTTAGCACAAAACTGATTGCCATTTTTGCTTTCTCATTGTGTTTTTCCTGAGATTTTTTTGCATAAGTAGCCTACCAATCATTTCAAGGTTTACCAATACATATGAGCCAGGATCTGGAAAAACGTCCTTTATCGCATTTGAGAACAACCTGGATCCAGACCAGCCTGTGCATACGCACAGTCTGATCAGGATCCATGTTGTTCTCTAATAGCTTCTTTGTGACCTGTAGCAACCATAGAAGAGCAGCATCGGTGTATGCCAGTCTTTGCTTAGGCACAGGCTGGTCTTGAAACGTGGATGTCTCAAATGCTATAAGGGGCGTTTTTCCAGATCCCGGCTCATATGGTTATATTTTGTCATTACAGATCCTTCAAATTATTCTTGTTGTTGTGTAATAACTTCATGTCGGATTCACATCTGATTTTGATCGTTACACGCGGCTCAGTCTGATTTTGATCGTTACACGCGACTCAGTCTGATTTTGATCGTATCACGCGACTCAGTCTGATTTTGATCGTTACAGGCGACTCAGTCTGATTTTGATCGTTACATGCGTCTCAGTCTAATTTTGAACGTTTCAGGCGACTCTGTCTGATTTTGATCGTTACAGGCGACTCAGTCTGATTTGGATCGTTACAGGCGACTCAGTCTGATTTTGATCGTTACAGGCGACTCAGTCTGATTTGGATCGTTACAGGCGACTCTGTCTGATTTTGATCGTTACATGCGACTCAGTCTGATTTTGATCGTTACAGGCGACTCAGTCTGATTTTGATCGTTACAGGCGACTCGGTCTAATTTTGATCGTTACAGGTGTGTCAGTCTGATTTTGATCGTTACAGGCGACTCAGTCTGATTTTGATCGTATCACGCGACTCAGTCTGATTTTGATCGTTACAGGCGACTTAGTCTGATTTTGATCGTTACAGGCGACTCAGTCTAATTTTGAACGTTACAGGCGACTCAGTCTGATTTTGATCGTTACAGGCGACTCAGTCTGATTTTGATCTTTATAGGCGACTCAGTCTAATTTTGAACGTTACAGGCGACTCAGTCTAATTTTGAACGTTACAGGCGACATTGTCTGATTTTGATCGTTACAGGCGACTCAGTCTGATTTTGATCGTTACAGGCGAATCAGCCTGACTTTGATCGTTACAGGCGACTCAGTCTGATTTTGATCGTTACAGGCGACTCAGTCTGATTTTTATCATTACAGGCGACTCAGTCTGATTTTGATCGTTACAGGCGACTCAGTCTGATTTTGATCGTTACAGGCGACTCAGTCTGATTTTGATCGTTACAGGCGACTCAGTCGGATTTTGATCGTTACTGTCGACTCAGTCTGATTTTGATCGTTACAGGCGACTCTGTCCGATTTTGATCGTTACATGCGAATCAGTCGGATTTTGATCGTTACAGTCGACTCAGTCTGATTTTGAACGTTACAGGCGACTCAGTCTGATTTTGATCGTTACATGCGAATCAGTCGGATTTTGATCGTTAGAGGCGACTCAGTCTGATTTTGAACGTTACAGGCGACTCAGTCTGATTTTGATCGTTACAGGCGACTCAGTCTGATTTTGATCGTTACAGGCGACTCAGTCTGATTTTGATCGTTACAGGCGACTCGGTCTGATTTTGATCGTTACAGGCGAGTCAGTCTGATTTTGATCGTTACAAGGGACCCAGTCTGATTTTGATCGTTACAGGCGACTCTGTCGGATTTTGATCGTTACAGGCGACTCTGTCGGATTTTGATCGTTACAGGGGACCCAGTCTGATTTTGATCGTTACATGCTACACAGTCTGATTTTGATCGTTACAGGCTACACAGTCTGATTTTGATCGTTACAGGCGACTCAGTCTAATTTTGATCGTTACAGGCGACTCAGTCTGATTTTGATCGTTACAGGTGACTCAGTCTGATTTTGATCGTTACAGGTGACTCAGTCTGATTTTGATCGTTACAGGCGACTCTGTCGGATTTTGATCGTTACAGGGGACCCAGTCTGATTTTGATCGTTACAGGCGACTCAGTCTGATTTTGATCGTTAAAGGCGTCTCAGTCTGATTTTGATCGTTACAGGCGACTCAGTCTGATTTTGATCGTTACAGGCGACTCAGTCTGATTTTGATCGTTACAGGTGATCCAGATCCGAGTGACGGTAAATACCGAATCATCGATGGGCTGGATTATTACGAAACAGAAAACAAGACAGGCTTCCTGCTTATTCTACATTTCTACACGGACCGCGAAGGTATTAACCCCCTACATTATCACGTAACATTTGACGCCTTTTGACATCTCAAAAGATAAATGCTTTTGAAAACATTATTGAAAATGAAACAAAACCCTATGTTGAGGACATTTATTTGAATCGTCTCATCTAGACGATTCAAATGAATAACCACAACATAGGGTTTGTGACTTGTATAATTCTATATTACCATTTTCTCTGTTGCTCTGTATTGCTGTTTTAAATTACTAGGTGTAACGACGAAAGAAGTTGCAGACAACAAATAAACGTTTGATTTTTTCATTCAATAGAAATGAGAAAAAGGAGGATAATGAAGAAATCGGCGGTTATCTTTCTCCTTTCTTTCTATGTTTCAATAAGCCCCCTTATTATTTTGGACTTCAAAACCGACATTGCTATATGGTAATACACTTCTATTTATTACATTCTTGGGTCTAACCTTTACTGGAAGACCATGAATTGAACGGCTTAAGGTGTACAACCCATCATTAAAACAACCACTTTCTAGCCATGCGAAATGCATCAAATTACACACACTTTTAAATACACTTCATGTAAATTGATTCACCGTGCCGGATTGCAAGATAATGCTTCAAGAAGAAAATAATTAGCAAATATTATTTCACTCTATATTCATATGCAAGGGAGGTAATTTTGAACATTTTTGTCAAATTTTCCGTAAGTATGCATTTATTCAAAACTCTAAGCCGTTCAAAATGCTTATGTTTGTATTTGGAATGGAAATGTACCACAGTTTAGGAATTACCAGCACTTTTCAACTTTAGCCTCTGGCTCTTTAGTGCTAATGATGGGTTGCATACCTTGATGAAATACTAATAGGATGATTCAGTACGGAATTAGACCAATCTGTGTATATATTCAAGATCTGATCATGTTTAGTAAAGGGTTAAAGATTCCAGTTTGAACTATTTAATTAATCGCCAGGTTTGGAGGGTGACATACAGCGCCTGACGGGGTTGTTTGAGAACAGTCTCGGGTTCGATACCGTCGTGCTGCCGTATGCACACACCGGCGATGAAAACCAGCAAAGGCTTCCAGACTTGACTCATGAACAAGTAACAGCAGCACTAAGGATCGTGCGGACCTATCTGGAGAAACATGCCGCCGATTATTATTGTTTTATGTGTATCGTGCTGGCGCATGGAGACAAGGTACATGTTAACCCTTTCCCAAATAAGACCTGGTTTTGACACGTTTCTAGTAGAAAAAGCTTCGGAAAACATTAAAACAAAAGAAGAAACTGCTGATAATCAGCAGTTTCTTCTTTTGTCTCAATATTTTCTATGCCATATTTTACACAAATTCTATCTTTAATAACTTCCATTTTGTCATTTATGACAGTTTCTGAAGTGGACCACGCTAAAATTTGCCGTTTTGGAAAGGGTTAAGTACTGCAGCTTAGTTTTAAGCTGCAGTTACGAAGTATTTTTTGAAAAGCAGCTGTATTGACGTTATCTGAACTCTGTATATAGTTAATACTGATTATGTCGACATCGGATATGCCGAATTTCTGCTTAATTTCGTCTATCTTCGTAAATGGATATCGAAAATGCTAGATAAAATTACTTCGAAACAAATAAAAATATTAAATATTTAATATAAATATCTTTGAACTTGAACCAGTCTTAAATTTTGCCGTACGATAAAGGGTAAAGTTAACTCAAACCGTTTCAGGACACATTTCAAACAGCGGATTCTGCATATCAAGTCCATGACATAAGACGTATGTTCAGCAATCAGGATTTTGATTTCGGAGGTAAACATGAATTAAGCCTTTTTCTGGAGTGCCTTACCTTCTCCGAAAAACTCTTGTTAATTACTCTTTCAAGAACAGCAGAATTTTGAAATATTTAAACGCAATGAGTAAATGCAGGTTATCGCGCCTTATTGTCTTCTTTTGTCCGAATGCTTTCCAACACTTTTAATTGTTATGCCCCCTTTCGAAGAAAATGGGGGTATATTGTTTTGCAAGTGTCGGTCGGTCGGTCGGTTGGAAGGTCGGTCGGTCGGTCGGTCCGTAGGTCGGTCCGTAGGTCGGTCGGTCTGTCCGTAGACCAAACCTTGTCCGGAGCATAACTCGAAAAGTATTAAAGGTAGAATCATGAAACTTCATAGGTGGATAGATCTCATTATGAAGAGGTGCAGTGCACAAGAACCGTAACTCTGCCGATCAAATTTTTTAAGTTATTGCCCTTTGTTGATTTTATAAGTTGATTCTTGTCCGGAGCAGAACTCAAAAAAGTATGTAAGGTACAATCATGAAACTTCATAGGTTGATAGATCTCATTATGGAGAGGTGCAGTGCATAAGAACCGTAACTCTGCTGATCAATTTTTTTGAGTTATTGCCCTTTGTTGATTTTCAAACTTGATTCTTGTCCGGAGCATAACTCAAAAACGATATTTGGTAGAATCATGAAACTTTACAGGTGAAAAAGAATTATTATGGAGAGGTGCAGTGCACAAGAACCGTAACTCTGCCGATCCAATTTTTGGAGTAATTGCCCTTTGTTGATTTTCAAACCTGATTATTGTTCGGAGCATAACTCAAAAAGTATGTAAGGTAGAATCATGAAACTTAATAGGTGGATAGATCTCATTATGGAGAGGTGCAGTGCACAAGAACGGTAACTCTTCCGATCAAATTTTTTGAGTTATTGCCCTTTGTTGATTTTTACACTTAATTCTTAACGTTGCCTATATCTCATGTCCTTTTACACATACAGCCTCGATATCTCACACATAGATACCTCCTATCAACACTGTTCACATTTAACCATGACCTTGGACCTTGTGACCTTGACCTTGTAGTTTGACCTACTTTAAAGAAAATAAACCCGGCATATATCTAATGACCTTTTACAAATAGAATCTACAGCCTTGATATTTCACACATGGACACATCTTACCAAGACCTTTCACAATTGACCATGACCTTGGACTCTGTGACCTTGACCTTGGAGTTTGACCTACTTTAAAAAAAATTAACTTGGCCGATATATCATATCCTTTTACACATACAGCCTTGATATTTGACACATGGAAACCTCCTACCAAGACCTATCACATACGACTATGACCTTGGACCATGTGGCCTTGACCTTGGAGTTTGACCTACTTTAAAAAAATTAAACTGGGCCTATATCTGATGTGCTATTACACATACAGCCTTGGTATTTCACACATGGACACATCTTACTAAGACCTTTCAAATTTGACCATGACCTTGGACCTTGTGACCTTGACCTTGGACTTTGACCTACTTTAAAAAATCTTTAATCTAGCCGATATATCATGTCCTTTTACCTTTATACAACCTTGATATTTGACACATGGACACCTCATACCAAGACCTTTCAGATTTGACCATGACCTTGGACCTTGTGACCTTGACCTTGGTGTTTGATCTACTTTAATAATACATTAATCTGGCCTATATTTCATGTCATTTTACATATACAGCCTTGATATTTCACACATGGTCACTTCCAACCAAGATATTTCACTTTTGACCATGACTTTGGACCTTGACCATGGAGTTTGACCTACCTTTAAAATACTTTAACTATGCCTATATCTCATGTCCTGTTACCTAAAGAGTCTCAATATTTTACACATGGACACCTCCTACCAAGTCCTTTCACATTTGACCATGACCTTGGCCTGTACGACCTTGACCTTTGATTTTTACATACTTTTAGAAATCTTTAACCTAGCCTTTATGTTATGTCCTGTTACACCTACAGCCTTGATATTTCACACATAGACACCTCCTACTAAGACCTTTCACATTTGACCATGACCTTGAATATTGCAACCTTGACCTTGGAGTTAGACCTACTTTTAAAAAGACTGAAACCAGGCATATATATCATGTCCTTTTACACCTACAGGCTTGATATTTCACACATGGACACCTCCAACCAAGACCTTTCACATTTGACCATGACCTTGACCTTGGCATTTGGCCTACTTTTAAAAACTTTAACCTGGCCTATGTTTTATTCTACTTTTACATATACAGCTTTGATATTTCACACATAGACACCTCTTACCAAGACCTTTCATATTTGACCATGACCTTGGACCTTGTTAGCTTGACCTTGGACTTTGACCTACATCAAATGTAGGCCCTTGAGGGGGCATATATGTTTTACAAACATCTCTTGTTGACAAATGTCTTACCAGTACAAAAAAGCATTGGGCATACATGATATATCATAGCTTTTGGTCAAGGGTTTTCTTTCATAATCACACCATCATACATATATGAAATATTTATTTAGTCAATTTGGATGGATGACATTGGACTCCTATAGTTTAAGTAGTATAAGATTGCATGAATTGCATTGTAAATCTGTTAAGAACAAGGTTTAAATTTCTGCAAAATATTTTGGCCAATCTGTTGAATTTTTATTCGCACTTTCTAAGAATAAGATTATCCCTGTAAGGGACATTAGAGCCATGTCTTATTTGGGAAAAGGGCTTACCAGAAAGATATAAATACAATCGATTTTCAACGAAAACATCGTAACTGCAGCTTGATTTAAGCTTCAGTTACGTGGTTTTCGTTGAAAAGCAGCGGTATCCTTTGCAGCCAAACCAAAGATATTCGTAATACAAGCATGTCAAGGAAGTCAGTGTATGCCAGATGTAGAAATAGATGACCAATCAGACCAGGAGGGAACACAGGGGCAGGTAACTCCCACCGACCTGTCAGATCAGATGGTGTATCTACCCAATGATGCCGATGTACTTATTGTATTTGCCACCACTCCTGGTATGTTATTAAGAACACGCTATAACGCTTTGTTTTAAATTACGCATCCCCATCGTTTTCCTAATGGGGAAATAAAGGAGTTTGATCTATAGCTCTTTGTCCGCATTACAGGTATTTCTCTAATCCAATCGGATTTAAATCCGATGATCAGACTGTTTGTAAGTGCAGGCTCATCACATTCTACGTTGTCGACCAAAGAGGCCAAATTAACATATCGATGATACGCTATACTTACAATTTTGTCCATTTTTCAACGAAAACCTCGTATCTGCAGCTTGAGACAAGCTGCAGATAGGCCTACTAGGTTTTCGTTGAAAAGCGGCGATATTTTATTTTCAGATCACTTCGTTCGGGGTAACATAATTGACGAAGGCACGTATCTCATACGTAACGTTGTCGACGTCGTACAAAACTATCATAGACTCTATCATTTTGAGGACATGCTCATCACCATACGTGATAGAACGTCACGTGACCACACGTTTGATACGTCAATGATGCCATATACGTGGAGTACGTTAACTAAACGTCTCAAGTTTGACGTCGGCATGCGGAGACTAGACGGTGATTCTAGACAACGTTTTTTGAGAGTGGACTCGAGTGGCGTTGTTCATATTGACGCTCTTGAGAACAGATAACCAAGGACAAGTGATTTACGTTCATTAGTCATTACATTGTTGAATTTTACAAGTATCGTTGTTCAAGCTCCTTTTGTCGCTGTCTCCGGGTTCGATACCCGGCCGCGGCTAATACCCTTTCTGACAAAATTGTCACCCACCAATGGGTTTGAAATCGTTAACCTAAGTGGGCGAGCAGCTGGAGGCTCGGTAAGGGTGTTGTGGTAGTACTGGTTTGAGAAACAACAGGAATCCATGGGTAGGTGCTCCAGCCGCCGCGATATGACCCTGGTAGTTGAAAACGGCGTAAAACCCCAATAAACTCAAACTTTTGTCGCTGTCAGTGGGCCTTCTTAACCCTTTCCCAAACAAGACCTGGTTTTGACGTCTCTTATAAAATGGCTTGGGAAAACATTGAGACAAAAGAAGAAACTGTTGATAACCAGCAGTTTCTCCTTTTGCCTCAATATTTTCTGGGCTATATTGTACACAAATCATATCTTTATTTAAAATATTTACAATGCTGTTTATAGCAGCTTTTGAATTGAACCACCCTAAATTCTTGTCGTTTGGGAAAGGGTTAATACATGGAGATGTCTGGAGTTCGACTTATCCGATCTTTGTTCAGTTTGGATTGAAATGTAATTTATCCATTTTTGCAGGTCATCAAGGACGTTTATTTAAAAGTGTTGAAATATAATAGGAAAATGTAAGAAATTTAAAAATTTACCTTTTCCTATTTCATTTGAATTGCTATTTTTTATTTTGTTTGACATCTTATATATACCCATTGATGATAACGTGGTCAGATTTTCAGTTTGAGTTAACCAGACATTCCACTTATCCAATGTCTCCATAACGAATGTTGTCTACAAACATTGGTATAGCAGATACATTAGCATTCCTCCTACTGCATGCAGCATATAGTCAGTGTTATTGCGAAACCTCATAACTCCAGCTTGAAATTAGAATAAAGCCGGTGTTACGAGGTTTTGCAATAACACTGACGATCTAAAAGGACAATTCTGGACAAACTTACCGTGCACTATTATCAAGCAAACATGTGCTTCGTTTTAAAATTTCGATTATGTCACAGAAAAGACAAGACGCTTGGTACGTCTTTAATGCCATATACGTGGATATTTGAAGTAGGCATTTATTAGGTTAGACTGTGATCGTACATGTAATCACAGACAAATACATGCACGAGTATAACTAAATTTTGAAAAGCCATTGTAGAATATTATCATTAATGAACCATTCACTTGATTGTGTAGAAGATTCCTTAAAAAGTATAACATGGGCGGATCTAGAGGGGGGTGTCATTGACCGAAAATTTAATTTTGACTATATAAATTTAGTGTAACGTTACATATTTACTGCATTTTAATCCATAATTTGGGCTTGGACCCCACCCCCCCCCCCCCCCCCCCTGGAAAAAAAATTGGGCTTGGACCCCCCCCCCCCCGGGAAAAAATCCTGGATCCGCCCTTGTATAATATAATAAAAGATAAACAAAGTGATATATATAATTGTTATTGTTATTATTTGTCCTTTCTTCTACCCTTCCTATATTAGCGGGGAAACACGTGACACAACAGCAACAACAATTGCAGAAAATCTTCAATGAATATATGTTTAAGTTTTGAAATGTCAGAGATTTGTTGAGTGTGGCGGATATTTAACCCTTTCAAAATTAAGACCTCCCTAAGAGAATTGGTTTGGGAAAACATTGAGACAAAAGGAGAAACTGCTTATGACCAGCAGTTTCTCCATTTGTCTCAATATTTTTAGGTCACCTGACCAAAGGTCATGGTGACCTATTGCGACCGTGTTTCGTCCGTCGTCCGTCGTGCGTTAACTTTTATCATTTTCGACTTCTTCTTGAGAACCATTGGACGGATTACAACCAAACTTGGCAGGGAGCATCCCCATGGGAAGCCGCTTTAGATTTGTACAAATCATGGAGTAATCTCCCTTTGGGGCCCATAAGGGGCCAAAAATGGGTTAAATAGGGTACATCTTAAAAAATCTTCTTCTCATGAACCGGCTGTTGGATTTGATTCACATTTGGTATTTAGAGTCTTTAGGGCAAGGACAACAAGTTTGTACAAGAGAAAAAAATCCGTCCAGAAATGGCCGTGCTGGGAATGGGGGATGGGAGGGGGTCGCGTTATTAGTTAACTTAACATTTTCGACTTCTTATTAAGAACCATTGGACGGATTTCAACCAAACTTGGCAGGAAGCATCCTAATAGGAAGCCGCTTCAGATTTTGTAAAAATCATGGAGTTATCTCCCTTTGGGGTCCCATAAAGGGCCAAAAAGGGGGTAAATTGGATACATCTTAAAAATCTTCTACTCATGATCCGGCTGTTGAATTGGATACACATTTGGAAGTTAAAGTCTTTAGGGCAAGGACTACAAAGTTTGTACAAGAGAAAAAAATCCGTCAATAAAAGACCGTGCTGCGGATGGGGGATGGGAGGGGTTCTCGTTATTACTTAACCCTTTCCCAAACAAGACCTGGTTTTGACGTCCCAAATAGAAAAGGCTTGGTAAAACATTGAAACAAAAGAAGAAACTGCTGATAACCAGCAGTTTCTCCTTTTGTCTCAATATTTTCTGTGCCATATTTTACACAAATCCTATCTTTAATAACATCCATTTTGTCATTTGTGGCAGTTTTTGAAGTGGATCACACTAAAATTTTGTTGTTTGGGAAAGGGTTAACTTTGAACATTTTCTACTTCTTTTTGAGAACCATTGGACAGATTTCTACCAGACTTGGCAGGAAACATCCCAATGGGAAGCGGCTTCAGATTTTTACAAATCATGGAGTTATCTCCCTTTTGGGCCCCAAAAGGGGCCAAAAGGGGGTAAATAGGGTACATATTAAGAAATGTTCTATTGTTGGATTGAATTCACTTTTGGTATTTGAGTCTTTAAATAAGTTTGTACAAGAGAAAAAAGACGTTCAAGAAATGGTGGTGCTGGGGGGGGGGGGGGGGGTTGCGCTATTAGTTAACTTTTAACATTTTCCTTAACTGTTTCTGCTCATTTGATTCAGGTGACCGATAAGGCCCTCTGGGCCTCTTGTTTGTGTTATATTGTACACAAATCCCTTTCTTTCCCTTTCTTTCTAACACTAATTTTGCCATCTGCAGCAGCAGAAAGGTTCCACCACATTCAGAAACTCTTTGGTGTGTTTTTCACTTCTCTATTTCATTTTTTGTCAAATCGGTTTCGTAGTAGCAGAATCATTGAAGATTTTCTGCAATAGTGGATGTTGTTCTGTCACGTGATTCCCCGCCGTGCCTACCATCACAGACAAAATAGACAAACATTTACTTGTAATCAAGAAGAAGAAGAAGAAGAAGAAGAAGAAGAAGAAGAAGAAGAAGAAGAAGAAGAAGAAGAAGAAGAAGAAGAAGAAGAAGAAGAAGAAGAGGATGAAGAAGAAGAAGAAGAAGAAGAAGAAGAAGAGAAGAAGAAGAAGAAGAAGAAGAAGAAGAAGAAGAAGAAGAAGAAGAAGAAGAAGAAGAAGAAGAAGAGGATGAAAAAGAAGAAGAAGAAGAAGAAGAAGAAGAAGAAGAAGAAGAAGAAGAAGAAGAAGAAGAGAAGAAGAAGAAGAAGAAGAAGAAGAAGAAGAAGAAGAAGAAGAAGAAGAAGAAGAAGAAAACGAAGTAGAAGAAGAAGAGGAAGAAGAAGAAGAAGAAGAAGAAGAAGAAGAAGAAGAAGAAGAAGAAGAAGAAGAAGAAGAAGAAGAAGAAGAAGAAGAAGAAGAGGATGAAGAAGAAGAAGAGAAAAAAGAAGAAGAAGAAGAAGAGAAAGAAGAAGGAGAAGAAGAGGAAAAAGAAGAAGAAGAAGAAGAAGAAGAAGAAGAAGAAGAAGAAGAAGAAGAAGAAGAAGAAGAAGAAGAAGAAGAAGAAGAAGAAGAAGAAGAAGAAGAAGAAGAAGAAGAAGAAGTTTCCCTCATAGTTTCCCAGACTTTCTGTGTCGCAGACCTCGGCTAGGATCTTGTTTGTGATTAGGTTAAATACATTCCTGTAAACTTGCCGATTTGACTTATAGGCCTTAAGGTCGGGTTACACACGCTATACCGCCCCCACATTACAGCGGAAGCCCGTCTAAAATAGGGGACCCTTTCAGTATAATTTCAGACGTGATGTGGACGCTATATGGACGTGGAATAATATGTGACCCGGAAAGGGTGAAAGTTTACATGTATTCACGAGTAATAGCGTGGAAAGCATCCAATAAAAAGAATTAATTGTCGGTTGTAATTTTCCCATCAACGTTTTCCAAAACGTAAAAATCAAGATCTGACTGGGCTGGACCGCGGCCTTAGCGCAGTTGGTAGCGCATCTGACCCTCATACGAGAGGTCCCGGGTTCGATACCCGGCCGCGGCTAATACCCTTTCTGACAAAATTGTCACCCACCAATGGGTTTGAAATCGTTAACCTAAGTGGGCGAGCAGCTGGAGGCTCGGTAAGGTAGTTGTGGTAGTACTGGTTTGAGAAACAACAGGAATCCATGGGTAGGTGCTCCAGCCGCCGCGATATGACCCTGGTAGTTGAAAACGGCGTAAAACCCCAATAAACTAAACCAATATTTGTTTGCATTTAGAAAATATTGCTTTAATACATTGTATACTAACGGAAAAAAGTAACTGTGCACATTTCCTTTCTATATGAAATCTTAAATAAGGTAAATGAACCAAATTTTTCAATTTGGAAAACAAACTTTAAACCTTTAATTTTCAATAATTGTCAGTTTACCACGTCAATTGTTATCACCGTAACCGTAACACACCCGGAAAGTATTAAAGGGTAAAATTCAAGTCCAAAAGTCATTTTTGAGAAGAACACTACTGGTATCGATATTGCTCTGCACCAACGAGACAATTAAACTGTCAAAAACGGCTTGTTAACGGTTCTTCGTGAGATGCTGGCCAATACCAGAGCCAACAAGTCATGCGCTGACACTGAACAAAGCATGAATTCATTGGACGTTTTCCAACGAGGTTATGGATGTAAGCTCGACCATCGGACTCTACAGATGTAAACGAGGCGCGCCAATAAACAATAACCTGTTCCAATCGACCATACGAAAGCGTAGTTGTTGTCTATCTCACTGAATACGACATTGTCGACGACGTCGTAGCAAGACTAGACGTATCGGAGGACGTCTCAGACGTATGTAGCGCTCCATTAACCGACCTCTTTGATGCCGTCTGCTGATTGAACTCAATTCTGGAAACAACCTAGACGTAACTTTTGTCGCTAATAATCGATTTCATCGGTGGCTGTTCCCATTATGGTTGACTTGTCGGAATGACGTCATGTGTCGACGTCTCGAATGTGGAAAGTCGCAGGTGTTTCATAATCGTTGAAATCGTCCAAAAAATGCCTATAATTTTATGATGTTTCTATGCACACCAAAACGCTTTGCGACCTCTTTCTTGGGCATTAGAGGACTACTGTCTAAAGCATGCATCAACGTGCATCTTTGGATGAACGTGTCACGTTGTTTGCTGTTCCATTAAACAAATACATGTTTTTCTTAACAACAAGAAAGTTTACGTAAGTTTCGCCACAAAAAAAAAAAAAAAAAAAAAAAAAAAAAAAAAAAAAAAAAAAAAAAAAAAAAACAACCTCACTTAGAAATAACGCAGTGCAACAAAACACTCAAATGTAAAGTGCGTTAACGTCGAATGTCCGTGTATGTGTAATTGATGGCATTCGATATTTTATTAACAAGCGTATCTGAAGGACACATGCGAGATATTTTTTTGCAAATATATCGTCTTTTTAGAAAACAAACCAGAAAAGAAGTATGCACAGCTACTTCTTTCCGTTAGTATATACCGGTATTGAAACGGCAATTTGCAAACAGCAAAATTCTATTAATGGCTTGGACGTTTTGAAAATTGTTTAAATGTTCAGAAAACATAATTTCTCAAATCTCGTTAAAGCTCACTAAATCCCGGACAATGGCCCAAATATGCCACCATAGTTTTATGTCAGTTTGTCGGATGACTTTAAAATCCTTTTCGATCCTAGGTATTAGACGCTTTTCAAATTACGCTATGCCGTCATTGGAAACGACCCTAACAATATGTCGGCGATCGATTTAAAACCAATATATACTTAACTGCGCTCCCGATATGAAAATGTAAATTTAATATGAAATTGTATAATGTCCCATATTTGCCACAAACCCTATGTTGTGGGCACTCATTCGAATCGTCTCGACGAGACGATTCAAATGAGTACCCACAACATAGGGTTTGGTGAGTTCGATAATAATAAAATCGAGTTCTTGATCTCATGATCTCTACGGTTTAAAGTGGTACATGTGTAACATGAAAAAGGCAGGTTTTTGAGTAAGCATTGTTTAATGTTTACTAAAGTTTGTTTAATAAGTTTTGTTTGCCTAATCTTTCAACAGTAGTCGGTCATTTTGAAGTGATTTCTCGGTGTAATATTACAATTTACATTTTATTTTAGTAATAGTGACATAAACATGGTTTAGTGACATTCGGTATTTATCCGGTTTTAGCCGTTTTTCGTGGTTTATTAAAATATTGGAACAAATCACCTCGATACGGGACTATAGTATCGTTTTTCGCGGTTTATTACAAGTACATAATTTCTTTTAACAAATGACCTTATTTGTGGATATAATTTGGAATTTGTCGCAGTGAAGCATATTACATGTACGTGGAAATATACGTACATAGGCATTGTTATTCAATAATATATGATACACGAAATAGTGTTACAAAAACCAATGTGGCATGTAGATCTATGTGTACAAATTTTGAAACAAATTTCGTCAGTATCGGATTACAAATAGGCCTACTATTTTTCGCTATTTATTACACGATCAAGTTTCAAACAAATGTTGGCAAGCTTATAAGAATAAATTTATGCTTTATTGTGCATATAGATTTTAAAAGACATGTAGTTCTATACGTGTATGTTTACGGCCTCAATTAAGCATATCGTCGCCTTTAACAACGAGAACCTCGTAACTGCAGCTTGAAACAAGTTGCAGTTACGAGGTTTTCGTTAAAAAACAGCGATATACTGTTTTATTATAGTATTCTGTACATTGCTTTTGGTAAAGAATGCCTACTACATTATAATAATTATATACTAAGTTTCAAACATATATTTTAAAGTCAGGATCATTTTCAAGTCAAATTGATCAATTTGTTTGATTATTTTATCAGAACTGGACTAGATTTTACATTTCGACATAAAGAAGTACGCCTATTTCAAGATAACAGATGTGGAGTTAAGTAGACTACATGTGACTCTTGTTACATAGGCCTATATCAGAGTGAGTTATGACAAACAGACATTATATACGGCCCTACTCGGCCGGACTAGCAATCAAGCGGCCGAGATTAAGGCGGGTAGAGATCGGACTTGATGGACCCCCTCCACCAACACCCGAGGGGATCAGCAATGGATTCAGACCGCATGGAGGTAACAGAGGTGAGGATTGGTTTATTATTTGAGCTAGCATTTGGAAAAGGGTCCCTTAACCCATTACCACTCAACGACTCTTTTTGACTCCATACAAGATAATGGGTTAATGGAATAAACATAGACACTATATCTTATTGACATAACCTTACAAAAGATTTCTAGTCATCTTGCAAATAATATGCTGAACAAAAAATGACATGTGAAATGTTAGCATTATCGTTTGACACTTTATCGAATAAGATCTGGTTTTGAATTCCCTGGTTGTAATTACTAAGAAAGGAAAAATGACACAGAGAACTTCATGGATCAAGATCAGCCGGTGCATACGCAATATCTGATCCAGATCCACATTGTTCTCTGGCAATTCCTTCATAAACTTAAGAAACTGTATAAAACTAGCAGATGGCATTTGACAAAATCCTGACCTGGAAGCAAGTTATTAATAGATGAATAGATCATGCTTTTATTTAATGTAGCCCACCATGTAATGTAGCTGTTCTCTCAATCATGTGTTTATCAAATTGTTACGCCAAAACAAGCAGTGGTTGGGAAACGGTTAATTAAGTTTTGTTAATATGCATGTTTTAGGTTTTAAGCGCGGATAAAGACGACCTTAAGTCATGTAAGACTTATAGGGGTCCAGATTAGCTTCTGTTCTAGGCCCTGCTGTGGTTTGATCCTCGGACTTTTAATCTAATTCCTAACAGATTAACAGATAAAAGGGGTTAACCCTTTCCCAAACAAGACCTGGTTTTGACGTCCCTAGTAGAAAGGCTTGGGAAAACATTGAGACAAAAGAAGAAACTGCTGATAACCAGCCGTTTCTCCTTTTGTCTCAATATTTTCTATGCCATATTTTACACAAATCCTATCTTTAATAACAACCATTTTGTCATTTGTGGCCGTTTTTGAAGTGGATCATCCTAAAATTGTGTCGTTTGGGAAAGGGTTAAATGCATTCTAGTTGTTATTTGAAATCCAAAACTGATTCTATAGGGTATATTACTGTACATACAATATAGGGCTTGAAGATATTAAAACATGTTGCATTTTGAAAAGCCGCTATTCTCTATTATCTGATCTAATATTAAAATCATGTTTTGTAGAAGCTATAACTTGACAACACAGATCTTGATATGAACAGGCTGATTCATATCTTTGTTTTGTCTATATTAATGCTTGTCCCGATATTAAACTTTATGGGCGCATTTCATACCAAGGGTGATATTTTGGGAAAGGACTTAAAGGAACCAAATATAGAAGTGTTTTTTGACCCGTTTTATTTCCGAAATCCAAAAAGGATTTTAAAATGTGTCAAAGTAAGCGTTAACTGATTTATGTGTTCCTTTCATATCAGAACCGTGTCCAATAAATTTGAAAGATATTGGAATTTTATTCCCACATTATCTCATACCAAACCGTACACAATTTATCAAATTTTAAAGACTTTAAATAAACATGCTCACTTAAACCCTTTAACTGGGTTTATTTAAAGGTCCTTTTCGCCAGAAAGAGCCAGAAAACATTTTTGGGCTTTATATGACACGGTGGATAACCATGTGATACAACAGCTTCAGAAAATCTTCACTATTTTTGTTAATACGAGACCGATTTGAATTCGGTTTGAGACAGAGAAGGTGGACAGACGTCACACATTAGATTGACGTATAGGGTTTATGAAAAATCATCTGACGAAAAAGTTATTGAAGATCAACCAAAATTTTGGTTGATCTTCAAATACATTTTTATCAGTGATTTTTAAAAGATACACCACGTCGAGCTTATTCCTGGCATTTTCTCACATTCTCTGCTTCAAACCGAATTTAAATTAGTCAAGTATTGATAAAAATATTGATGATAATCTAAAATTCTGAGTCACGTGATTAACCAGCGTCTATGAATGATTCCATTATTCGACAACGGGGGTAAAGAAAGACAATATGATAAGGTATAAATGAAATATAATTTGGCGCAACTGGCCATGGCTGGTATATTACATAATAATTATTACATTAAGAATGTAATAATGAATTAAATTAAATATCTAATAATCAAATTATAGAAAGCATTATCCTTATCAATTAATCATAATCTCCTGCTCCGCCATCGGCCGCAGAACTGAGCTTGATTAGTGTCCATTTATTGATTCAAATTTAGCAAGTTTGTTTGTCCAACCACGGTTCCAAACACAGTGCTTGATGGTTTACGCCGTAGTGACCTCCATCGATTGTCATCATTTCATTCTGTACCATACCATTTTCGACCAGCCATGACAGTGGGTTTTTGTTGATAACAACGAGTCTGAAATGAGCAATAGAAGCGAGAGCAAAAAGGGATGGGAAACGGGCGGGAAACAAAGCCACGTGGTTTCTAAATTTTTCGACTGTACTTCACCATGTGAACTGTGTCCTGGCTGTATCTGAAAAGGGCCCGCATGGGTTTACCCCTGCTTTTATATGGATCTGGACTTGACCACGTGACTTTATCCCGCCGCTAGCCAATCAAACGATAGCAACGTCATCAATTCCAGGAAATAGTATTAATAGATTCGGCCCTGTGTCGAATAAACCGGCCCAATCTTTAAATGATTGATCCGAAATATTATTCGACAACGGGGGTAAAGAAAGACAATATGATAAGGTATAAATGAAATATAATTTGGCGCAACTGGCCATGGCTGGTATATTACATAATAATTATTACATTAAGAATGTAATAATGAATTAAATTAAATATCTAATAATCAAATTATAGAAAGCATTATCCTTATCAATTAATCATAATCTCCTGCTCCGCCATCGGCCGCAGAACTGAGCTTGATTAGTGTCCATTTATTGATTCAAATTTAGCAAGTTTGTTTGTCCAACCACGGTTCCAAACACAGTGCTTGATGGTTTACGCCAAAAGGTTCCCGAAGGAAGCACAGCGTACTGGTGGAACCTACCGCCAAAAAGCGGCCCATCATGCACCGTCTCCTGTACCAGCCATGGTCAGTTAGGGGAAACAAGTGTTGTAATAATTATACATTATTGCTTCAGAGAGAGTATTCAGCATCAAATCATAACCTCAATTGGACAGAAATGTGTCGTCTAATTCAAATCATCTCGGAACTTCTTTTATCTTCGGGTAATTGATCGCGTGCTTATCATGCTTACTGGAATGAGATTTTGTATAACTTTTCTTGCGTTTTAGTCTTAATTGCTGTAGCGTTTATGTTTTGTGTAACACCAGATATTATAGTGGAATACATTATCTGTTAATCCGGCTATTGGACATTTTACCAGATTTCCGAAATTGTTCTCTAATTTTGCAGATAATAAGTTGCATAAATTTGTCCAAATAGCGTCTCATAGCAACGAATTAAAAAGAGCTCAGGCGCCTTGTTGAATACCCCTAAATCAAGGACATGCTTAAACCTCATTTGTTTCAATTCTCCTTTCATCAATATTAGAGTTCTGCAACCAAATATGAGGTCTGTCCGACTTAAAACACATTAATTCGACTAAACAGGAAACTATGATTCTTACTTGCATCTGAAATATGCAACAAGCAAAATTTGTACTTCCCCCAGCTTTATAGAAATAATTCCCTCTCCGCCGATCTTTGGCATTAGAAATATTCAAAACAATTTGCTGAATGTATCCTTTCTCATACTATATTTATGTAGGTCTATGAATACATTTTAAATGTTTTTATCGTAGACCAGCGTCTTCATTCATATAGCAAATAAACATATATTACTTGACCTCACTTGATTATGGTACACAGGTTTACAAACAGAGTAGTTAGTATAAATGTGGAATGATCCGACAGCGGTCTCAGTTCCCCTACGCTTAACATAATTTTGAAACCCAACGTTGGATCGCACGGCCACAACCTTAGACCTTTTTGGCAGATCCCCTTATACATTATCGATTAGAAAGCCAAATAGATTATCACCTTCCTACAAAGAGGAATCCAATTTATAAATCTCATTCATTATAAAAGAGCATTATCAACCTTATACATTATTAACCTTATACATTATCATTATAACAAACATTATCAGCCTTATACATTATCATTATAACAAACATTATCAACCTTATTCATTATCAACCTTATACCTTATCAACCTTATACATTATCCTTATATATGATAACAACATGTCACATTATTCAATTATATATAATTATCACATTATCATTTTCACGTGTCATATACGAGAAAGAGAGAGAAAAAAAAAACGGTGTCACCAACATTTCTCCAATGAAATTGCAAAATAAGAATGCATTTGGAAAAAAAAAAAGACACGTGAGGTGATAATCTTTAGATGTATTCTATAAGTTTGTCCTGTGTACCTTCTTCGTGTATTACATAACTTTCAAATATCTATGCACTTATCCAAAAGCTAGCAAATTGAGCCCTTATCCTTCATATTGCTGCAGCTTACTCCCTTAGCAATGCTATATAAAACACAATGTGCCTAACACAATTGTAGTGAGAACTGCTAATTAAAGCTGTTACCCCTTTTTGTTGGTTTGTTGTTGTTGTTGTTGTTGTTTTAGTTACCGTTATCTTAATATGATTTAGACATACGAAGACCTCCCTTTAGAGGTTTTAAGATCAATTATTTTGTGTTATCCATTCTGCCTTCTATCCTATTCTTAGAGCTATTTGCAGCAAAGTGACTTCTCTTGGTGGAGAAGCCTGAAGGGCTATTCTTTTTTTCTTTTTTTTTTTCCATAGAAGTAAATAACATTTTTACAATGTAGTAAAATTTAAGGATTAATTGTGTAGTTGGATATAGATGCAATTGAATGACCTAAAACTTAAGTTGAATTATCCTTTTTCCGTTACCTAGTATGAATGGCTCTAACAAAGATGTTATTGCAAATCAATTTTGCACAAATTGTTTGATCCAATGCATTTCCTTGATATTTTACCATTTTTTTTTAAAATAAAACCAACGTTATATATGTTATATTGTACAACGGTTATCTTTTTGTTTTTCATTTACTAGCTATTAAAGTGACATTTCACAATTATTTTACATAAATTTTACTTTAATTCTATCTGAAAGAGCATCTTTTCTTATGGAAATTCTGAAAATTTCAAGTCGAAATATTGAACCGTTTACGAGAAATATGTATTTTTGTGCGAAGATTAGACAAATTGTTGTGGACAACAGTTCAGATTTATATAGAATTTGTCCTTTCTGTCTCAACTTTAAAGGCGCATTTTCGCCCATAAATAACAACCTCAAAAAACTGACAGCATTTCTACGCATTAGAATAAACAATCTTTGCATCAAGACATACTTTTAAAAATGAAATAAATGTGAAATATCACTTTGACTGGGAAAGCCAAAGAAATATAATGGTAAAATAAGATGGTAATATTGGTACCAAATCTTGAGCCGAATTAGCGACCCAGAACTGCAAAAAAATCATAGTTCGTTTTAACTCGAAAGAAGGATTCTGGTCATATGGTATGGCGCATCCAAATCTACATATACATATTTAATGCAAGCGGTTGGACATAATATTTTTCTGTACGCTGATACCCTCAATTTGCACAAACAGTTCAAAATATTCGTCATTACAGGCATATGACGAAATCCAATAATATCTGCCATAGGCTTTATTTAATCTATTTCTTAATTTTGATATATGAGGAAGGAATATTGTCATGTACACCACATATAATGCAAAATTATGAGCAGATTGTCCAGTCACGGTGCAAAGTGGTCAGATCTTGTAGATATTGGAAGGGTTGATATTTTGCTTTACCTACAATTTACTTACAATGTTCCATTTTTCACCCTTCTTGTAAGGGCGATGGAAAGCCTATAATGATAATAAAATGAACTTCAGAAAGGTTATATATAAGATTTAAACATGACAGTTTTAGAATACTATATGCATGATAAGTCTTTTTCGATTTATCTAAACATTTGAACAGATGATTTCAGTTCTGAGAAGTTTAGCAAACGCATATCGAATGTTTATTTCCGAGTCTTTATAGTCATATAAGCTTTGGACGGAATGCTGTAAAATGTTAGTATAAAAAACTAACCCAATGTGATTCGTTTGATTTACTTACTACTTACTAGTTAGTTTACAAGCACCTTGTAATTTCAGGATATTTAAAGTATATGCTGCAGCTACATCACAGAATTAGATACGAAATGGTGGAGGTACCGATTTGCCAATAATTCACCATTCTTCCAATAATTTCATTGGAAATATCACAAGGTTGAGAATTGACTTGGATGACTGGACTGAATTTCTAAACGTAGGCCTATGTCATTGTAATGCGGGTTGATTCCGAGATAACAAAAACGGCCAAATGAACTTTCGCACTTTAAGCAAGAAAAATTTACCAGTAGCTTATTTAATGGACCTAATTCATATGAATCAATGTTCGTTTTCAACTTTTGTTCCGAAAGTAGGTGGTTTAAATGCATATCTCGGACATTGAATTCTGAAGCACTTTGAGATTTTTTATTTGTACAACTCTTACGAATTAGTTTTCTTTTGTAATTCCGTTGCTAATTATAGAAATCTTTTGATTTTCAATCAGGTCCTAAAGGAGACAATTTGATGCTGAATAATACCCCTTGTGCATAAGACATTTATGAATTACAGAATATAGATAATAATTTTCGAAACAAGTCTCTGTTGTTGAAATACGTATTTACCCTGGACTGGTACCGTATACCTCGAGGAAACAAGAACAACTTCCACTATATGAGCATGTACTTCATTCAACAAAGGCTATTTTAAATGAATACTAGTTATTCTAACCATATTTAATTATCGCTCTGTAGACAAGTTTATGTTGTCACTGCAATATACTTCGTTTATATTCTACAGGTAGTCTTTAATCTTACCATTTATCAGTCTCCCTTATCAAATGGGTTTGAATAATCAAACTATAGTGCATGTAACTGCACATTCGCCATTGCTAAGCTTAACTTTTTTTTCTTCTTCTTCTTCTTCTTCTTCTTCTTCTTTTTTACCCTGTCATCTTTCAGGTTAAATAGTGATTAGTGAAGATATTTCAATGTAGATTTACTCGTTAATGAATTTTGATTTCATACCCTTGTACATGTATCCTACTGTTTATTAATTTGCTGCCAAAAATAAGCAACAATATCATTACCCATGTCCACCGGGGACTTCCTCTACTGTGTGGGTTGTGGCACCAATACTCTCGTCAGTTAAAGTAGATCTAGATCCGCCACGGCTTCCATACCAATGTCTTGCCAGTTTCAACGTACTCCTATTCCAACTTTTTGGGTATCGTCTGTGTTGTGCCTTCTCGGAGCCATTCTTGTAACTAGTTGATCAAATTTCTGAAAGACATCATAAATCATGAGAATACCATCAAATTGCAAAATTTAGGTTGAGGCAAGAAGTACGTGAATTTCACATTTTTAAATGGACAATTGATATTTCGGTTATGACGTCCTATAACATACTAATTTCTACACACACACACACACCTAACATTTCGTAATATGATCATCTTTTATTCTAACCTCAACCGTCAATAATGCCATTACAACAGCATGCTCAATATTACATTTGTATTATCAAGTCTAATAAGTGAGGTTGGTTTAAAAGACCGAAATTCATTACGCAAAGTAGGACAGTATCATCCTCATCCTCCTCATCAACATCATCATAATCATCATCATTTTAGTGCATCTTTTATTAACATCATTATGATCAATTATTACACCAACATTATAATTATTGTTTTGTTTATCATCATCATCATCATCATCATCATCATCATCATCATCATCATCATCATCATCATCATCATCATCGTCATCATCGTCATCATCATCATCATTTATGTATTAGATTCATTATAACTTTTAATGTTATTGTAGTTGTTGTCATCATCATCATCATCCTCATCTTACCTTCTTAATAATTCTTATCATCTCTTCCCTATGGTTATCATCACTAGATCTATATCTAGTTTCTTTTTCTTTTAGAATGATTATTGAAATACAAACCTTACCTTAATGTATGCTTATTGACAGTCTTATTTACCTGCGAATGAATCTAATGTGGACCATTAGTGGTAGCAGCCTTGTAATTAAGTAAAGAATAAATACAGCACATAAATTATGAAACATCGTATAAAAACCCAAATGATTCAATTCTCTACATTAGTAATTTACTAAATGATCTAGGCAACCATCATTATTGTCTCACAAAGAGCTTTAGCTAAAGAACTACTTTAAACGTTTATCTGAATTGTATCGCTAAGCCTACCTAATACAATCCTGGTGATGGATAGCCTATACAAAATTTTCAAAAATTAAAGCGGCCTAACATTTGAAATTTCATAACGGTGATGGCGAATGAATGACATAACTCATCAGTGACAATTTTGCATCCCATTTTCGGTAAATAACTCCTGAGTTTATCATTGGACTGATCAGGATCGACACTCAATCACGGATCGGCTCATCTTTTTTTTTTTTTTTTTTTTTTTTTTTTTTTTTTTTTTTTTTTTCCGGCAATTAGATCTAGATCATTAAAAAGTTGTAAAGTAATAGAAGAATCTGATAGCTGGAACTTAACTTACATGGTTTAGAATCTAGAGCAGTAACCGCACTTTACATTTAACTTCCTCCTTTTCCAGCACTGATCGACCAGACAATCCACGGACTACGATCATCCACTTTTCAGACCATCCACAGACAGCAATAAACCATTCTTTCCGTCGATGTACCACTAATTTTGGTCCCAGTTTCAACTGATCGACACCATCTCTCCCTCATTTTGGCATTCACAAGCTAAAACTAATTATTTATTTAACATATATATCGACAGAGGCGTGTGTACCAGGAATACACAATAGATTTACTATGACCGACATGTATCGAGATCTATTTTTAGGAGCAATACACAAACATTAAGTTTAAAGGCGGTTTTAAACCGTTTCTTGATTATATGTTTTATCGTAGATCTATCATAATAAACCAGACCCGGTCGGCTAGATCAAGATCGAGAGTCTGTAGATCTACATGGATCTTCAAGTCATATTTTTTTAATTTGTTTCGTCGGGATTTTTTTTTTTTTTTTTTTTTTTTTGAACTTGCTGAAAACTAAAGTCAACCTAAAAACTTAATCCAATGTTTTGTTGATTTATCAAGCAATAACCAGATGTGGTTGAATCTATATTAGATCTCTATATGTACATGTGAATCTATTTTAAAAGATCTATTTTGAATTTGCTATTAAGATACAAAGCCACGTGGTTTCTAAATTTTTCGACTGTACTTCACCATGTGAACTGTGTCCTGGCTGTATCTGAAAAGGGCCCGCATGGGTTTACCCCTGCTTTTATATGGATCTGGACTTGACCACGTGACTTTATCCCGCCGCTAGCCAATCAAACGATAGCAACGTCATCAATTCCAGGAAATAGTATTAATAGATTCGGCCCTGTGTCGAATAAACCGGCCCAATCTTTAAATGATTGATCCGAAATATTATCAGGTATTCGAGCAGCGACGAATGGGTCTACATGGGCGGATCAAGAGAGGGTAGGGGGGCGTCTAATCCGAGTCTTCTCTGATGTAAATACGCTCTTTGATATTTTGATTTTTCGCTATTTATTTCGTAAATAGCGAAAAATCAAAATATCAAAGAGCGTATTTACATCAGAGAAGACTCGGATTAGGGGGCGTCAGGATCCACATTGGCCGAAAATTAAATTTTGACTATATAAATTCAATGTAACGTTACATATTAAATTTTATTACATTTTAAGCCATAATTTGAGCTTGGATTCCCCCCTTTTGTAATACTTATTACATTTTGCAGGTTTATTAAAAAACGCGTTGTAACAACCCATGCTAGGTTGTCCACCATGCAAACAGGTACAAATATATTCAAAAAATATCATATGGCTTGGTAGACCAGCCCTGCGTTCAGTAAGACAAAACGTTAGCTCATTGAGCTACCGATACGTAACAGTTCTATACTGAACGACCTGTTTACTCCTATCGTTCGCACCATTTGGCTCACAGATTTGAAGGTGGTGTGCCAAAGCTAACAAAAAATGGCGGCTAGTTTGGTTCCCTACTTTCCATACTGCGAAAAGAAGGAGGGAACCCAGACTATGGGGGCGGCCATATTTATTCAGCTAACGATAGCAGAGCGTTCAGTAAGACTTGTTAGTGAAAAAAATCGGTAGCTTCAAACGTTTTGTCTTACTGAACGCAGGGCTGTATGAGTAGATCATTTCTGTCTAAGGAAAATCTGATTCAAGTTCATTTAGTCCTTTTAAATCAAGACTTAATCTTATAGCTTTACCTACTCACATTTTCTATTGCCAGTAATATTTTTGGGAAACTGGACTTTTATGAAAGTAAAAGAATTTGGTATCAGCGCTATTTTGAATTCCTTACTTTTGGACCTAGATAATGCAATGCACCACACAAAGATTTGCAAAATATGACATTTCAATAGTGTTAGTTCTGAAATATCTAGCTTGGGCCCTTTATAGCGACATTTCAGATTTTTTGTCATAAATTTTACTTTTATTTTCATCTGAAAGAGCATATTTTCTTATGAAAATTCTGAAAATTTTAAAGCAAAATATTGCACCGTTGCTGAGAAATATATATTTTTGTGTTAAAATTTCACAAATTATTGTCCATAACAGTTTAGATGTACATGAAATTTGTCTTTCTGTCCCAACTTTAAATGCGGGGTTTTCACTTATCAGCAACAAGTTAAAAAACATTCATTCAGCATTCGTACTCATTAGAATAAACAATCCTGGCATCAAGACATACTTTAAAAAATTTAAATGGGGATGAAATGTCCCTTTAAATGTATTAGAAAATCCGTGACTTGGCTGTGCAATGATAGGCTGATATTAACATTATCAGATGTGGGTGGTTTTAAGTTCACCCGCTAAGCTGCATGAATATGTACATTGAAAGTAAATCGGCAAGTCATGTTTAAAGTTGTCTATACATTAACCCTTTCCCAAACAAGACCTGGTTTTGACGTCCCTAATTAGAAAAGGCTTGGGCACATTGAAACAAAAGAAGAAACTGCTGATAACCAACAGTTTCTCCTTTTGCCTCAATATTTTCTGTGCCATATTTTACACTAATCATGTCTTTATTATCATCATTTTTGTCGTCTGCAGCAGCTTTCAAATTGGATCACCCTAAAATTTTGTCATTTGGAAAAGGGCTATACATTAATAAAGGATAAACATCCATTAAACGCCAAATCCATATAAATCCATAATCCTTTCCATAACATCTATAAATTGGAGTGTTCCAATTTGATAGCCAATGCATAGAACTAAAAAAATGTTAATGAAAATAGCCTTTTATGTCAAAATAGACAAGAAAAATATTGAGACAAAGGAATAATACCGATTATCAGCATTTTCGTCTTTTGTCTCAATTTTCACATGTCATTTTCTCTTGTTGACGTTAAAACCACATCTGGTTTTGGAAAGGGTTCAACCCCTAACTTTTCTTTCAAAGCTCGTAATCGTGTAATCCCATGTACGCTTTCAAAACTACGGACTTCATTTTGATATTGAATATAAGAATTTAACGAATGTTTCAACTTATTGGTACGGACTAACATTGATCAAAGAAGGATCAATTATGAATGCATTGAATGAAAAGCACAAAATTATATGGCTCCTCTTACTAACACATTTATCATAGATAAACATGTATCATTATTAATTTTGATGTTATCATGTTGGATCTGTTACGTTCTAATTTCAATTTTATAAAGTATGTCTTGATGCAAAAATTGGTTATTCTAATGCGTAGAAATGCTATCAGTTTTTTTTTTAAAAAGGTTATTTATAAGCGAAAAATACGCCTTTGAGGTTCATACAGAAATGACAAAGTCCATATAAATCAGAACTGTTGTGGACAACAATTTGTTTGATTTTAGCACAAAAATATATATTTCTCGTAAACGATTCAATATTTTAGCTTGTAATTTTAAGAATTTTCATAAGAAGATTTGCTCTTTCGGTATAAATTATAAAGGCCGGATCAAAGTTCGGTCCTTGTATAAAATGTAGCAATCCCCTGCGAAAAGTTCATTTAAGTTCAAGAACTGTTCTAGAACGTTTAACAGCACTTCTAGAACTGTTCTTGGAAGTTCTAGAAGTGGCATTAAACGTTCTAGAACAGTTCATTTAAGTTCAAGAACAGTTCTAGAACATTCTAGAACGTTAAATGGCACTTCTAGAACTGTTCTTAAACAGTTCTAGAGTGCCGTTTAACGTTCTGGAGCGGTTCTAGAACTCGAAATATGTTCTTGAACTTTTTTCACAGTGGATGCCCGCGTTAAACGATCTTCAAATCGCACGCGTTTCAAAGATGGTCTATTTAAATGAATGTATTTTTGTATTGATAGATAGGGCTTAACTTGTCAAAGATAAAACACGATATGTGTATTACATGCACTTCAAAATTCAAGGACATCGATTGAATATTAGCTTGAATAATGAATAAAGGCCCCTCAAGCAAACAGGGCAACCATTATTCCAGATCGGCCAGCTCATAAGCATAGATCAATGGGACTGTGCACAATTATTAATAGGTAACATACGAGTGTTTGCCGTAAAGTGTATGGACACGTACTCTATATAAATCTTTTCCCAAGTGGCAAAACATTAGAGTGTGTATTAGGGTGGCCCACTTGAAAAGCTGCTACATGCCTCAAAATACAAGTTATAGCATAGAAAATATTGAGGAAAAAGACGAAAATGCTGATTTTCCAAGTCTTTTACTCCAAAAACGTTAAATACAGGTCGTATTTTGGAAAGGGTCTATTAAAGATTGAAGGCGTTATAGATAACTGCCCAAGCGCGGATCCAGGAATTTTTCCCAGGGGGGGGGGGGGTCATCCGATCTTTAACCCCCTTTTCGCCAAATTCCAGGGGGAGGGGGAGGTCAGGACCCCTGACCCAAACCCCCCCCCCCCCTCCTCTGGATTCATGCATGCAGATAGAGGTCATACCATGAATGACTAAATATAACAACGGTTTATCGTTGCACACAGGGACGAATGACGCAGCTTATATGGGACATAATCAGTAATCTTTTTGATAACCCCCTTTTTCGCCAAATTCCAGGGGGGTCATGACTCCCTGACCCCCCCTCTGGATCCGCGCATGCTGCCACATAGGCTACCCCGTCAATCTACCACATATTGGAAACAAAATTACACTTCTACTTCCAAGGTTGGGTTCCAAAAAGATCAGTTGGTGTAAGTCACTGAAAAAAACATTGGAGAAATGTTACTACAAAGGAAGAAAATTATAATTATGCTTAGTTGTTTTCTGTGCTATATACATATGAGCCTGGATCTGGAAAAACGTCCCTTATAGCATTTGAGATTGACATGTTTCAAGACCATGCTGTGTCTTAATGCAGTCTAGCCACCATCCATGTTACTCTCAAATAGTTGCAACAGACCATGAGGAAACTATTGGAGAACAACATGGTTCAAGGTCAGACTGCGTGTATACGCAGGCTGATCTGGAACCATGTCGTTCTCAAATGCTATAAGGGACGTTTTTCAGGATCCTGGGTCATATTATGTCTTACATAGATCAAATCTTTATCAATATCAAATTTGATGTCTTAAGCAGTTTGTCAAAATCCCGTTTGTGGAAGGGTAGATGTCCGACTTTTCAGAACGATCGAACAGTCTACCTAGCGGTATTTGTCGAGTAATCCGATTGTCTGTTATTTGTAAGGACAAATAATACTATTGACCACCGTAAAATACCAGATTATATCGCGTATGGTGGCCAGTCGGGGCCATAAATTGGTTAATTAGTGGATTGGTAGCCGTATCGACTAATTTTACTGTCTGTCACTTGTAAGGAAAAGTAGTACTATTGACCACCGTAAAATACCAGATTACATCGAGTATGGTGGCCAATTGGGATCATAAAATAACTAGTTAATTCGATAATTCGTGAGTCTGATTAAAATCCTATATTAAATTTAAAGTAACTTCTGACAGGCACCCGTTAGGGTCATCTTTAATGACGTTTTTCCTCTGGCCAATCAATTAAACGCTTTCAAAATTCTGAAAACGATTAAAACTGAAAACTATCCAACGATGACCTATCATTTTAGTACAGAACCGCGTGCTTGCACGTTCTTGTCATGGAAAACCATAAAGAACAAGAGTTTTGGTCAGTTAGATTTAAAAAAATTAATATCGGAATTCCCAGAGTCATTGAAGATGACATGAACCTGTGTCTGTCAGATGTGGTTCGCCAACCTATTGTGGTTCTTTACATGGGCGATTAATTTAATAGAGAATGTCCATTTCCAAAACTGAAGATATAAGGGTTGTCCAATGTCATATCTGTTGCACACCAAAACTGATGTTAATGATAGCCTAGAGCACAGAAAATTTTGAGACAATGAGGATAAAATGAATTTCTCTTTTAACCTGAGCAATGTTTTTCCAATATTTTGTTGTTGACGTCAACATCAAGTATTATTTGGAACAAGGTTGAAGCAACTTTTAATATCATAAAGCAGTACCTCCGGATTCCTGTCGTTTCTAACACAATTTTAACATCTTGTTTAGAAAATGTCGAGTGCGGCGTCAAACCCCATTGAAAAACAAAATAGCATATAAATCTTTAGAATAAGACAATATTTCGATGCTTTTCAACGAAAACCTCGTAACTGCAGCTTGTTTTAAGCTGCAGTTACGAGGTTTTTGTTGGAAAACGACGATTTGACCTTAAGTGTAAGGTTTTGACCCCGGTTTATACAAGGACATCGTAATCGATCTCATTGAAAATAAACGAGTCGCTTTTTACGAGATGTTTGTATTGAATAATGCCTTACTTTGGCCATTAAAATACATGTACATTCTACTTGATTTTGATGTAATGTTACCTTATATTAAGGACACTTGGAAATTAAAAACATAATTAAAGAAAAAAAAAAAAAAAAAAAAACAGAAATTAAAATGTTCATCGAAACCTTTCAAATTGTAGTATTAATTTTACATGACTTTTTAAAAGATTTCGTCTTTAAAGGCTTATAGGCCTAGGCTACATTTTCCGCAAATCTACTAGAACAAAAATCGAAGTTAATTGATAAGGATGATATAAAACGTTTTTACGTAAAACTCATCGGGCCAGTTTCATCAAAACATTAACAGACGTATATTTTTGTCTTACCGATGACTTACGACAAGTTTAGGACAAGAAACGCGTATCACCAATCTATCAAGACCTGCGTTTTGCGGTTGTTGTTTTACAGCTCTCAAAAAGCAATAAATTTTGTTCTAAAAATAGACTATGTTTACTGTCATGTTTTGATAGACCGCCAATGTTGTTACAAAATCTCGCAACTACGGCTTGATGCAAGCCGTAGTTAAGAGATTTTATAACAACACCCACGAAATACTATTGCGTTTGTCCGAAATTATGTCACAGTTAACTTGATAAGATCGTTCCCTATTAGACTTGTAGCGTAAAAGTTGCACGTCTATGACTAATTATACATGAATGAGCAGTTTAAAATCTCAAAAGGATCAGATTTCATAATTGAATAAGGAATACAAAGAGTAATCAAGTGTGTTTTTGTACCTCGGCATATGTTTTGTTAATTAATTCTTAACAAAGGGTCTATATTCTATATTCTATGTGTCAGGGGTAATGACTATAGCATGAAGCGATTCCCCGCCGTTATAACATACTAGCACGGATATTTGAAATGTCGAACCCGGTATGTCTTACTATAATACACATGAGCCGGGATCTGCAATAAAGACATTATATCATTTTCACGGTGGATAATCACGTGACTCAGAATTTCAGAAAATCATCAATATTTTTGTTAATTCTTGACCGATTTAAATTCGGTTTGAAGCAGATAATGTGCGGTTAAAAAAGTTATTGAAGATAATCACGTGATCAGATTATCTTCAATAATTTTGGCTTTTGTTTGAAGCAGAGAAGGTGGAAAAAAACATCAATCATTAGATGAACGTCTTGGATATTTGAAAAATCAGCTGATGAAAAAATATTGTATAATATATCTTTTTATTTGTTGCTTTTCAAAAATCCACCAGGTCCACTTATTCTTAGTATTCTCCCACCTTCATGTTTCGAACCGAATTCAAATTGGTCAAATTTTAACAAAATTATTGATGATTTTTTTATTCAAATTCTGAGTCACGTGATTAACCACCGTGGTTACCATAGGTCACGTACAAATACTTGTAGTAAGAAAACCATGTGGATATTGATCTGAACCGTGCGTATGCACAGGCTTATCTGCATCCATGTTGTTCTCAAATGCCATTAGAGACCTTTTTCAGAATCTGACTCATTTGCACTTTTTTGCACCACGGACCCTCTTTGTTATCCAGTCGTATAACATATTACCACACAGTGACTTTTGTGCATCCCTATATGATAACAGCTTTTGAAAACATTGTGGAAAATGAAGAAATTGCTTGTGACAAGCAATTTCTTCATTTTCCACAACGTTTTTTTATCCAGAAAGATCAAACAATGTAGAATTTCATTCATTTGATATTGTCGTTTGCAACATCTTTGAATTTGGACAAGACTAAAAGTTTACCGTCTGGTAGAAATGGGTTAAAGAGGTCTTGGTTGATCGATGGATCTTGAGTCTGTACGCCGCTGGTGGCTCAATATTTTCGTGCCAAAGTCCCGGTCATAGCGCAGTTGGAACACATCGCATTCAAAATTATATATTGAAATTATCTATGAAGTCCCAGCCTCGATACTCGGCCGCGGCAAGCATCCATTCTTATTAATTGTCCCCCACCAATGGTTTGATAATCGTTTACCTATGTGGGCTTGTTTCGTTGACAAGCGATCCGCTGGAGGCTTGGTAAGGATGTTGTGGCAGTAACGGTAGGTCAAATGACAGGAATCCATGGTTAGGTGCTCCAGCCGCGCGATGTGACCCTGGCTTTTCAAAGAGGCGTTAAACACAATCAAAATTTCTGCTAAAATCGATTAACGCGGATCATAGTCTAGAACTCGTGGAATATGAATGCAAAGTGCATTCTTACAACATTTTCACCTGAAACGAGTTTACTAGTATTAGATGTGCCTAATGGATTATCTCCTTTGCCAATTCCTTGTTTTGACGACCTTATGCTTTATTTATCACATCCTTTACGTTTTACCGCAAATTTTCATATTTAGAGTACATACTATTTGCTTTGTCGTCTATTTCAATTTTCTATTTGAACAATTAAGAGATTTGCTTTCTAATTGAATACAGAATTTTGTACTTGACAACGTCGACTCTAATTTACATATTCAATCAGAATATCGATGGTCCAATCAAACTAGCGATTGTCTAATCAGAATATCTATAAGCCAAACTTGAAAAGAATTCTTCCAACAGGGAACGATTTTATCTAGTTAACCGTAGAGTAATTTCGGACAAACACTAGTATTTCGTGGGTGTTGAAGATTATCACATATCTTAAATACGGCCTGACTCAAACCGTAGTTACGAGATTTTATATCAACACCGACGATTTATCAATACATAATGGTAAACAAAGTCTATTTTAGCACAAAATTCATTGCTATTACGGATATATACGACGTATTACATGATTCTGGTACAAATGAAGTTATCTTTGGTGCTGATTGATGTTTGAAACTGCTGAATGAAGCAATAGCCTGCCTTTGCGAAGCGATTTTCGGAAGCAAATTTTGCAAAATTCGCTTCTCTTTGCAGCTACCTGTCTCTGCACTTTACCATTCCCTGCATACCACACAACATCTTCCGGTCCTCCTCACTATAAATAGTTCTATCAAAAGCAAAGATTAATGAGGTAACAATCATTCGAATATTCATATGTAAGTCTGAAGTTATGTGTAGATATTGAATTGTGTGACTGAAAATGAAACATTCAGTTAATCATGTCTCTAAGAGAAGAAAAGATCGACGTAGTTATAAATTGCTTTATTATGGTTCAAAGATTAGTCAAATAGCCTTCCATGTAAATGGGTCAGTCAAGTTTAATAAACTATGAAATCTATTCAAAAGCTTACACAAACGATTAATATTAATGAAGTTGTGCTAAAAATAGATACAACTCTAGCATGGAATCAAAGTATTCAAGGTATTCTGGATAATCAAAGTACATAATCAAAGTACTCTACGAATCAAAGTATTCAGGGTATTCAAATGGATAATCAAAGTACCTAATCAAAGTACTCTACTTCTGGACAGGCCTACATTATTGACAAATTTACTTCCAAACAGTACTTTCAGTACTTTGATTTTGCAATACCAACCAAATTAACACATAGTCGCTTTTCAACAAATATCACGTAACTGCAGCTTAATGCACCCTGTAGGTACGAGATTTTTGTTGAAAAGAATCGATACTTTTGAGAGGAAGTGGTTATCGAATGGTTAACTAGATCAATTCATAAAGAAAAAGGGACCCTTGGACCATTTTTCCGTGTCCCGCCTGATTATGTTTTGTGTATTTAAAAATCAATCACTCGTCATAGATCAAGATAAGCCTATAAAACAAAATGTGTTTATGGCACTATCTGGTCTGATCTCGGTTAGTAAACCATTCTTAACAAGTTATCTCAACTCTATATATCGTCGGGGTAATAGCAAAACCTCGTAACTCCAGATTGACTTTGCTGGAATTACGAGGTTTTGCGATAACATCGACGATATGTGATTCCGTCTTCGCAACGAGTTAACTCATTCCTAAACAGCAACGCCTTTTTCACGGTGGGGATTGTGCATGCTGGGATGGGTAAATCTACGGACAAATTTGCCTCGCTTCAGGTAAGACATTTTGCAATAACTTCCTTATTTCTGCGCCAATTCAAAAACGGTTTGTTGCATGTAGGCTACCCCGCCTTACTGAGCTCTTTCCTCCGATGTATGCTTTACACGAAACCTTTTTGCACTTTTTGCGAAAAGTGATCCCAACCGACCAGAAAAACAACAAAAAATCTTATCGTTTTTCAGGTCAGTTGGGATCAATTTTTGGGAAAAATATGGGGAGTTTGTTCAAATAAGCAATACACATGAGGCAAGCGCTCAGTAAAGCGGGGTACATGCAACAAACCGCTTGAATATTGACACAGAAATAAGAAAATTATTGCACAATTTCCTTCCTGACGCGTGGCTTATTTTGCCGTAGTCGCTATCATTTCGTTTTCTGGTCAGTTGGGACCAATTTTTGGAAAAATTAAAAGGATACCACAAATAATCCATGTATCCGAGGAAAGAGATTTTCAAGGCGGGGTACATGCAACAGACCTTTTGAAAATCGACAAAGAAATAAAGGGGTTATTGCAACATATTTGACAAGATCCGAGATTATTTTTGTCCGTATTCGTTATCCATCCCAGCATGCACAATCCCCACCGTGTTTTATACACGGTGGAGATTGTGCATGATGGGATGGATATCGAATACGGACAAAATTTGCCTCGCTTCAGGTAAGAAATTGTGCAATAATTTTCTTATTTCTGCGTCAATTTTCAAGCGGTTTGTTGCATGTACCCCGCATTACTGATATTACAGATATATGACTTGTTTGTAGAATCCTTGTACTTTGTCCAAAAATTGATCCCAACCGACCAGAAAAACGACAAAAAATCCAGGTCCTTTTTCTAGTCGATTGGCTCGATAAGCTCGGTAAGGCGGGGTACATGCAGCAAACCTTTTGAAAATTGACGCACAAATAAGAAAGTTATTGCAAAAAATCTTACCAGAATCGAGATTGTTTTGTCCGTATTTGTTATCCATCCCATGATGCACAGTCTCCACCGTGTTTTACCACGGTTGAGATTGTGCATCATGGGATGGATAACGAATACGGACAAAATAATCTCGATTCTGGTAAGATTTTCAATTTTCATGCAGTTTGTTGCATGTACTCTGCCTTACTGAGCCTTTTTCTCAGATGTATAACTTACATGGAAACTCCTTGTACTTTTCTCAACAATCGATCCCAACCGACTAGAAAAAGGACAAAGATTTTTTGTCGTTTTTCCGATCGGTTGGGATCAAATTCTACGCCCCTCAATAAAATTGATTCAATTCAATAAAATTGATTGTGAAAATATTGTGGAACAGAGAAATTGCTTGTAACAATTTGGAAAGATTTGAAACATTACACCAACTTGTAATTGTTTTCTGTAAACACCTCCTTTCAAATTTGAAAAGTCCCCAAATATTGCCGTCTGGTAACGGATTAAACTTTGATATAACCTTTTTGTTCTTTGTCTGTTTATGTCAATTTCTACAAAGAGAAGACCTGACTTATTCTGATTTAATTAACAGACCCGTAGGAAGCAATTTCATATTGGAGGGGCTGAAGCCCGTAAGTCTGAATATCGGGAGGTTAAATTGTATTTTCCCTAAAATTTCAGTGAAAAATAAGGAAAATTTGACATTTCTGCCAAAATTGGGGGGGGGGGGGGGCTTAGCCCCCCCCCCTAGCCCCCCTGTTCTTACGGGCCTGATTAATCACTACATTCAGATTAGGACAACGTTATTTCCAAGCACCAGGTTTCAACTTGGCTGTATATTGCAGTGAGGTCGGGTAACACTTTTTGTAATTCAAACGGTTCCTATGTTGAACGATGGTATAATTATACGAGCTTACAATGCATGCGCGGATCAAGAGGGGGGGGGGTAGGGGGTCATGACCCCCCCCCCCCCTGGAATTTGGCGAAAAAGCGGGTTATCAAAAAGATTACTGGTTATGTCCCAAATAAGCTGCGTCCTTTGTCCCTGTGTGCCACGACAAACCAATGTTATATCTAGTCCTTCATGGTATGACACGTATCTGCATGCGGATCAAGACGGGGGGGGGTGGCAGGAGGCCTGACCCCCCTGAAATTTGGTGAAAAAAGGGTTTAAGATCAGATGACCCCCCTCCCCCCTGGGAAAAATACCTGGATCCGCGCTTGCAATGTGATGGCAATTATTAACACGCTTCCTACATTTTGTTACGATTGGTAGGCAAGGTCATGGGTTCAGACAATTTTTAATGTCTTATCAGTATTCTTATTAGTTATAATCATACCACTTTAAACATGTTGTTGGTTTCAAAAATTATAAAAACTCCATTTTTGATGTGTTTCATGGGATATCAGTCTTTGTTATGAATGGTCTATAGATTTATATTTGATGCATGTTTTGTTTTTAATCTTTTACTTCAGACTGAAAGAGACTTCCTAGTTTGAATATAATTTTCTGTGCAGACTGCTATAGGATCGATATTTTTTTTCAATCTTAGTTAATCTTCTGGCTCAGCATCGTTTTTTCTAGATGTATGTTACCTTATGTTCATTTTCCAACTGTGTCTGTTTGACCTCCGCCGAGTCTGATAGATCTGCGTTTTATATATCGTCGCTTTTCAACAAAAATCTCATGACTGCAGCTTAAAACAAGCTGCAGTTACGAGATTTTTGTTGAAAGGCATCGATATACAGATTTTACAGTCTTCCCAGAAGTTCCAATTTAGTGTGACGGGTCTCATTTTGATAACAATGAAGCACCGAGGTAGTCTTTTGTTCTTCTTGTCTCATCTAAATGTATTTGAAACATTCAATCAATCCTGCACGAATACATTAATATTTCAAGTGATCATACAATGTAGAAATATTTACACTCGTATAGCAGTAAGTTTATAATTTGTCTAAATATCGCTGTCTATTCTTCGAAAGCCTCGTAACTGCAGCTTAAAAAAAGCTGCAGTAACGAGGTTTTCGAAGAAAAGAGACGATGTCTGATATATCTTGCCCAACTCAATGTGTGAATTCGCATTTATTCTTTAATGTGACGGATTACAATACTGTGGTTTTGTGAAGGTCTTATACACAATGTGCAGTACAAAGAAATAAGTTTGGAATTTGGAGGAAAATTTATTTTCTACGGGTGATTTCTGTGATTTTAGCTGCTAGACTAGAAAATATTTTATTGAACACAGAGACAAAACGCGAATAAGAAATAATGTTGTATCATACAGTGTTTACACTAAATAATTAAGACTATGTCCACAAGTTTCCCAAGTTTATGAGTAATGGATCTATAGCAAAAATGATGCATGCAAATTAATTCTTCGATTCATGAGATCTTTTGGTCAAATATCAAAAGTCACCGGAGTAGACTTACCATAATTGGAGCTAAATTGGCACTTGATATTGTCGTCTGCATTTCTTTTGATTTTTTTTAATGTGACCTTGGTACTGCATACAGAAATAATGCGACTTTACGTAGAACAAACATACAAAGTTATTTCTACTAACATCAACTTTTGAATCTATATTTTGGTACCGAAAGTTAGTTTATATTTGAAAAAAAAATGTTTTTAAATGTCGAGATACGTGTATTTGTATAGGGCAATTGAATCTAACTATCTATCAAGATATTTCGATTCTTAGACGTAGACATACTAAACTGCAATCAAAGTTAATTAAGAAGAAATTAAAATCAGAAAATTGTCACTTATTTACACTGCTACATGAAATAACGTCCGGTGGTTGAATGGATACTATAATTGAGAGTTTTTGTAGTTAGCCTAGGCCTATATCTAACATCGCAATATCAAGGGGCAAAAAGAAGCAATGTTAGCGATGTAACGAAGTTTTCGCTTTCTATACAGTTCCATTTTCCCATAAACGTTTGTGGAATTTCGAAATACGAATTTTCGCTGGATAAAATGTCTGACAAATTCCATTATATTTCGATTATAAATATATGTTTTGGCCTCTTTGAATGTTCGACAAACTAGTAGTGTCCCATTAGGACAAATTTATTTCAAGGTTCAAGCTTGACATAAGACAATTTAAAAGTGTGATGTCAATTGTTTAAGAGCAATTAGTAAACATTTGGAGGTGTTCACCTAATGTTTCAAAGATGAAGCCTTCCAAAATGACAACTTTACCATTTATATGGACAAATGAACAAATTGGTGAGTATATTGTATAAGCTCATTTGTATTATATCGTGTTTAGCCGACGCCTGCATATAGGAAAAGCACTTTAATGAATTTGATTCTCAGGTGCGACTGCATACCAAAAGAACAAATACATGTACCCAAATCACCATTTAAATCAAAACTACAAGATCATTTGGTTGAAGCCAACTCCCGAGTATACAGGTACATGCACAGGCCAAATCGCGTTTTAGAATCTTAATCATTGATCTATTTGCTTTTGATAGGAAATGGCTTACACAACATCCACAATACCGCTAATATGGATCAAATTTTGTAGACGATGGGGGGAAGGAAACTTGAGGAATTTGTTAAGTAGAATTATTCGACGGTCAGAATCATATTTAAATTCCTATATTACAAGAATCTAGCTAGGATCACATTTCTCTTTTAACACATGTTCTTGGTGTGATTGAGGTATTTCGGTCTTTGCCAGGGTAGGGGTATATTGAATCATTATGGGACATGAAATAAGATAGATGTCTCTGGTATTCATTCAGTGACGCCGATTACAAATAGGCCAAAGTCCCCTCCTCCCCCCCCCCGCAAGCATCTTAAAACAACATACCTCCATAACAGCCTGTGCATACACACCGTCTGATCAAGATCCACGTTGTTCCATAAAAGCGTCACCTGCATCTGGACAAACTGAAGGAGAGCTAAATAGGTTATGATCAGGCCCCACTCAGGTACAAACTTATCTGGATCTATGGAGATCCGATACGCTAACAGCAGAGTTACATTAAGAAGGGACATTTTTTTTCAAAATGCAATTTTCCTTTCCCCAAACCCTATATTGTGGATACTCATTAGAATCGTCCCATCGAGACAATTCAAATGTGTACCCCCAAATACATGGTTTGGGTTTAAAATAACAAATTGATAATGAATTTACTACCTTTTCCCTGCTGTATTGTATAATGGACCTCATTAGAGTCTGGCTCATATATATTTTCAGGGATGAGTAAGCACCCTCCGGGCCAGTTTTCATTCGACAAAGATGAGTCGTACTCTAACGACATAAATGACGAGTTTCAAGTCTTGCTGAACCAGGAAAACAAAGAGAATCACGGCGCCCCCTACTGGGTTGGTGACGTACAAAGGGAGATCACTCACAGTGGAGAATCACCATTATTTACGAACAAACTACTGGCTACTGGAAAGGTAATTTGTTGTATTGTCCACCCAAATTAACCCGGGACAACTTAATTTTCGTGTGCAAAGTTGAGCGTCTTAACAAAACATTGACGAAGTGGGGTCGTTACATATGCAGATGTCCCGGGTTAATCTTGATGGACAATAGCTTTTCAACGAAAACCCCGCAAATGCAGCTTAAAATAAGCTGCGGTTACGAGGTTTTTGTTGAAAACCATGGATATACTGTAGATATTTGAAACTGTCAGCTACTTGAAAGGTAATACATCGTCACATTTAATCGAAAACCTCGTGACTGCAGCTTGTTTTAACCCTTTCCCAAACAAGACCTGGTTTTGACGTCCCTAAAAGGAAAGGCTTGGGAAAATATTGAAACAAAAGAAGAAACTGCTGATAGCCAGCAGTTTCTCCTTTTGTCTCAATATTTTCTGTGCCATATTTTACACAAATCCTATCTTTAACATCTTCAATTTTGTCATTTGTGGCAGTTTTTGGAGTGGATCACCCTAATATTTGGCTGTTTGGGAAAGGGTTAAGCTACAGTCACGCAGTTTCCAAGAAAAGGAGCGACATGATTCCAAAGCATGCTGTTCTGCATGTTGTGGATATTTGAAAACGAAATAATCCGTTGTATTCGGATTAAGTTGGTTTCGCTAAAAGAGAAATTTACGGACTGGACTTCAAATAATTATAGATGATATCATAGAAAGTATCTCAGAAAAGGAGCATAACTTCACAAGGGTAATAAATGAAAATGTAGATATTCACGATGAAAATATCTTAAAAGAGGCGAACACTTGGCTAAAATATACATTTTCTAGTATTTATTGCGTAGGCTCTATTTCGACAAACATATTCCTTACATCTATATCCACAGTTTGAACAAGAGCACGGAGTCATCACAATGGAGCGAGCCTTGTTGCCCACAAAGCCCCGGCGATTAATGTCGGCCCCCAGACCTCGCCACCTGAACGGTGTAAAGGAGTTCTACAGACCCAATAGTACTCATCAATATCTGTCAGCAACTGATCTTAGAAACATGGAGGACAATGAGGAAGTAATGGTGAAATATGGACGACCGACTAGAACCACGTACGTACATGGCTGTATTATAATCCATTTTATTTTGCATTGAAATAACTGTGTCAAATGCACATTGTTTAACCGTTTTCCCAAGCGACAAAATTTTAGGGATGTCCAATTTGAGAGATGCTGCAGACCATAAAATATGTGTTGGAAAATATAAGATTAGTATAAAATATTGCTCAGAAAATATTGAGGCAAAAGGAGAAACTGCTGGTTATCAGCAGTTTCTTCTTTTGTCTCAATGTTTTCCTAGAGCTTTTCTAACAGGGACGTCAAAACCAGGTCTTGTTTGGGAAAGGGTTAATCATCTTGTATATCTAAATTTTCATGAAGTTTATTATAAACAAACATGTCGTCGATAATCAATAAAAACTCGCAACTGAAGCTTGGTTTAAGCTGCAGTTACGAGGTTTTTGCTGAAAACGACGATGTGTTCAACACCCCATATTTCTTTTTACAGTTTATTGCGAGCGAGACAGAGAAGTAACAGTGCCATTAATGCATACGATCTACGTAGACAGGCCAACAAACGTAAGTTTACCCAAAATAACACATATTGAATCTTTTTGACTCCCTAAGATAAATGATTTGAAAGGCATTGTGGAAAATGAAGGAATTTGGACCATTCTAAAGTCTTCCGCCTGGTAATGGGCTAAAATGTCCTGGTATGTCTTTATTCACTATGCTGTTCAGGGGCGTACCTGGGGCCAAAATTGAATTATTCCCTTACCAAAAAAGCAGGGGTCTGGGGGCGCAGACCCCCGGCAGGGGAAGGGGGCAGAGTCCCTCTAGGGAGTATAGGGGCGAAGCCAACCCCCCTCCCCTCGACGAAAATTGGAAAATAAGAGAATCATAGACCACATCAGAGAGTATTTTTCCATGTTTTATCAACAATTATGTGAGCATACGGTTACTGAAGTATATGTTACTTCGGTAAGAACGACTTTAAATGAACATGTTACACTAAAAAAAATCATTTTTCAAATTCGAGGTACTCCCAGGGAGTATAAGAGTATGTCTGGGTACCCGCCTGCTGTTGATCTTCCAAGAGTAGAAGTCAGGAATCCGAAAAAAAACCCATAAAAAACAATAATTATTCCTGGAAGATAAAAGTCTACAAGAATCACTATTATTCTGCCGTGAAACACGGCGTTGAACAAGCTGGATCACCATCTGACTCTGAATTTCAGAAAATCATCAATATTAATTTTGTTAACACTTGGCCAATCTGAATTAAGTTTAAAACAGAGAAGGTGGAACACACCATGAATAAGCGCGGTGGATTTATGAAAAATCTACGGATAAAAAAGTTGTTGAAGATAAACCAACATTTTGGTTGATCTTCAATAACATTTTTATCAGCTGATTTTTCTGGATCTCCTTATTGTTTCAGGGATGGAGGAAGTGAAGAATAATACGATATTTTATACAGCCAAAGAGTAAGTAACATTAACCCTTTCCCAAACGACAAAATTTTAGGCTGGTCCACTTCAAAAACTGACACAAATGACAAAATAGATGTTATTAAAGATAGGATTTGTGTAAACTATGGCACAGAAAATATTGAGACAAAAGGAGAAACTGCTGGTTATCAGCAGTTTCTTCTTTTGTTTCAATGTTTTCCAAATCCTTTTCTATTAGGGACGTCAAAACTAGGTCTTGTTTGGTAGAGGGTTAAATTAGAAATTTCAACAGAAGCAAAAAGTTGTTTTTTTAATTGCACGTTGGTTCCAAATACATTTATTTTATAATGAAAGTGTGTAACATTGTTTCGTATATATAAGGTGTGAATCAAAGGTGAAACAAAGATGCATATACACATGTATTTGAGCCGGTATCTGGGAAAATACCCTTTAACCCTTTCCCAAACAAGACCTGGTTTTGACGTCTCTAAGAGAACAGGCTTGGGAAAACATTGAAACAAAAGAAGAAACTGCTGATAACCAGCAGTTTCTCCTTTTGTTTCAATATTTTCTATTCCATAATTTACACAAATCCTATCTTTGATAGCTTCCCTTTTGTCATTTGCGGCAGTTTTTTTTAAGTGGATCACCCTAAAATTCTGTCGTTTGGGAAAGGGTTAAGGGTTTTTGAGCCCAACATGGCTGGTCTCCAATAGCTTCTCCGTGATCTGTAGCAACTATAAGACAGCAGTATGGATCCAGACCAGACTTCAGTAGGGCACATCCGTCTCAAATAAAATGCTATCAGAGACCTTTTTGCGGATTCAGGCTCATTTCTATAAAAAAAAATTACATATGTGACCCGTTGCGCTAAAAGGGACCTTATCGGGTGTGTGAAAAATATCAACCCTAGTCAGTCTGCGCAGTCCGCGCAGCCAGACTAGGGCCGACACTTTTCACTTTTATGTAATTTTCTTAATCTGGAATGTTTTCCCTATATTACTATATGTTCATTTTTCGCATACAGTATCTGGTTGACCTATGTTGAGTCAGACAAGTTTGTCAAACTTTGGATTTTTGGATCTCGGATAAGGTCCCTTTTAGCGTGACGGGTCACATATGTGTGTCCCTAGAACGTGTGGTAGACACACCTGGATGTTGTATCTCTACACATATTAACCCTTTCCCAGACGACAACATTTTAGAGTGGTTCACTTCAAAATCTGCCACAAATGACAAAATGGAAGTTATTAAAGATAGAATTTGTGTAAAATGTGCCATAGAAAATATTGAGACAAAAGGAGAAACTGCTGGTTATCAGCAGTTTCTTCTTTTGTTTCAATGTTTTCCCAAGCCTTTTCTATCAGGGACGTCAAAACCAGGTCTTGTTTGGGAAAGGGTTAATATTAACGTATTCCATACATCATTAGATACCAAACACTTCTTACAACTTCGTACGTCATCCGTGACAACTGAAATTAACGATTATCATATATCCTCGTCCATTTCCGCGTATCATCCGTGGCAACGGAAATTGACGAGGGATATCTTCGTCTATTACCAATGCACGAAGAGTTTGGTATCTATTGATGGGTGGAATGCCTTAACAATAGCCTACGTTAATGACATCTACCTGTCCAGATGTATCAAACGCCTATTTTTCAATAATACGTTTTCATATTAATTCAAAAGGATCACTTGATTGACTTCTGGTCTTGTGGAATCATTGAATATATCGTTTGCTGTGTTCGAATATGTAGTAATTATGGCTTTATTAAGTTGTAGTTACGACATATCCGAACGTAATCGACGGTACTCTTTTATATGCAGATGTGTTGCATTAAAGAGTTAAATGCCAAAACAATTTGTATCACGAAAACGTCTTTGGAACAGATACAAAATGTTGCTCGATTCATTAACCCTATATGGTAAAAATATAAAATGAATGCTTCTACAGATCATTCGACAGAGAACAAAGTAGAATATCCATCAGGTATTTTGAAATTTTGAATGATGCTTCAGACCCAAACTATCCATAGCTGACCAAATTGCGCAATAAAAAATACGAGTTCCGTTACTTTTTAATTACATGCATATAGAGCATGTATAATTTTTAAAGATGGCGAAATCCTTATCAATTGCATTCTGTTTAACGATTAAATCTGACCATCATTGATATTTGAAATCAAGTAAACGGGTCTGAAGCCATCATAGACAACTGTGTGTCCCTAAATTCACTCTCTTCTTTTTTTCAGCATCTTTTATTAGTCACAATCCAATCTAGCTGTCTTTAACAAACCTACTCTTATATTTATTTCAAACTTGTCTTTCTGAGGGTCTTTTATTTTCACTTTTATGCGAATATTAGGATAAAATGAGCACCTTTCTTTTTCAAAGTAACAATACTTTCACAAAGATTCACGATTAAAGTCATCTATTGATATCACAAATCAAAGGCAGAATGTACATGTATTTACACAAACGAAAACGATTATTTATCCTCTTAGACATGTTTTTCTTTGTACAAGGATTCCATGTTAAATGGCTTTCTATAAAAGCCAATGGCCGATTGTGCAGCTTTGTCTTAATGTTAATTTCTAGCTTTTTAGCCATGGTGATTGGTGATAGTTTTCCATCTACGTTTGCTCTAGCCTACTTTATCAATACCTTTATTTTAATTTCCCATTCATTTGTCTATACATGATTTGGTTCGATTGTAGCTGTTTTCTTAGCTGATTTTTGCCGAATAAATCCGATTTTCAAAGTGACATTTCACAATCATTTTTACATAAATTTTACTTTTATTCTATCTGAAAGAGTATCTTTTCTTATGAAAATTCTGAAAATTTCAAGCCAAAATATTGAACCGTTTACGAGAAATATATATTTTTGTGCTAAAATTCACAAATTATTGTGGACACCAGTTCAGATTTATATAGAATTTGTCATTTTTGTCTCAACTTTAAAGGCGTATTTTTCGCTTATAAATAACAACTTCTAAAAACTGATAGCATTTCTAAGCATTAGAATAAACAATCTTTGCATCAAGATATACTTTTAAAATATCAAATTAATGTGAAATGTCACTTTAATAACTGTTCAATCTACTTATATCTTATGATTAGCCATTTTTACAATCAATGCTATTTCGCCAAAATTGTAAACGACGATATTGTTACTGTTTGAATATAACAACAATCTTCAATTAGTGCATATATTCTTATCACTTATCATGTTTAGTGTGTGGTGAATTACAAAGATGAAAAAACAAATGTGTCAACTTTGCTTTCCAGCCGGTAGTAATTAAATTTGGTCATATATAGACTTTGAAATCAATGACGATTATAATTCTAGAATCTCTAGAAACCTAGTCGTACTAGATTCTGTTCCATCCACTTACAACAATTGGATCACCAAGGACAACTCTATCGAATCATACCTTGGATGCATCTCGTTGAACTACTTTCAGACTGTGAATAGAATAGAATAGAACAACAATTCAAAACGTTCGTCTGCGACTAATGTCAACAATGACGCGACAATGATACTGAAATACATTTTTTGCAGTTCCAGTGTCCTCATTTTTTAGGATGATTATAACCTGCAAGTCCCGCAAGTTGCCATGGTTGTGCATTTGGTTGACCTCGAAAACTACTTTATGAAGCGTAGTCACTTCCGGCTAAGAAATCCAATTTTTTTCAAGATTTCTTCATACACACACTTCCGAGTCGATGATTCGACTTTTGGTCGACATTATTCGAGGATATCCGAACGCCACTTACAATACACATGTGCCTTATTTCGGCTTCATGTAGAATTCTTCTTCTTGTTTACAAATGTCTTGACAGAACTGCCCAAACATTTATTTTTCTATGAAATTGGTTTGATTAGATATCCAATTATTCGTAAAGAAAGCATGTAAATAATTAATCAAATAATGTCATAATGTTTCAGGTACATCAACATCTATCAATCAGATGGTGAAACAATGCATTCATTCCTGACCGGAGCTCGATACAACAGGTAATCATCAAAACAATACGTCTCAGTGGTATTCTAATGGTCACATTTGAAATTTTGATGAACGTAAAGAAACGACATTTGTTCTTAAACTAAGCAAGAAAAAAACACACACAAAAAAAAAGAAAATAAACAAGACAAAAAAAAAACCCTGTAAAGCAGATATTTCGTTCAATATATTATATCTTTTATTTCAAAGTTTCATTGACATGAGAAACATTATCGAACGATTTAGAATAAGGATTTGTGCTGTCGAGTCAAATGCAATATAAAGAGGCGACAGATGGAATAATACAAACGTGTTTGAATTCACCAATTTGCTCCAATCTGACATTTCTGAAAATACGCATATTCATGGCTTGATAGTTATGTCTTATTTAAGATAACCTTTTATATATGCTATCACTCGTTTATGATTTTAATGGTTCTTAAACTCTATTGCATCTTTGATAACGGCTGCGTTGTTACAGGGCTCACTTACTGGACTCTAAAGGTCTATCTGTATACGGTGTATATATGCCCAGAGAGAACCCAGCTGAATGTTTTATAACAAGTAATAGACGTATGAAGGATGTAGGTGACGAGATTCCTTCAGCCCCGCCAGGTAGGTTTATTGTCACAGGGCTGTTACTGGACCCTAAAGGTATATCTGTGTACGGTGTGTATATGCCCAGAGATTATCCAACTGAATGTTTTATAACCAGAGGCGCGTTCTTTAGAGTGAGATTTTTTAAGATTTCTTAATGTGTTTTGGATCAAGCGTTTTTAAGACCGAGACTTTGACCGAGCTGTTCCGAATGTTCCATACTTTATACAAATGACGTCATCATGACGTCATTTGTATAAAGTATGTAGCATTCGGAACACCGTGGTTTATGAATTATGGAGTATTAGGAACAACTCGGTCAAATCTCTTTTATATTGTTTGTACAGAGTTGACCGATGGGTTCGGCACGAAGTATATGGTGATGGAGCGTCTTAAAAATCTTGCTCTAAAGAACGCTTTATCCTAAAATATCTTAAAAAATCTCAAGATATCTCAAGGAATCTCTCTCTAAACAACGCACCTCAGCAATAGACGTAGGAAGGATATAGGTGACGAGATTCCTTCAGCCCCGCCAGGTACAAGTTTTGTCTATCTTGAACAACCATTTTACAGACAAGACCGGGTGCTGGCTTTTGTATTAAAACGCATGGGAAAAGATTTAGGCAAATGAAGAACATGCTGATAACCATCATATTCTCCTTTTGTCTGAATATTTTCTGTGCTAAATGTATATTGTACACATCAACAAACATAAATTTCTCTACGCAAGCTTTCAACTATGTTCTTTTTCCGTTTGTCTGTGTACGGTGTGTAGGCCTATATGTCCAGGGAGAACCAAACATAATATTTTGTAATAAGTAATAGACGCATGAAAGATGTAGGTGGTGAGATCCTTTCCGCTCCACCATGCAAACAACGATAGACCACGATAGAACATCGATTATTTCGATTTTAATTTCAAAAGAAACTTAATGTTTGTAAAAATTGAGCACACGTAAGTGCGGCATAATTCTATTAATTTCACCAACCTTTTGTCATACTTGCTTACAGCTTAAACAGTTTCATGAATGAACGAAAGCTTCGACGTGTATACATGCTTACCAACTTAATTGACATGTAAACAAGCGTTATATCACATGGATTCATCAAATTTTCAATTTTAAACGAGAAAGATAAAATAAACTGACGTCCAAAAGAAACGCTCAATTGAAATTTGTCGTTATTTTCCTTATGCCCGCTACAATGTTAGTGAAATGTATACTGTATATTATCATTTTGACCGACAATTATGGCAAATGAAAAAAGTATGCGTTTCTATTCACCAATATGTCCATTTCCGGTGACTGGTCACGTTTTCTATGTGCGCTTCGTGTATGTTTATCACGTGATGAAATTGGTCATTTTTTTACACAGTAGCATGTGTTAGTTGATAGGCAACCACGAATTTAAAAGATTTTCTTATGAAACATCCAAATTGAAGGACACCAAGACTAAATTCTGAAAAGGGAGCGCGTAATATGGCCATTTTTGAATGCGACGAATGCACAAACAAGTTGCAAGACGGTTTAAAATATTGTGTTTCTCGATTCGGTGTCTTGATCGACGCGTTAGAATTCCGCGAACGTCTACCGATCATCCACGCTCAACTAGACCTCATGTAACGCCTGTAAAGCAAAATAAATCCCACGTTAACGTCATGTACGTTTCAGGTTTGTGACGTTGAGATCGACGTTTTGTAGAGTAGTCGGTTACTGTGGTGGCCAAATAAGTGTTTTTCTGGTAACAGTTGTCTTTGCAATTAACGTTTGAAATAGACACACTACTCGGAAAATAGAGTTATAAATAAGCCATTTTCGAATACGGGAAAGTGAAAAACAAGCCGCCTGACGTTTGACGTCTTGCATTGCACGATTAGGCTTCTTGGTCGACACGTTAGAGTTACAGAAACATTTGCCAATCGACCAAAGTCAGATAGACCTCGCGTAACGCCTGTTATACAAGAAGCTGTCTTTCGTTAACGTCATTTGAGTTTCAGGTTTCAGACGTTAAAATCGACGTCGCGTTTAGTAGTCACTAATTGTGGTAACCAAATAAGCCGTTTTACCGAATCTTTTGTCGTCGCAAGTAAAGTTTGAACCTTGCGCTACTGATTTTCAAATGGAAATCCCGATACCACTCTGTTTCAATGTGCCGTTTTTCTAAACGGTAACAATTTGATAATTTCTTTATCGTCATTTTTCAACAACAGATAATTAAATTTACAGATGGAAATAAGTTTTTGTAATTTCAAATCAGATTTACTGAATACTCGGACATTTATTAGGACTGAGGCGTTTCTTTTGGACGTCAGTATGATTTAATTCTATGATAAACTGCGATCTATGTAAGTAATGCTTGAATTGCCTCGTCTTATTGAGTCTTGGTCACAAAAGTGTCTCCAAATGAATAAAAAAAACCTGCAGTACTTTCACAAAATCCAATGACCTGTCCTAGAAAATACATCCCGTCATCCGTGTATTCATGAACATCGCGAAACCTTAACATTTATTTAGCCTTTGGCACCTCCGAAATCGTGCACTGCTCTATTTTGTTTTCCACATTTCTCAGAAATTAAAACAACCTGATAACATTACCATTCTTTAACGACGCCATATCTGTTTGTCGACTCAACGTGCATATTAGAATCATCCATTTTTAGAAACTCGAGATAGAATGATGGACAATTATTTGCTTTCGATGGTAGATGTAGATAAATACACTTGTATCAAATGTACTACAGTAATCTCTCAGTGTTCGACGTAATTTCTGAACCAATGAAATTGTAGTATATTTTAAGATATTACCGCTCTATTTCAACGAGATTCTCTGCTAGTTTATGTGACGTCTATATAATTATTTAGATACATAGCCACGCCCCCGTCTCCAATGAACCGCTAACGAACACTATGTCATATAGAGTCTGTGATAGTAGATTCTACGCGATATAAACATTCAATCCACTGCGCGCATTTGAATTTTTATTTTTTATAGAATCTAACAGATCTAGATCTATACAGCCTCTACCTAATCTAATTAAAAGAATTTTTCTACTTTTGCTTACACATGGTTGTATCATACTTTCGTAAAGTACCGTAGAATTAATTCCAATTTCGATTAGTGTTCATCCTAGTTTTTGGACCAATGAAATTGCAGTATATTTGAAAAAAATCGGCGCTATATTTCACATAAACGCACTGCCGGTCAGTTTATGTCACGGATATACATAGCCACGCCTCCGTTTCCTGTGCAGTAATTAAAAATGATGTAATTTTTGGGAAGATGATGTAATTATTGGGAAAATGATGTAATTCCAGTAAGATCCGCTCGATAGTAGCTCCGGTCGGAGGCATGGTTTGAAGAATGACAGTAGAAGCGTATGTTTTCATTGGTTGACGAACACTGAGTGAGATAGAGTCTGTATAGCAGATTCTACGCGACATAAACGTTACTGAAAAGACTGCGCTTTTTGAACGTTTATATCGCGTAGAATCTACTTTACAGCCTCTATCTAATACAGTCATGTACATATTATAAACAATGTGACCTACTGTTTCTAGATTCACCTAGATCCGATGTTGACGAGAATTCTGTTATACACCAGTCACGCCCGACTTCCTCCACGAGACACAGTGTGACGTCACGAGCTACGTCATCGAGACCAGGATCAAGTCGACCAATCAGTAAAACTACCTCATCAAGACCACCATCAAATAGGTATAAAATACAGTAACTTGTTAAATTAAAATTCTTTATTACATTTGAAATGCTTATTTAAGCGGCCAATCGCTTTCAAGACACAACAATTTCAGAAAATCGATAACATATAATTTTGTAAATACTAAGTACCTGACCAATTTGAAATCATTTGAAGCAGGGAACTTAGTTAGGAATTAGTTGAATGTGGTCAATCATTTCCAAAAAAAAAAAACACATTAAGATAAAAAATGGTTTTGACGTCCAACAAAAATGGTTGGTCATCAATAACTTTAAAAATTATGAGCTGATTTCAAAAGATCCTTCGCATTTATCAAATATCTGGCGATTACCCGCCTTCCCTACCTGAAATCTTTTAAAACTTTTAAATTGGTCATGTATCATCAGAATTATTGAAAAACACCGAAAATGTTGTGTCACATGATTATTTGTCGTAGTATATCTCATGTATATTTTTGCATATTTTCTAGCTTATTGCGTTTAACACTAATAAATAAAACGCTAAGAGTCATACAGCTAATTTCGCAAATCATGATTTCGAAGGAAAATTATAACAATGTCAATTACATGTACGTATGGATACAGTATATAGTTTGTCATTGAGAATGATACGAGAGTGGCATATATCATTTGGAAACACATCGCTTTAAATCCCTGACGTTCTCAAATGCCACTAGGTCCCTATTTCAATACCATTACAATGCTTTTTTACTGCAGAAGGGTAACTCCACAGACGGCCTCGTCACGACCAAGAAGTGCTAAAGACCCCGGAAGTACGTCATCACCCGTATCCCAGAATGCACGACCACATCCGCCCAGAAGTGCTGATAGTAACAGACGAGAACTACCCTTACCAGACGAGGTTACCATGGCAATGCCGGACCACGTGAACAAAGGTAGAGACAAATTACATGTAGGACCTATTTGAATCGACACTATTTATTGATTTTGTTATGATATTCTCAAGGCTTTCCCCCAATTTATACTTCAAACTCGTTTAGTTTTCCTCATTAAGAGTTAAAAGAAGTAAAATGCAAAAGGTCCGATTCAAAAGACGTAAGATAGTATTTCGACCTGAAAATGCGTTCTAGTGCGTAAGCTTGAAAGTCATTCTATTAATCCTCGTCATTTTAAGTATAGAAAATAGCTTTCCGATAATATTTCTCATCTTATGATCAGACGAAATTGACCAGACAAAATGCCGCTTATCATGGCTTTTTAACAAAAATCTAGTATCTGCAGATTAATACAAGCTGCATTTACGAGGTTTTCGTTGAAAAAACATAATTACATGTACATTGTTTCAGGTAAAGCCGGCGTGTACGTGACGTTAAAGGGACAGAAGATTATTGAGAGTGTCGAGTCGAAACTGCCTCGAGTAACCGGAGTTTCCTTACCGAAAATACGCAACAAGTCACGTGACTTCATGGATGAGATTCAATTGGTCAACCAGCCACCACCGACTCCTGTTGAACCGTCCGTCATTAGCATGGAAAAGAACAAACTCGAGTTCGACGGAGATGAAAACCGAAACAGACTTACTATAAATAGAACGATGGAAGGTCAAGTTGGCGACAATGTAGGACTTGTGAATCAGGATGACAATAATGTTGATAAAGCAAACAGGGAGAATGTTTTAGGTGAAGTTGTAATAAAAGAAAATCCAATTGACGAAAGAAAAACAATGGAAATCCGTCCTGCTAAACACGTAAACTTTATTGGGGTAAGAGAGGACAGTACAATAGAAAGTGAAAAAGAAATGAAAGAAGAAATGCAAAATGGACATGAACAATCTAGTGAAAATGAAACTGCAAAACAAGAAAATGTGGATGAAGATATAAAGCCAGAAACGAATGAAAATGTACAGTCAAATGAAAATAATGAAGTCTATCAGAGTAATATGCAAGAGGATAATAATCAGCTTGAAGTTGATCGGACAGAAAGCTCTAAAGTGAATGAATCTGAAGGTGAAAATGTAGTTTTCTTTGTCACTGAAGAGGGCAAAGACGATGGTGATGATACTGATAAAACAAACTCTAATGAAGAACTGCTGACTGAAGCAAACGCTGACGACAGTGGCAATAAGGAAGGGAAAGGTGACATTAATGAAATTAATGATAGTGAGTCTAAAGGCGTTGACGACATTATCAAAGTGAAGATATCCGAGACAGAACAATCAAAAGACAATGCAGATAATCAATTAGAAGAAAATATACCATTGTCATCGAGAGATTATCCTTTCGTGGATAATGAGAATCAATAATTTATAAAATTGGAGGACCTTAATTAACAATACTAAAGCATTCAAAACAGATCTTAACGAATCCTTTCGTAACTTGTTTATTGAATGAAGGTCCCGCTTTTATAAGTCAGAAAGGTAATGCAAGGGATACCCTTTTTAGGTACTTTTATCAAACGATGTGCATTCTATTAATATATCAAATATAAGCCCTTCTCCAAACCAAACCGTATCATGGCGTCCCTAGTGGAAATAGCATGTTCAAACTTTGGGATAAAAGAAAGAAATGCTGATAAGCTTAACATTTCTTTGCTTTTAGTAAGAAACCCTCCTAACTGCAGCTTAAAATTATCTGCAGTCCCGACATGGTTTAGGAAAGCGACGACTTTCTCCCTTTGTCCATTCTTTCTATGTCGTCATTTTCTGCACAAATAATTATATTTAAAAACATCTTTATACTATGTTGTCTTAAGCAGCATTCAAATTCGAACAGTCTGGACAATGATTTACCTGCTTGGGAACGTTTCGAAAAATCTCGTAACTGCAGCTTAAAGCGAGATAAAGTTACGAGATTTTTGAAGAAAAAAAAACGACGATATGGTTCCTTCTTATATATTCCCACTCATCTTTCATTACATAATTCCGTCGCTTGTCTTAAAAAGCTCATAACTGCAGCTTCTTTTAAACTGTGGTTACGTGATTTTTATTGAAAAGGGAATTTATGTACATTTCGTCAGTGTAAATGCAAAACCTCGTATGTCGATTCTTGCGATTTCCAGAGTACAAACTTGTGTGCCCAGTTTAGACAATTCTCGCAGGTTTTGAGATATTTTTACTGATCAGTTTTAATGACACATTATTTGTGAACAATATGTCAAAATGTCAAGTAAAACATTTCAGTTTGGGGAAAGTTATTTCATTTTTTTCCCTCCCCTTTGAATTTTTCAAAAAACGAGATACGAGGTTTTGCATTTACAACGACGATTTGTAACTTTAGTCAGTCATTTTACTTAATTTCATCTGTTAACCCTTTTCCTAACAGGAAATACGTAGTCTTGACATCTGTAAGGCGTATGAGTTTTGAAAGCATTAAATAAACAGGCGAACATGTAGATACCTAGCATTATCTTTCCTTCAAAATTTTCTTAATACATACTTTAACGAATCCATTATAAGTAGCATAATGTTCACTCCAGCTAGCAAACTCATTTGATTTGAACTGTTTGGGAAAGGGTTAATGCGTAGAATTGCCATTTCAACTAATATGTGCCAAGTTAGATTAAACTATTTATTATGCAATACTAACTAATGTTAATTGAGCCAGGATTTGGAAAAAGTACCCTTTACCATTTAACTTATTACCTGATGACATAAATTAAGACTTCTAGAAATTCAAAGATGCTGTACATCGAACAATAATTATTTAAAGTTATTATTTTTTTGTCTTTCTGGTAAGAAAACATTGTGGGAAATGAAGAAATTGCTTTTCACAAGCAATTTCCTCATTCTCCACAATATTTCACAAACCTGTGTCTAACGAGGCGTCAAAATGCGTCATTAAATAGGAGTGAGTTAAGGCCAACATAGACTAGCCTGTGCTTATAAACATACTGATCAGGATCTAAATTGCTGTATGAATTAAGAAATATTCATGACCTGTAGCAAATGTGATAGAGCATTGTAGATCCAGATCAGATTGCACGTTGATACAGGCTGATCTGGAAACACAGTAGTCACAAATGTTATAAATGTTCATTTTCTAGACTCCAGCTCAAATATTAGTTTATAAATTAGATTAGACAAATTAGATAAAATTCTATGCATTATGGTATTTATATGTAAAACAAAACATTAAATGAACATTAATGATCGTGTCCGTAAGTACGAAAATGATTTTGTCCCTTTTTTGTGTCCTTTCCCAAACAACACAGTTTTAGGGTGGCCCTTCAATTAAAAGACTACCGGAGATGACAAAACGAATGTTGATGAACATGGGATATCGTCGCTTTTCTATGAAAAACTCGTAACTGCAGCTTGTTTTAAGCTGCAGTTACGAGGTTTTCGTAAAAAAGCAGCGATATGTGGATGATATAACGCAGAAGATACTGAGATAAAATGAGAAAATGCTGAATATCATCATATTCTTCTTTTATATCAATGTTTTTGACCGTTTTACAAATTAGTCCATTTTGAAGCGAGTTGCTACCGACAATATAAATTAATGTACATGCTTGATATTTTAACATAGAAAATATCGAGGGAAAATTAGAAATTACATTGATTTACTTCTGGAATTTCAGAGCAATTCAAAATTCTCTTGAATCGTTGATTAGGAACGTTAAAAAACAAGTGCGTGTATTTTCTGAGAATGGAACGATAAAAGTTGTGAATGATATAACAGAGAAAACATCAAGGTAAAAGGAGAAAATGCTGATTATCAGTATTTCCTTATTTTACCTCGATGTTTTCCCAAGCGTAGTCTCTTAGGGACGTCTGAACCAGATCCTGTTTTAGAAAGGGTTTAACGATAACAGTCTGTCATAATGATCGATGTGATTTAATATTTGAAATTGTTGTTGGTTGCCCGTATGTGAAATAAATCTGTCAATCACTTATTTATTTTGTCTATTTGTTTATTTTAGTGGGAATCGGAAAAAACACCCTTACAGTGCTGTTGATACTCGTCATCTCGACGTCAGATAAGTCGAGATAAAATTCTGTTCCAGGCCTTATCATTTGGAATTAAAAAAATAAAAGAAAAAACAATAGTTTGACATACACAAAGTCATTTAAATATAGTAAGAGCAGAGAAGATATTGACCATTGGTGACCAATATCTTTCCTTTTATATACGTGTAGATCTACTATATTTCAATTGCAAAACGTAATCTAGTAAGAAAAAAATAATACAAAAAGGGAAGAGAAAAAGGCAATATGGTTTATTTAAACATGAAATAATAGCACAGTAAAAGATGAGACAAAAGAAGAAAAAGGAGAAAATGCTGTTTTATCAATTTCTCCCTGTGCATTTATGTTTTCCAAAACATTTTCCATTTGGGGACGTAAATACTAGTCTTTTTTTTTTTGAAAATTGTTAATGAAATCATGAAACAAATAGAGACTGACATCGAATCCGATGCGTGGTAAAATGACAAATAAGCCTATCCGCATTATTTTGTTATCTTTATTATTATTATTTGAATCTCCATTTTCGCTTTAATCATTATGATTATAAAGATAATTATTATCATTTGACAAACGCATTTGTGTCAATTACTGAATAAATGAACCGGTTTAACTAAATAGACAGATTTAATCAATTGGTAAAATAGCCCACATTTATGGACAGCCAAATAAATAAGGAAAATTGGTGGTGACTTTTAGACACTTCCCCATACTCACTGTTTCGAGTTCGAGTTCGGGTTTGATCTATAGACTACAATGTAATAATCTTTAACGAAATGTACGAAGAGGAAAATGAAGAAAATGCTGGCATTCCAGCATTTTCTTCTTTTACCTCAAAGTTTGTCTTTATCAAATGGTTATCAAAATGAAGTGTTTTTCAGGAGAAGCGTTAAACGAGGCAACAATTGCACGATTAAAATAATGACAATTAATAAAGCCAAATTGATCGCTTTGATTCGTGACCTTTGTGACCTCGTGACATTATCGGCTGCTTTGATGGCGGGTATTTACTCGGCGATAAAATCAGAGGGTAATCCGCAAAATGACACAGCGTCTGTTGGCTGCAGACGACAGCGCGCATTCTTTACAAATTGATCCTGCATTATGTCAAATAATTTGGTAGCATTTTGCCTTGATGTTGACGATGGCGGCTAACGAATGTCAGCATGATAATAAAGCATTATAGTCCGGTTGCAATATTTCATCTCTCATTTTTTTACGTAAACAACACAGTATCGAAATTAAGACTACTATATTTTTGCATGTCATGGTTCGTATCTTGCAGGTGTCTCACACATGCAAGATTCGAACCAACACATGCAAAGTTCGATAGAAAATTAGAGCTTTTTTCCCATTTCACTTTCAAGGTAAAACTTGTAAACGTTTGTAATAGTGCATGTATCACAACCGTATTATAAGTTAACGTGGATTTTGAAAAGTGGGTCCCTATATTATGCTAGGTTCCCACTGCCGATCAAATTAACTCGTTCTTACCCGTTCAAGCGATCGAGTACCGGTCTAGGTCGGTCGGCATGGGTGATCGGGATTAGTCAAGATGATCGAGTTTGGTTTGTATCGCTCGGTAATCCTGCCAATTTGTTTTGACACGTCAAAAAAATCCGTGTAGCGATCGAGTAGAAAACACATCGGGAAGTTGCTCGAGTATCGATCGTATAGATGATCGACAATCAGTCGTATAGAGATTGTGTGTGATCGAGTCGATATATTTTACCGGGATTTGATTGGATGAACAGATGGAGCAGAAGTCGAGTTGATCGGGAATGTGTTCGAGAATAACTTGTACAAGTCGAGGTGATCGAGTGCTTCCAACTGCTCATTGACAACGGATCAACTCGATCTACTCGATCGCTTTAATGCCCTCGATCAAACCCAAGCATATTACTTCTTCTCGATCTCTAGTCGATCAAACCCGACCTCTTCACCCGATTTGATCGAGTGAACAGATGAAGCAGATGTCGAGTTGATCTGGGTATGGTCGGAAATTACTCGAGTACAAGTCGAGGTAATCGAGTGCACGTTCAGTGCAGGTCGGAATACAGATTATCAACCCGACCATACTCGATGTCCAGACCCGACTGATTCTCGATAAGGTCGATTTTCTACCCGATCAATACACAAACGCTTCTTGATCATTTTTGTACTCGATCGCACTCGACTATTTTTGCATGTCAAAAAAAACTCGAGTAGAAAGCCCGAGCGAAGCAGATCAATTTCGATCACCTCGACAGCTCCCGACCACCCTTGCAGATTGAACTCGATCTGTATTCGATTGCTTGATCGAGTTGATCTGATCGGCAATGGGAACACTAGGTCGTGTGGTAATAAATGTGTACAAACATCACGAGATCCCGCGCGGATTATATCAACAGAAATATTGAAAATTATCGGAAATATTGTGTCACGTGATTCCCCGCTCTGAGGCATAACACGTACTATTGAAATAATGGTATTTACTGCCTTAAAGAGTTCATTAATCGTTTTATTTTATCAGATTAAGGGTGAGTCAATAGCTTAATGTACATTTACATCACATTTTTAATTATGAAATTGCTTCAAATTGCTTATTGCCGACAATAATATGATGTTATTAAGAATATGTGATTATCACAGACACTGCATTTTTTTTTCATTCGGAACTCCTAGAATAGAATCAGCTCAATCTGGTCGTGTACAGATCGAGAATGTCGGGTCTTGATCGTGTAGGGCTCGAATTAAGGACGGGGTGATTGGGTAGAAATCGGAAAGATGGTCGGACTTCAATCGGGAAATGATCGGGAGTGATCGGGCGGGGGTCTAGTTTGATCGACTAGTGATCGAGAAGAAGTCGTGTATATGTGCATTTGGTCGGGCTTGATCGGGGAAATTAGGTGGTCGTGTAGATCGAGTTGATTAGATCGGCAGTGGGAACCTAGCATTACGCATGTTTCTCGGTTTAAGGTAGTCTTCCCCTGATGAGATTCGCGCGACCAATCGCGATCCTCGAGACTGTTTGCAACCTTTTGCCGTTTGGAACGAGTTTGCAACATGATCTCGAGCGTAATACAGTGACCGCCATATTGAACATGAAAGTAGACGCGCGTAAATGACGTCATCAAAACAAATCAATCCTTCAGCTAACGTTATAATTCAAGTGTTCAAAATATACTGTCAACTATCGGTAAATCGCATCAATTTTTTTATCTGATAAAATTTTGTCACATTTATGAGGATACCATCGACTTTTGAACGCTGTTTGTTTTAAATATTTTTATGGCGTAGATTTAAATAGTTGTTTGGTCTGCTTCCGTTGATATAGACCTGACTACCGTTGTTATGCTTGTGTAGTGATATGGGCAGGATCGGCTCATGCCGGCCACTGTAATACGTTCGAGCCGATCTTGAGTAACGATAAGATCCGAGAATATTCGAATGTCGCGCGACGTCAGAATTATTCGGGTGACGTCGAAAACATTCGGCGGTGGAACTTTCAACCACCGAATGTTTACGATCGCGCCCGAATAGGTTTGGACACGTAACGACGCCACTCGAAAAAAAAAATCCGATGTCTTATGAATTTTAAAATGGACAAATTACGGGTATTCTACCTTAGTAGGCCTATTGGTGCATTATCACTTAACATTTATATCAGCATTCTATCCTAAGCAATCATCAAAATACAAAATGCATAAAAAGGTTGGCATACGTAATTTCTCTAATAACCCTATTAGAATTCTTCTTTGCTTGGTATTTCCAAATTAACAGGATTTTCCCAGGACCCGCGAGTCCATTTAAAGAATGAAAATTGTTCAAATTTTCCGACTCATTCTTATTAATTAGTACCATGATTAAGTATGCTAATTACTTGTCCATTAAAAATCAGTGTAGAAAGATGATTTATTAATCTGAGTGTTTGAAACATTTGTTTAATCCATTACCAGACCACAAAGGTTTAGACCAGTCTAAATTCTGAGATGTTGTAGATGACAATTTAAAATGAATGAAATCATAATTTTTTGTGTCTTTTTTTGGGTAAAAAACAGTGTGGGAAAATTGTTTGTCAAATGCAGTTTCTTCGTTTTCCATAATGTTTTCTAAAAGTCATTATCTTGCAGGGCATCAAAAAGCGTCATTGTGTGGGAATGGGTTAAAACGAAGGCTGGAGAAGTAACACCAATGCGTATCTAAATTTTGGGTAGAAGGGCTTTTCTATACGAGTTTTGTAGATTTGAGCCAGGATCTGGAAAAAGGCCCCTTAAGCCAAACAGGCTTCAAGATCAGCCTGTGTATATGTCGGAAGCAATCATATACGCACACTGACCAGGAACCATGTTGTTCTCTTACAGCTTATTCATGACCCATTGCTACCAAAAGAGAGACACATTTATGGTCTATGCCAGGCTGATTGCAATCCAACACAGACCGATCTCTAAAAACGATTGTCAAAAATACTATAAGGGACCTGTTTGTAGGTCCTGTCTCATTAATTTTGTTAGACTAGATCCGAAGGTTCGTCAAGTGTATTGGACAGTTTATTTATTTATTTTCTTATTTATTTTCTTTATTTTTTTTAAATCATTTTTACAGACAATGGTGACGATGGTGTTTACAATGGATACATTAACTTTGGATTCAAAACATTTGCTTTTTCGTAAATTGTTAACAATCTATGTCGCCAAAATATCAAGCAATTTAGCGCAAAGTGGAAATAATTTATGCCACGTGCTTGAAATAAACAAGGGGGCGGGTCGACCTTTCAAATGGCATAATCGGAGTACTACGGTTATTATCGAATTAAACGAATTTGTCGCCACGACCGCTAAACATGCCCATTAACCACCACTAATTTGTAACCTTTATTTCATAGCTTGCATACTAATAATTCTTTACAATTTTGCATAAAGAGCTAAAGTTGTAATCCAGTACCATTGACACCATTTTACACAAGTAAAATGCATAAGATATGAGCAATGATCTGGAAAAAGGGCCCCCTATAGCATTTGAGATTTGACCTTCAAGATCAGATTATTCCAAAATGCTGTTTGATCATGACCCATGATGCTCGCTTATAGTTGCTACAGGCTCTGGTAATGCTGTTAGAGAACAATGGGGCTCTGATCAGACTGTGCAAACGCACAGGCTTATCTGTACCCACGTTGTTCTCAATGTCAAAAAAAAGTTTTCCAGATCCTGGCTCAAATGTTTTATACAGTTTTGCTCGTGTTTGTTTTGCAAATACACCCAACAACTCATTTAGAGAAAGAAATTGAACTTCTAAACGTGTTCCGAAATGTGTATAAGGCGACATTGGTATGATATTTGTAGGTTACAAAATGGATTTTTAAAACAATAGAAATGTCCAGAATCAGCTTAATGTATTTCTATATGACAAATGACCATAATATCTGACTTTGAAGCGAAAAGAGTTGAATGCAATGCATTGCGATACCAAGTATGAAGCACGCAAATTTAAGGAATAAGAAGTTATAAGGCACCAAAAACATGTAGACCATTAGAGACAATTTCCCAGATCGCAGCTTAAGTTTATGTGGACAAAAACATCGTATATCATTCTTCAGTGCATTAGGATAGCCTACATGTACATGTATATTGTCACTTTTTCCTCTTCCATTTAAAAGACCTTCAAGTACGTTACAAATACCACTGTGCATGTAAAAGTGACGTGACAAGTAGATTCTATATTTTTGATAACTTTTATTTTTATTTTTATTCGAAAAAGCATCTTTTTATAAAAATTCTGAAATGTTCAAGCCACAATATTGCGCCGTTTACGAGATATATAATTTTTGTGCTAATATTTAACCAAGTGATGTGGACAACTGTTCAGATTTATATGGAATTCGTCAGTTCTGTCTCAACTTTAAATATATAACATAAAAATGATTCTAAAACACTATGGAAATGTCTTAAAGACTTGGGAATGCCATCTAAGAAAGGTTGTTCATCTTCATGTGACAGTATTGCATTAAACTTAGATGGTAATTTATGTTTTGATAAACAAAAAGTAGCAACCTTTCTTCACTACTGTAGCAGCTAAACTTGTATCAAATCTACCTGTCCCGTCTTTAAAGTTTGGCAGGAAATTTGTAAATTTGTTTTATTCTGAAAAGAGTGTAATAAAAACAGTTTCTCTTTTTCATTAGTCAATGAAAATACTATTTTGAAATATCTCAACAAGCTACATGCAGACAAATCTACTGGTTTAGATGGTATTCCTTCACGTTTCATTCTTGATTGCTAATCTATTATTGCTGGTCCTTTAGCCCATGTGATTAACCTTTCTTTAATTCAAGGTATTGTTCCACCTGACCTTAAGTCAGCTAGAGTTGTCCCCTTATTTAAAAAGAATGACAAGACTGATGTAGGAAACTATAGACCTGTATCAATTTTAAGCGTTGTTTCAAAAATATTTGAACGAGTGGTTTTTGACCAAGTAGAGTTGTATCTAAATGATAAAAATATTTTGTATGATCTTCAGTCTGGTTTCAGGAAGGGATTTTCGACAGACACCTGTCTTATTCATCTTTCAGATTTCATAAGACAGCAAATGGACAAAGGCCATTTTGTGGGAATGGTGTTACTAGACCTACAAAAGGCCTTTGATACAGTTGACCATTCTATTCTTATCATGAAACTGGAAGAAATCGGATTCGGTAGCGATATCATCAGTTGGTTTATGTCTCATCTTACTGACAGGAAGCAATTTGTTGACATAAACAAAACTCAGTCTTCTTTTGAAAATATAACTTGTGGTGTCCCGCAAGGTTCTATTCTTGGTCCCCTGTTATTTTTAATATACGTGAATGATATGTCTGCTGTTATAAAAAACAAACTTCTTCTTTATGCAGATGATTCCGCTATTTTAGTTTCAGATAAAGACAGGTCGTTTGTCGAAAATGCGTTGTCTGATGACCTTAATGCAGTGAGATCCTGGCTTATAGATAACAAGTTGTCTTTACACCTAGGGAAAACTGAATCCATTCTTTTTGGTACAAAACAAAAGTTAAAATCAAATAGTAAAATAAATGTTGTTTGTGATGGTAATACTATCAATTCTACTTCACATGTGAAATATCTTGGTGCAATTCTTGACCAAAGTTTATCTGGTGAAAATATGGTTAGTTCTCTATTGCAGAAGGCGACAGCAAGACTCAAGTTTCTCTATCGTAAGAATAAGTTTCTCTCGTTGCATACTAGAAAATTGTTAGTTTCTGCATTAATTCAGTGTTATTTTGACTATACATGTGTCTTCTGGTATTTTAGCTTAAACAAAAAATGGACTGATAAACTCCAGGTACTTCAGAACAAAATTATTAGATTCGTTTTAGATTTGCACCATCGGTCTCGTATTTTAGGTACACACTATAGGACATTGAACTGGCTTCCAGTTAGCAAAAGAGTTGAAGAAATTACATTGCTACATGTTTACAAGATAAATCAAAGTGCTGAGAGCACTGTTATTGGACGTCTCTGATTGATTGAGCGGGATTGTACATGAACGAAAGATATTTTATTCATTCTTCTGCGTTTAATTCTATAAGATCGGTTTCGGACATACGAAATCGGCTTTAATACCAGAAAACCCTTCTCAGGCTTTGAATTGATTTGATTGCCGTTTCAAGACAACTGATTTGTCGCTATGAATAATCACTATTAATTTGATTACCAAATTCAATTAAGGCCATGCGATTAGCTCTTTTGTCTTCTTGTTTCGGTTTACTATGAGTATTGTCGTCAGTTATACTTTTCATTGATTTTATAAAGTACGCTACAAAGCAATTTATTCAAAATGTAAGCCAACGCGCTACATAAATGAAAGCCGCGATAGCTCACTTAGCAGAGCACTCACCTTAAACTCTTTACACATGTTATATCCGGAAGGCCCCGGGTTCGAATTCTACTCAGACATTGTTCTTTTTAATCATCTTTTTTTATACGCCGCCGGAGGCGGACGAATATTGGCGTCATCTTCTCCGTCTGTCCGTCCGTCCATCCGTCCGTCCATCCGTCCGTCCATCCGTCCGTACGTCCGTCCACTTTTCTTGTCAACGCAACTCCTCCTAAGTTTCTGACTGGATCTTCTTGAAACTTGGTCAATGTTATCACCTCAATTGATAGATGTGCATGAAGGAAGGATTTTATGGTTCGTTGATTTTTGCCAGAGTTATGCTCCTTAAAACCTTAGTCTCTGGGGCTTATTGAAATTGCAGCCTTGTCAACGCAACTCCTCCTAAGTTTCTAGCTGGATCTTCTTGAAACTTGGTCAATGTTATCATCTCAATTGGTAGATGTGCATGAAGGAAGGATTTTATGGTTCGTTGATTTTTGCCTGAGTTATGCCCCTTAAAAACTTAGTCTCTGGGGCTTATTGAAATTGCAGCCTTGTCAACGCAACTCCTCCTAAGTTTCTGGCTAGATCTTAATGAAACTTGGTCAATGTTATCACCTCAATTGGTAGATGTGCATGAAGGAAGAATTTTATGGTTCATTGATTTTTGCCAGAGTTATACCCCCTTAAAACTTAGTCTGTGGGGCTTATTGAAATTGCAGCCTTGTCAACGCAAGTCCTCCTACGTTTATGACTGGATATTAATGACACTTGGTCAATCACCTCAATTGGTAGATTTGCATGAAGGAAGGATTTTATGGTTCATTGATTTTTTTCTAGAGTTATGCCCCCTTAAAACTTAGTCTCTGGGGCTGATTGAAAATTGCAGCCTTGTCAACACAACTTCTTCTAAGATTCTGACAGGATCCTTATGAAACTTGGTGGATGTTATTACTTTAATTGGTAGATGTGCATGAAGTAAGGATTTTATGGTTCATTGATTTTTGCCTGAGTTATGCCCCCTTCAATCTTAGTCTCTTGGGCTTAATGATATTTCAGTCTCGTGAACGCAATTCCTTCCAGGTTTTTGACTGGATATTTATAAAAACCTTTTTGTGAACACAACTTTTTACAGGTTTTTGTGTGAATATTTATAAATCCTTGTCAATGTCATTTTTTTGTCTCAAGTTTTATAAGTGGCGGCGTATATTGTGACCATGGCACTCTTGATCGACTTCTATCTCCACCATCGTTGGCGAAAAAACGACCGCAGTGATTTAGAATCGATCTTAACACAAATTCAACGAAATAAAGTAATGAAACGCCGATCATTTACATACAATTCCGCTCAATCAATGAGAGGCGTCTAAATATAGTGCTCCAAGCACTTTGATTTTTATTCCTGTTTAGAGTAAAAAAAGAAAAAATAACACGGTAGCAGTTTTCCCTGGTTGTGGTTACAAAACAAATTCAATACATACTTTTCCTGAAACAAAATACCAGATGAATTGGAGCACCTAACCATGGATTCCTCATACAAGTACTACCGCAGCATCCTTACATCTACAGATGTTCATAAAAAGAAGAAATTGGGAACGTGCCGTCGGGAAAATGGCAGTGGAGTACAATAAGCAATTTAAATCTTCATATCATTATCAACGAAAATTTGAGAATAGCAATGTCCCTATCTGTAAACATATTCATACGATCATCCAGGTACCATCTGTTGCTGACCCATTGCTTCATCTTCTTAGCTCAATACACGTAAACGGGTCTCTTAAACGAAATAACTACAGATCGCTGTCACTTAGTCTTATACTAGTAATAATCATTGTTGTCATGATCATCGATCAGTATGTGAATAGGTCATGATACTGTCGAATATCAGTGATACAGATGCTGGAGAAAAAAACTCGTAAGAGCAACTATTTTTCTGAATAGGTGGATTTCACTAGTGTCTCATCTGAGGCTGTTCAGATGGAACCCCGATTTGTCATCGAGTCGAACCCGAGTTGCGAAATGAACTCACTCCCCGATAATCAATTTCAAAACCCTGGTTCCAAAGTACGTCTCGTGGAAACCCCGTTCCTTTAAATATGTCAAAGACTTAAACAACAATGATCAAAGAAAAGGAACCTATCATACACAATTTACGTGCATTAAATTGGGTAATCATTCTAAAATGTGTGTTTTCAGTAAACACATCAAGAAAAACAAACTTTTTACGGAAGAAATAATCCGAACTGGTTTTGAACCAACGGCGTTCCAAATTTCAAACTGAAAAAAGGTTGCGAGGTTAATCCTTTCCCGTTTGAGCTATCGCTGCTGCTGATGATATAGAGTGTCTGTTTACATTATAACCATAGTGTATGCATGTACCGCTTTCTAAAGATCTTACCCTTTACACAATAAATACTACGAAAGTCAAAAAACTACAAGAAAATGATTAAATCGAAAAAAGATCGTAAAGTTGGTTAAGACGTGGCATGAATTGAATCGGCCAATGAATCTTAAAGTATTTGTTAGAGAACACATAGAAAGTAGGAAAAGATACGATAGTTTTCCTGTATGGTCGCAAAATCTATTTTAAATTTTGGTCAACTGGCAATTGAGTCTGAGAAAGGGTTTTTTGGTAATGAAAACCCATTTCGCCTGTCCAAAAGTGGTTATAAGAATTGTACGTCCTTTCGGACGTCCAATTAAAAACGGAACAGCTCCTAAATATTTGTCAGAACAATTTATAGAAGCAGCCACATCACATTCTTATTGTACTAGATTTAGCAGAAATGGTTGCTTTGCTGTTCCAAAGGTAGGGACCCATGGAAGAAAGTCATTTTCTTATATGGGTTGCAGCCTTTGGAACAGCTTACCAACGACAATCAAAAATGAATCATCCATTTCGACGTTCAAAACCAGTGTCCGCAAATATCTACTGGAGTCTTTATAACAATGATTTGTACAATCTCTTTATCTGTGATATTTTGCATTTGTCTTTATTTAAAGCCATGTTCATTTTATTTGTGATAACTTAATTTAGTCATTTTAATTGTGATAACTTGATTTAACTTAATAACTCAATTTAGTAATGTTTAATATGCCTCTCTGTGTCAGCCACATCCAGACATGGGTCCACAATGGAAATAAGAGATCACAGATCTCTTTTTTGTGTCAACCCAGGTTTGGATGGGGCAGACATGGGTTATATAACATACTGTGATACTTTTTACCATTATGTTTTATAACATGTACCGTGTATTGTCATCATCTTTTACCAAATAAAATCTATCTATCTATCTATCTAACTTTAAAGACGTATTTTTTGCTTATAAACAACAACTAAAAACCTGATAGCATTTTTATATACGAATCTTTGCATCAAGGCATAGATCTACTTAAAAAATGAAAATGAAATGTTATGTCCGTTTGACCCTTTCCCAAATAAGACCCGGTTTTGACGTCCCTATTAGAAATGGCCTGTGAAAACGTTGAAACAAAAGAGGAAACTGCTGATAACCAACAGTTTCTCCTTTTGCTTCATTATTTTCTATGCTATATTACGAGGGGCGTTCAATTAAAAGTGGTACTAATGGTCCACCATACCTCATGGTTCTATAGAACAAGTGGTGCTTGCGGCTATCTGACGGGAAAATTACTGTCTATGCTTGGTCAAAATTTGAGGCAAATTCGTTCACTCTTTCAAAAGTTATTGAACTTTAAAGTTGGTTCAGTCATATACACTGGCTATTTCGCTGCGCGCAAAATGGAAAACGAACTGAAGTAGGCTGTACGGGTCTACATTGAAGGTCGTATAGGCTTTGATATATCTGCACCACGTGTACATAATGAACTATAACAGATTCATGGACATTCGAATGTTAAACATACGTCCGTTTTTAGGAAGTTGATGAAAATTAAAATTGGTAAAACTGTCCTTAATGATACCCACCTCTCAGGCAACCCGGGTAGAGCTAGTACCAAAGCAAATGTTGCTGTAGATTCCGACATGACCGACCAAGACGCATGGTTCAATGTGCAAGAAATAGCAGATAAAGTTAGTTTTTCATCGGGGATATGTTATACGATTTTGACGAAAGGGTTGAAACACAGACATGTTTATGCCCATTGGGTCCCCCAACTGCTGCCTAAAAGTCATAGAGCCACCCATGTAAAGGTGGCAAAATATATTTGTAAATAATGCTACAAATGCAACAAATGTGGACTTTCTGAGCTTTATACATATGATTGAACAATAATCTACTATTATGAGCACCAATGGCGTGTCATTAGCAAGCAATGGATGCGAAAAGATCAGACAAGAGCTGTAATAGCCAAAAAAATTAAAAGCGCGGCAAAAGTTTTGTACGCGGTAATTTTCAAATATAACGGATGTATTGTTCAAATTACTGTTTCAAATGGTACCACTATCGCCAGTCATTCATACAAGAAATGTATATCGGCAAAAGTAAAGAAATATCACGAAAAGAGCAGGTCCAGGACCGACAAAAGAGGCATGTACCAAATCCATGACAACGGAGCTGTCCACAAGAGTCCTCTTGTCCAAGACTTCCTGAAAAAGACACAGGCTGCACATCGTATTCATCCACCCTTATAGCCGGGCTTAAGCCCCTGTGGCGTTTTTGTGTTCCCCATGATGACGAAAAAAGCCTCCGGTCGTCGGTATAGGCCTTCATGTTCCATATGCAGTGCAATTTACCAGTGTCTGCGGGGTGTTCCAAAAGAGGCCCATTTATTGGCATATAAGTAATAGATCTCAAAACTTCAGAAGAGTTTGATTGTCAAAGAGGATTACTTCGAAGGATTGAAGAAACTTAAAATTGAATTGCGACATAACTATGGCTAATAGAACTCCAGTTCCAAAATTAATTGAACGCCCCTCGTATACACAAATTCTGTCTTTAACAACGTCCACTTTGTCGTCTGCAGCATCTTTCAAATTAGACCATCCTAAACCTTTGTCGTCTAGTAATTGGTTAAGGAAGAAGGGTTAATTGAATCATGGAATGAAACATTACTGGGGATTTATTTGTATTGGACCTCCACTGTGGGAAAACTGCATGCACATGACACGCAAATTGGATACGACAAATGCCTACTGGTTGCATATAATGAATCCTTTGTTAGCTATTTAGCTGCTGACAATAGCTAGCCTTGGCTTCAGATAACTGTTTAAGTACGGACACGATAACATGAAAACTTATTTTTTCAAAATAATGTTTGTCAAAAAAGAGCAAACGCAGACTTTGTATGGATTGATCGTATTAATTCCATCACTCTCCTCTAGCGGATGTGCAGTTTGATTTAAGGCATCCCAGGGGCGGATCCAGATTTTCTTCCAGGGGGGGGGGGTCCAAGCCCAAATGATGGCTTAAATTGTGATAAATATCATCGCTTTTTATGCAGATACAAGGTTTTCGTTAAAAAAAGCAAAGATATGCAACATAACCCTAAAGTTTTGTGGCCAAAATCTTAATTTTCGGCCAATGCCAGGGGGTTCGGAACACCCGACACCCACCCCCCACCCGCACCCTCTAGATCCGCCCTTGCATCATATCCATCATTAGGTACCAAACACTTCGTGCACTTCAAGCGTCATCCGTGGCAACGGAAACTGACGGTGATTTACCCACGTCGATTTCTTGTTCTCGTTAATTTCCATCACCACAGATGACGTCCGAAGTTGCACGAAGTGTTTTGTATCTAATGATGGATATAAAACCTTAAACCAATGCAAACTTCGTAGTGAGCAGATGCATGTCCCCTTTATATACATGTAAATGTGCGTTATTACTTTCATAAAATTTCAATCTACCATGATATGAATAAAACAGTAAATACGGAATTCCCCAAATCGTAACATTTACTCAGTGTTTGGCACCTCTAAAATCATACTCGGCTCTTTTTTCGTTTTCCAATTTTCTCAGAAATGAAAACAACTTTTTAACGTCATCATTTTTAACGACGTCATATAGAGCGCAATGCCGTCATTTCTGTTTTTCGGATCCACGTGCATATTAGAATGATTGTTTAGGATATGTTTTATTTACTTCGTATAGCCCGACAAAGTAACAAAGTACCAGATTAAACAAATAATACACACCTGTATTGTGATGGCAGTTGATGTCAGTTGGGAAAAATGGCATGTTTTTCTATAATATTTTTTCAGTGCCCACATGCTTAGATGTAATATTATTGTTTCAAACATGGATCACTTGTAAATTAGTATTCTAAATGAAAATCGGACTTTCATGCATGGCAAAACATAGGCCTGCAAATGGCCTACAATAGTCAAATGGCAGCACGATACAGTTCTATCTTTTATCCAACCTCGATATGAATACCATAGAACATGTTCGTGCTTCAAAAACTGATATGCAGTTATGTGTCACCGTTGAGGGCTGAGGGCTATAGGGTCAACTGTCAAAATAAAGATCAGAATTATATCCGAGGTTGTAGCCAGTTAGTCTATGGAGTAACGGGTTGTATTGTGCCCATATAAATGGTGGCGTATATGAAATATTGGGTTCATAAATAGTCATGGAGAATGAGCTGTTGTCGGAATATTAATGTTGGATCAGAAATTTTGGTGCAAAATATGTAATGATATTATTTATAAATTCAGCTTTACCGAGTCAATAAATTAAATGTAAAGTTCATCTTTAACTTGTTTTACAAAACCGTATTATTGTTAATGATTCTCACAAGGCACCATTAATATTTGTAAATGATCTGTATTTATGTGCCAAAAATACAATTATGGAATCATGTTGGTTTTTTGTTTTGTTTCTGTTTATTTTTATTCGTAAGTTGGCCATAAGTTGACCATAAACGAGTATTGGCAAAGATGTGGATTTTGAATCTTACTATTTTTTCATTCTTGAAAATTTTGTTGTAAATTCCGTATTGCTCAAATTATATGGATTGTGGTCTAGAGTCGATAAAAGTATGGATGGTTTTATGCTACTTTTTAACAAAACAACAGATGAGAGGGCATTATAACAAAAACGTTTTATATTTCTTATTTCACATGCAAACCCCATGTTTCTTGTTTGTACTCATTGAAATCTTCTCGACAAGTCGATTTCAATGAACATCTTCTGTATATGGTTTGATTAAGAATCAATTATGTGTTGCTTTTCAAACAGTTTTATACCATTTTACACGGTTCTGTTTTATTCAGGCTATGCAACCAAATTTATATGGATCTACAGACAATTGGAAGATTGGCCAAATAAATGGATCGTTATAGACAGCATTCGACAGGTAGGGCAAATATTTATCAATGAAAGAAGACGTTTGTTAGCCTGTCGTCCTTAAGTCCTAGTTCTTATAAAGTGATTAAAGGACAAAATTATTTACTAAATGATAGTAATATTGGTTGCTTTGTCTAGATTGGTTTTAGCTCGAATATTTTGCTACCAATGGATGGGTGTATTTTTTTATATAAATCTACGTGTGACTCGTCACGCTAAAAGGGACCTTATCCGAACTCAAAAATTCAAATTTTGACAAACATGTCAGACTGACCACAGCTCAACCAGATCTTGTATGTGAAAAATGAACATATAGTACGATAGGGAAAACATTTCGGAATTAGAAAATTACATAAAAGTGAAAAATATCGGCCCTAGTCTGGCTGCGCGGACTGTGCAGACTGACTAGGGTCGATATTTTTCACACATTCCATAAGGTCCCTTTTAGCGTGACGGGTCACATACATGTATGTCTAACTTCTATCAGCACAATGGTATACGTCCCACATGACTGTTTGCGTATAATTTCAGCTTGGATGGTTAAATCTTGCATGAACCTACAGACAAACTACCCCAGTATGTCACCAAGTATGTCATCAAATATGTCACCAAGCATGTCATCAAGTAAAGAGAAACGACCAAGACACAGGTGAGACAGTCGTGAAAAGAAAGAAAAAAAATAGAATCGTTGTTATTTTTAAATGCATACTGACTAAAATATTGGTGAAAAATACCGATCTGGCGAAAATTTAAAAATGACCAGTTTTTGGTATTTTACCTCAATCAAGCATAGGATCGCCTTTGTCCTTACATTTATAAAATGATGTCCTCAGTCTGTATATCTAATATATTTCATTTTGTGTCACATTGATTTTTTATTGCGAACAAAACGCAAGCTTTAATTATGTAGAAATTATCAATGTTTTCAAGGCGTCAAGATGGCTAAAGCAGATAATCGGTGGTGTTTTGGTCGCCAATTGTAGGCATACTGAAAGTAAACATTTAAATTTAGGTTTTCCTCAAGTGTCTTTGAATCAACTTATTGCATGTCGTAATTTGCTCGCATGGCGATTTAACATGCAAATTACTTTTTTTTTTAAAAAAAACCGTCCCAATCCGTTTTGTTTTTGTACGAAACCAGAACGACCTTTACGCAAGAACAGCTCCGAGCGATGGAGAGAGCATTCAGAAAGGCCCCATACCCTGACGTCACAGTAAGAGAACAGCTGGCACAGAAGTTAGGCCTTAATGAATCACGAATACAGGTGAGTACATATTATGTAATCCGTTGTACTTAACCCTCAGCCGCGGCCTTAGCGCAGTTGGTGGCGCATCTGACCCTCATTCGAGAGGTCCCGGGTTCGATACCCGGCCGCGGCTAATACCCTTTTTGACAAAATTGTCACCCACCAATGGGTTTGAAATCGTTAACCTAAGTGGGCGAGCAGCTGGAGGCTCGGTAAGGGTGTTGTGGTAGCACTGGTTTGAGAAACAACAGGAATCCATGGGTAGGTGCTCCAGCCGCCGCGATATGACCCTGGTAGTTGAAAACGGCGTTAAACCCCAATAAACTCAAACCCGTACTTAACCCTCATCCTGCCAGCTGGGGCCAACCTGACCCTCACACGTCATTTTGTGCGTGTCAGTTTTGACATTCTACCATGCAGTCTGAGGTGCGTTCTTTAGAGCGAGATTTCTTGAGATATCTTGAGATTTCTTAAGATGTTTTAGGATAAAGCGTTCTTTAGAGCAAGATTTTTAAGACGATCACTGGGAGCCGCCATTGCTCTATACTTCGTGCGGAACGCCTCGGTCAACTCTGTACAAACAATATAAAAGAGATTTGACCGAGTTGTTACGAAAACTCGATAATTCATAAACCGCGGTGTTCCGAATGCTCCATACTTTATACAAATGACGTCATGATGACGTCATTTGTATAAATATGGAGCATTCGGAACAGCTCGGTCAAGGTCTCGGTCTTAAAAAAGCTTTATCCAAAACACCTTAAGAAATCTTAAAAAATCTCGCTCTAAAGAACGCGCCTCTGGTGTCCAAAGTTTAGGAATTTGTTGGTCTGCCACAGCTTTCTTCAGGTCACGCAACATTTTCAGATAATAGCAGAGTGTGCGTTTGAAAAATTGATTTTTATGTTGGGCTCCGTTTTGACCCAACTATCTATTCTATATTACACGTATGTAACATATCGTTTTTACTTTTTCTGCAACGAATGGTGGACAACAGTGAAACAAGCAAGAAACATGGCCTTTGTAAAACAGCAATATAATATTTTGACCAAGAAAATTCCTTTTGTGATACATATTTTGTTATATAATACAAAATTAACTGTGGTGTAAAAACGGAACGAAGTTGGTGGGACGCGCATGTAAAATATGTTGGTTGGATGAACATTAAAGATACTGTCTTGGAAGTGTAAAGAGTATTGACCCTAGTCAGTCTGCGCAATCCGCACATACTGGCTCGGATCAAAACTTTGCACTCTAACGCAATTTTCTTGATCTAGATTGTTTTTATCAAAAGGCAGTCCAATGTATAGTTCTAACTGTTTTCGAACAATCAAAATTACGTCACTAGAAAGCCACGATAGCTTGCACGGGAAAGCATTCGCCTTGTAACCTTCACACATGCCGATATCTGGCACGTCGTGGGTTCGAATCTTGCTTTTTAACTTCTATTTTCACCAAAATTCGGGGATGGGGGCAGCCGCAGAGATTTAGACTCAAGTTAAACGCACATTATAAAGAAATGAAACGCCTATCATTTATTTACTACTCCGCTCAATCAACCATAGACGTCCAATATCAGTGCTCCCAGTACTTGGATTCTTGTATGTTACTATTAGATCTAGTTCAATTTCCGAATGCGACATATTGCTAATATCTGCCAAGTCATACCCGTTTTAAATATTTAGTTTTATGGACTTCCCAGAAGCTTCCTTTTAGCATGAGGGGTTCGAATATCCCAATAACAACATCATTTTTACTGTCTGATAGCACTTATGGTATAATGATGTATCAAGCATAATCAGAAAAAAGCAATGAATTTAGTAACGGCAATACCTTGGCTATGATCGAAAACACCGCTAGGTAGTACAGTTTGTTCAAGCTATAGTTACGGCATTTTCAAACGTGACGACCGAATATCAATAATTATTTGTATTGCAGATATGGTTTCAAAACCGTCGAGCAAAATGGAGAAAAGGCCTTTCACCAAAGGTTGACATTGATGGTCCAGACGAAGATAAAAGTATGTGCATGGCTTTTTTTTTTAACCCAATAGAACTACAAGACCGCGAAATTTTTGACTGTTCCAATGTGAAAGATGTTGCAGACAACAAGCGCACGTTTATGAAAAGGGGGTGTTTCACGGATAGGAAAATTAACATGGGAGTCTGCCCACGCTTGGAATTTAATGAAATTTGGCGTGAAGTTAGAACACTAGATAACGGTTCATATTCATGACATTTTTGGAATCAAACATTCTAGAATTCAATTTTCTGAGAATTTTAAGTTTTCATCTGGTAAAAATAGGGTACCCTCAATAAAAGAATGTGCATGCGTTCTGGTTTTTAGTTTAATGGCCTAATGTATTCTTAAAATGTTGTCCAGTAGCCCCTGATCATGTATGATACAAAAATACATATAATTCTATATAAAGAAATATTTTATATCAGATGATGTTAGGGGCCAATGCAAAAATGCGTAGTTTTTAAAAAATTTAAGCAAATTCAATTAAAAAAATTACGCAGTTCCAGTTTTTGTCAAGATAAGAAAATCATGTAAAAGTTGTCCACAAATACATGTATACTGATGATTATAGTGAAATATCAATAAAAGAATAAAGCATGTACATGTAACATGTTGCTTTTGGAATTTCCATCTGAACGGCCCGCATTTCCAAGAATGGACAAAGTCAAGACTTTTTTTTCAAAAATGTCTTTCTCAAATGTTTTGTTTACATTAAGTTTGTTGGTAATTTTAGTTTACCCAAGGGCAAATCAAGATGTAAAATATGTTTTCGGTCTTTTCCAGTCGCCTGTCCTTGTGTCTGTCACAATCCTTTTATAAAGGAAATAAATGGGCTCGAGATTTCAAATTAAGTTTATATAAGTTTGCTATGGAGAGTACTAAAAAGTTGGTTTAAATATTTTTGCCTAGAGTCACATTTAGTTTTGTCCCAAGCGTACCCTTTTTAACATAAAAGAGGAAATTCTATATTAAAAAATCCTCTTCGAACATTCTAGTCAGCCATGATTCATGAAAGTTAACATCAAGGGTTCTGTACGGGTCTTTGAAAACGTGAAAAAGCAAATAAGAAAAAAGTATTAAATTCTCTGATTGTATTTGTTTATCACGAAAAAGTGAAATTGTTGTTGACGTACACCAGAAATAGATAATCAAGCATCCAATTGACTTTTAAGGACTTTTGATGGCTAAACCCCTTTTTAACCATAAGGCATCATAGAAATGTGCATTACTTGTGTATCAACACATGTCAAGCTATGCATAGAAAAAGAATTTTCAGAAATAATTGCACCCTTAAGCTGTTGAACCTCAATAGGGAAACGTTTTGAAATAAACAAGGACAATTTCTACTGTAAAATTGAAAAGAAGACAATGCTGTAATTGTATCCTATGCATCCTTCTATATCACGTAACTTATGCATTAATCGCTCTTAGAGCTAAAACATTACTTTACTTTAAACTTGAAAAGGCAACATTGGATGCTATGCCATACAGGTTCTAGAAGCCTTTTCTATTTTATAACATAAGACTAGAACATGTTTGCATGTCATAGTGCCACTAATGATGGTGCATTTGCAATATGATCAAATGGTAAAGATAAATGTCAATGTGCACATGTATGCATATTTTCGCTTCAATACATGTAATTTTGCAAATGAAAATGCTATTTATATTTAATCAATATATTTTTCAATGGCTCTGTCGAACATGAATATTGTTTTATGGTTGCACTGTATCCTACAGTTGATTTTAATAAATACAAAAATGTTTTAGGACCAAGATCAAATTTTGACTGAATACAAGTTTTGGACCAAATTATCACGTCCATCAATAATATGTATTATATGACATTGTTATCGTTTCTGGATTTCCATGCAATTTAGGTCAACGCAAGAAGAAACATGTAGCATGTTTTTTTTCTTTTTTTTTGATAATATGGTATCTTGACAAAGACTCCAACATTCTTTACTTTGGAATTGAATTTTGTTCTGTCCGCTAATTTCACAGAAGATTTTTTTAACGATTATTTCAATGGGGAAAAAAACAAGCACAATGATTTTCTCGAATGCTTTTCGGGTATGATTGTAATGTCTAGGGTGTCTCGGAGCAAAGCCACTTGAAAGATTTAGAAAATACATAAAACTAAAGTTTTGAGACACATAAAAATGGGAACAGGTTTCAGGTCAAAGTGGGAATAAGTCAAGGTGGCTTCTCTGTTTCTTGTTTTGATTATCTAAGATACTAATTGCAGTTTCATAGCTTGTACATGATCCTTTATAACTATGCACAGTTAAAAGAAAATTCGTGCGTGGGCAATTTGGAAACACCCCTTTATAATTATTCTGATTTTGGGTTAGAAAACATTGTGAAAAATGAAGAAATCGCACAATGATTTCCCAAGCCTTTTCTTGTAGGGGAGTTATAAGACGTAACCTGATAGTAATGGGTTAAAGAGAGAAATGCATTGTCACAAGGCTGAAATATTGACAAAGTGTTATATCGTCGCTTTTCAACGAAAACCTCATTACTGCAGCTTGTTTTAAGCTGCAATTAAGAGGTTTTTGGAAGCAAACTTTGCAAAATTTGCTTCTCTTAGCAGCCACCTGTCTCTGCACTTTACCATTCTCTGCATACCACACAACATCTTCCGATCCTCCTCACTATAAATAGTTCTATCAAAAGCAAAGATCTATGAAGTAACAGTCATTCGAATATTTAAAGTGACATTTCAGAATTTTTTGTCATAAATTTTACTTTCAATTTTATCTGAAAGACCATATATCCTTATGAAAATTCTGAAAATTTCGAGCCAAAATATTGCGCCGTTTACGAGAAATTTATATTTTTGTGTTAAAATTGAACAAATTGTTGTGGACAACAGTTCGGATTTATATGCAATTTATTGATTATGTCTCAACTTTAAATGCGTGTTTCTCGCTTATTGGCAACAACTTGAAAAAAACCAATAGTATTCATACTCATTAGAATAACCAATCTTGGCATCAAGACATACTTTAAATAATTGAAATTGGAATGAAATGTCCCTTTAATAATTATGTAAGTCTGAAGTTATGTGTAGATATTGAATTGTGTGACTGAAAATGAACCATTCAATTAATCATGTCTCTAAGAGAAGAAAAGATCTACGTAGTAAATTTGCTACATTATGGTTCGAAGATCAGTCCAATGGCCTTCCTTGTAAATGGGTCAGTCAAATTTACTGAACTATGAAATATATTCAAAGCTTACACAAACGATTAATATGCATGAAGTTGTGCTAAAAATAGATACAAATCCGGCATGGAATCAAAGTATTCAAGGTACTCTGGATAATCAAAGTACTCTACGAATCAAAGTATTCAAGGTATTCAAATGGATAATCAAAGTACCTAACCAAAGTACTCTACTTCTACAGGCCTACATTATTGACAAATTTGCTTCCAAACAGCACTTTCATTGTTGAAAAGCAGCGATATGCTCTTTATTATTACATCAAATGTGTGTTTTCGGGCTGTTACAGGCATGCATAAATAAACAGAAGTCGGACGGTTAGTGTAGAAAACGTGCATTTTCAAAAAAAATGACTTGTCAATAATGCCCGGTCTTGTTGGGGAAACAATTAATTCAGTGAGGTAACAAACACAGACTAAAATATTCAATGCCTGGGATCGTATCAATCTGTAGAAATCTGATTCTATCTGAAATGTTAAATGAAAAGCTAGCTGTGTAAGCCAATGCTTTCTACAGTTCCATATGAACATGCGCTTTTTGGGAAATAATTGAATTGTCAAATGTGCATCGAGGAATTGCCTGGGATCGTATCAATCTGTAGAAATCTGATTCTATCTGAAATGTTAAATGAAAAGCTGTGTTAGCCAATGCTTTCTACAGTTCCATATGAACATGCACTTTTTGGGAAATAATTGAATTGTCAAATGTGCATCGAGGAATTTCTAATTGTTGCTAGTATATTATTTTTAAGTATTATGTTTTTTCTGACGCTCTTGTTCTGATTTCAGCCGAGAACGACATACGACCTGCCGACAAAAAGCCTAGTGATATGATAATGAGTCAGTCGTCCACCAAAACGTGCCAAACATCGCTGAATCTACCATCTTCGAACATCTTACAACAACAACAACCAATATGGCCACAGTGGCCCGTACCACGTGACATCTTCTGGTACCCGTCTCCGCAGAACTGTGTTTTACCGCCGTCAAATGGGAACCAGAATGCAGCTCAAGTTCTACAACTCTTGTCACAGTGTTACCAACATGACGTCATAGCGTCACGTGATCCGTATAGAGTTGTACAGAGACCGTTTAACGATTTATTTATTTCTAATTCATAAAACAATCTTATTCAAAAATCCGGTTATAACTTACTTCGGGTAGCAGATCGGAAAGTTGAAAAATAAACTTTAACCCAGACAAGACCATGCGTATACAGGTGGCTTTCATTCATGGTAGTATCCTCAAATCACACACGGTCTACTTTCCATATCTTGCATTAGATTCTGGTATATTACAGATCTAAAAACATACAAATGCCGGGAAATGTGCAATTACAAATTTCATATAAATGTGCTACATATGTATCAGATGCCATTATCTACATGTACAATAAAATTCCATGAAACTTTTGTGTCTATACATGTATGTAATTCTAGTTACATGTATATCTACATTAGACTAGCTATTTCAAATGATGTTTTATCCAGACCCTGCTTTTTTTTATAAATTAAATGAAGTCTATGACAAAATATGAACCCATTTAGCTTCAACATAAATACACAAGGGGGCTAACTGTAATTCTTTTAACCAAATTCATGTGATCAAGTCGATCTCCCTTACACAACGAAATATATTATACTAATCGGATGGCATCGTTATTCCAGTTGGCGCCACATCGTATGGCACAATGTTTATATTTTGTTCAAATGTAATTGAACGTTAAACAAAACATAAACACGTGTTATACGATGTGGCGACAATTGTCACTGGTGGTGAACTCCGCCAAAGTGAGGGACGTTTTTCGCTACCATAAGGTATAGATAGGTTGTGTTTAAATGTAAATTCAACGATCAGTTTTTTTCTAATGACAATGAATTTGTTCTAAAAATAAACCGGGTTACTCGTTTTGTATTGACAAACCGTTGGTGTCGAAGTCGTACTTACGATCGAGATTTTATAACAACACCGACGGAATGCAGTGTTCGCGAAAAAACGTCCATCGCTTTGGCCGAGTTCACCACCAGTGTTATCTGCATTATAAAATCACTGTGGATAATCACTCCGAATTTAAGAAAATCTTCAATAATTTTGTTAATACGGGACTGATTCGGATTGGGTTTAAGGTAGAATACGCCTAATGGCAACTTTAGAAATTGGGGTGACAAACACTTCTGTCTGATAGTACATTATATTAGACATCTATATGTGCAATATGACAGAAATTCGTCCAGAGGTTTACTAGAAATTTGATTTTCCCTTATCCCACCCCCAACATACAAAATTCCAATATGGCGGCCACCACTCAAAGCAAAAAAGTATCTGAATTTTGGACATTAACACATTAAATGTGTCTAGATTTTGGTTTTTATTATCAAAAACATGTTTACCCGTCGTTTGATGTGAAATGATTTGACCCTTGTGCGCATATGAGAGATATTTTGTTAAATTACTGCGTGCTTATTTAAAAATAAAGTCTCTTTATTTCCTAGTTTGAAATTTATTCCTCTGAAACAAATGTTGACAGTGCCAGAAATAAGTTCCCGCACTCTCTAAAACCGATATCAAAATTATCCCTATATGTGTAGGAACACGATAAAATCCACACATGTACATTTTATCCGTCAAAATTTGAAAAAAAAATATAAAGGTAATTCTTAGTGCCCTCATACTCTCGACCGCACTATTTCTTTCCCAAAAGAAGTCAATGCCCCCAAATGAAGGGAACCGTAGCCCATATCTAAGTATATGCTTATAACTAAAACTCAAACGTTGTATTAGACTTTCAGAAGTTGGTTAATGATAACATATCAGTTGTGATCCGTATGACTTTCACCATTTTAACCCTTTACCTTATAACCAATTGAACATCGCTATTTGTAAAAAGTTATGCAAATTCTAAAGACAAAATTGTATTTAATCTTTTTATAGTCTATTACAGCTTCCTTATACCACTTCTTCTGGATTCCATATTGAATCTAGGGACTTAAATGGAAAAAATCTAAAAAAAAGATCAAATCACGTATCAAACCACGTTACAATTAACTGACAACGAGTTTGCACATTTAAATAAGGATCGCCGGCGAAGAAGTGATGAAAATCGAGTGTGAATGTCTGAACAATGCTGATCTCATCCACGCGTCGTTCTCAAAACGATAGGCGTTTGATCACCACATCATAGATTTCATTAGAATACATGTATGTGTCTTCTACTGTATAGTTTTTCGGTATTTTGAGCCAACCAACGAGTCTTATAAATACTACAATTTGTTTCCTAAATAGGAAGTTTCATTAAGTATCAGTTTCTAATCACATACAAACTGGTGATATCAATCAAAATTATATAAAATTACACGAAAAATGTCTATGAAAAAATTATGTTAAACAATAATAATAATAATAATAATAATATCTTTATTTAACGAGGTGACTTATTAAGACATCACTACAATACACAATATCATAATGAAGAATAACGGAGAATAATTCCAGAAAAAGATATTCGGGGTGTATTCGGGGAATTTTATTTTACAAAGGGAAGTAATATTTAGCAATATTATTGCTAAAAATAGATACGGAAACTGTCGACATTTGTCGAAAATGTACGACAATTATAGTAAATATGCATTAGAATTATTCTACCTCAAAGCAGAGAAGGTGGATAGGGGTCACACGTTAGATTGACATGACGGATCTTTAAAAAAAATCAGCTGATGAAAAAGTCATTGAAGTTCAACAAAAATTCCATCTAATGCGTGACGCATGTCGACCTTCATTGTTTCAATTCGAATTCGAATCAGTCCCGTATTGATAAAATTATTGAAGATTTTCTGACATTATTGTATCACGTGATAATCTACCGCATCTACGTTCGAAAATGTCGCAACTAGATCTACAACTTAACTCTTTCCCAAACGACAAGATTTAAGGTGGTCCAATTCAAAAGCTGTTCCAGACGACAAAATGGATGGTGACGAAGAAAGAATTGGTATCCAATGTCATTATGTGACACAGAAAATATTAAGACAAAAGGAGAAAATGCTGGTCATCAGCCTTTTCTTCTTCTGTTTTAATATTTCCCACGTCTTTTTTCGTTTGGGACGCCAAAACATGGTATCGTTAGGGGTAAGTTTTAAATAAGCTGTTGTTAAGGCAGTTTCGAACGTGACCGAAGAAAACCAGTCAGCCAATCAGCGTACGTGACGCAATCGAAAATGTTAATCTTCCGTGTATGGGTCTTCAAAGAACAACATTTCCTCTTCCGCTAGTTTTAAGTTTTCTTTTAACACTTGAAAACTTCAACATTCCTTGAAAAATCTCTTAAACCATTTGACTTGACGTAATTTTTCCCGGACCATCTTTTCATACGGATAACATGGTGGGGAATCGTGTGACCTAAGGAGATAAAGTTCATGTTTGAAGCAGAGAATGTCGGAAACGGCAGGGATTTGCGGAATGCTGTAGATCTGAGGAAGTTGCGAGTAGAGTGAATTTTGGTTTGCCGACCAATAACTTTTTTTATTATGTGCTGAATAAAAGTACATATCAATCCTTTCTCAAATGACAAAGGTGGAGGGTTTTAATGTTTTAATTGCTGAATCAGTTGTTGTAAAACATGTCTACATGTTACCAAAGGTAATAATTGAGGCAAAAGAATGAAATGCCCTCATATTTTTTAAATCCAAACCCCATGATGTGGTACTCATCAGAACCGCCCCGATGAGACTATTACAATGAGTACTCAGAACATAGGATTAGATCAACAGTAAGTGGTATATTGCACTTTAACCCATTACAAAACGACACAATTTTAGGGTGGTCCAAATTGAAAGATCCTACAGACGACAATTTCAAGTGAACAAATTTTTAATTTTGTATCTTTTCGGATGTAAAAAACATTATTGGAAATGAAGAAAATTGCTTGTCACAAGCAATTTTTCCATTTCCCACAATGTTTTCCAAAGCCATTATCTTGAAGGGAGTCAAAAAGAGTCATTGTGTGGTAATGGGTTAAAATTAAAAGTCACCCCTCTCGTACATTTAGGTCTGCTGATATACACGTACTTGTCTTGCAGAAATACGTCATTAGTAGTCCTTACCACAATTATCTTGGACCAAAACAACTAGGCATTTTCCTCTTCCGCGTTTGTTTTCGCGATTACGTGACCAGTTGTGTCAAGACACTTGGCCTTTTACAACCCCTGATCCTAATGTCCATAATAGAGAAACTTGCTGCTTTTCAAATTAAATCTCGTAGATGCAGCTTGATTAAGGCTGCAGATACGAGATTTTGTTGAAAAGAGACGAATTTGAAGAAGTGAGTTTGCCGTAGTTATTCTTCGACGTTCTTGAAATTTCCTGTGTGTTTGTCAGTACGTCTGTCAGTCCCAATCTCTTTTATAACCTTTCCGTGTTGTTTTATTTGCAGAAGTTCTGAGAGTTACTAAACCCCGTTTTAAACCTCTCCCAAACGACAAGATTTTAGGGTGATCCACTTCAAAAACTGCCAGAAATGACAAAATAGACGTTATTAAAGATAGAATTAGTGTAAAATATGGCATAGAAACTATTGAGACAAAAGGGGAAACTGCTGGTCATCAGCAGTTTCTTTCTTTGTTTCAATGTTTTCCTAAACATTTTCTATGAGGGACGCCAAAACCGAGTCTTATTTGGGAAAGGGTTAAAGTGACGTGTTATGATTAATTTTGAATGACCCTCCCCACTTGTTGAGTGCACAATCGGTTTCCGAGTGTTTCCGAGTATTTCCGATTGCGTGCTCGCCATCCCTCGTTTCCTCCGAATCCATTATTTAAAGAGACCAATACTGTCTCTATCAGCGTCTGTGGAACAATTCATCGCCCAGTTCGTGGAACAGTTTAGGATAGAGTAGTGAAACGAGCTAGGGCTCATTAAAAAGGTACAGTATATTATTTAATTTTTGTGTATTTTGTCAATGTAATTATTTGTAGATTTTCTCAATGACAATAAGTATTAATTACCGATGGATAAATTTCTTTGAAAAAAAAAAAAAAAAATGGTTCACGGGCAAATGCTCATACCAAGCAATTTTCTCGATATTAATTGCGCAATTAGAGTAACCGGTATCGCGTGCTTTTCTTTTAATTCTTTCTCATTGAAAGTATGATATTGTATTTATAAGTTCTTACGAACTGCGGTCGATTTTCTTTTAATAAATGTATACAATATCATATTTTCAAGGAAAAGATTAAAAGAAATGAACGTATGAATTCAGGAGTATAGTCCCTGGACTAGGCTCCATTTGACTGAAACCAACTAAGATGTGGAACTGATAACACAGAGCTCCGTGAAGGTGCTAGTTGGGGAGCCTAGTCTCCAATCTGAGTATAAAATACATTAACTCAGCGATTTTCAAGTTGTTTTCACTTCAGGGATGAATGCAATTGCATTTTGTTCATGCAGGTATTAAAAATTAAATCTAATCACATATTGTATGAATTCGCGAAGCGATACATACAAAAGTATGATTAGATTTTCTATTTCATACCTGCATGAAAAAATACACTAATTTCTTGTAATTTGATAATCTGAGATTAAAAAAAACAACACAACTTTTCATAATTGATTTCACCAAAAAATGACAGGTTAATAATGCGGCGTAATATAATGTTTGGCAGGGAAAGTATTTCCGGCATTTTTTTTATGCAGCTATGAACAATTTCTTAACCAATCAGAATGATCAAATTTAAATGAAATTAACTAATATTGAATCACATGAGTAAAATATGAGAAACAATTGTATTTCATTCGCAAATAATTTTTGATTTCGCATTTCCCCTTTCAAGGCAATAAAATGTGAAAGAAATAACAGCAACGTGATCGTAAAATTTGGACGTGGTAGACAGCACGGGAAACGCCGAAAAAGGCCAACCATCAAAGTAAAAATCGCGAAAAACAACAACAGCAACAACATCAAAAACTGGATGTCCGAATTTCTATCTCTTTCTTTTATATGTTCAAAACATTTATTTTCAACGACGTTGATATACTATAGTGCTTGCGGAAATAGTTTGTATTTGTTTCGATACCATTTTCTTGTTGACAGACCACTTTGTTGACAAAGGACAGTCACGTAGCCAGAATGATAGGTCAACGTACTGGTGCACAACCATTTCATAAACAACGCAAATTTAAACTGGTCGAAATAAAGAAACTTCTGATGGTTAAACAAACTGTTTACACCAGTGTGGAAATCTGATGCAGTCGAGAGGAAATCGTTGATAGAAAAGAAGAAAATGCTGATAAATCAGCATTCCTTTCTCTCAATGTTTTCCAAAGCGTACACTTAAAAGCGTGAATGCCAGGGATTATTTGTGAAAGGGTTAATTGAATTATCATTGACTCTGTCTATATGATGGCCCCTCATGTGGGTTTTTAATGGATATTACAATAGATCTATGTCGATAATAAACGCTCATTTAATAATGGGGGTATAAAAACCGCCCCTTGATATTTCACTATTTACGATTGCCAAATATCATATCCGATCATTTGACAACGGAGCAGCAAATGGTATTGCACTCTTTATTGGTCTTTATTCAATTCATGACCTAAATATTCTAGTCGATTTTGGCTATTTTTGTGGAAATACAGAAGAAACTGGATGAATTAGCGAGAATCCAATCATTAACCGATTTAAATTCGCTTCATATGAAGAGACCTTTCCTAGAAAATTTCTCACAAGAACAACATTGCTGCAGCCAAAGTATGTGTCGTTGTGAAGAACAAAGGAATAAGGGCGTAGTTCATAGTTGAATGCATTCTCTTTAGTAAATACAAAACCTCGTATGTCGATTCTTGCGATTGTCAAAGTACAAACTTGTGTGTCCAGTTTAGACAACTCTCGCAGGTTTTGAGATATTTTTACTGATCAGTATTAATGACACATTATTTGTGAACAATATGTCAAAATTTCAAGTAAAACATTTCAGTTTGGGAAAACTTATTACACTTTTTTCCCTCCCCTTTAAAATTTTCCAAAAACGGGATACGAGGTTTTGCATTTACAACGACGATATAATACATGGCATCGCATAGAAAATTGGTGAGGGGAAAAGAGCTATCAGGATGGAAGCATTAACTTTTTTCTCTTACATTCAAGGATATTAAATTCGTTTGTTTATTGGATTTAAGTCCAAGAAATTAAATTAAAGCCTCTTTTTTAAAATGAAAACTAAAAAGCCGACTAGAATATATGTCAATTATTTAGTACGACCAATACCACCAATGCTACATGAAAAGTCAATGACGTATACGAGATATATCGCTGTTTTTTCAAGAAAAACCTCGTTACTGCAGCTTACAATCAGCTGAAGTTACGAGGTTTGTGTTGAAAAGCGACGGTAAACCCTTGGGACCGAACATAGCCTAAATGTACGTTTATAGACACGTAGCAATAGACCTTTACAAACAGCTGAATATTTATATATTCACGAACGTGTAAACGCCATTACAGAGGCAGCACATCGAACCTTCGTGAGTGAATCATGAACGGACGGATTCTTAAAGATAAAATTTGATACAAACATTGCAAGATTTCTTTCTTCCATCTACATGTTTATGGACAGGAGACATCAAATGATTATATATATGAGCGGGGATCTGGAAAAACGTCCCTTATCGCATTTGAGACTTTCATGTTTCAATTTCAACCTATGCCAAAGTGTAGGCTGATCAGGACCCTTGAAACACTCTTATAATTGCTACATATAAAGGAAAATCTATTATAGAACAACATGGTTCTTGATCAGACTGCGTGTATACGCAGGCTGATCTGGAACCATGTTGGGTTCAAAAGCCTAAAGGGGCGTTTTTCCAGATTCTGACTCATATGTATTGTTGGCTATGTTCGAAACCGTATCTTATTCAAGCTGTTGTTTTATCGTTAAATTTTGAGTGCACAGTATCTCTTGAATTTACGCTCTGGACAGAAATGCATGTTATGTTGTAGGCCTGTATGAATCAATTTTACATTGGGGAGGGGCTAAATGCCCTGTCTTGGCCAGTGTCTCAATATTGGAGGGAATAAATTTGATTTTCCCTAAATTGTCAGTGTAAAAATAAGAAAATAACGGTATTTTTGCCAACTGGGGTGGGGTGGGGGCTTAACCCTCTAGTCCACCTGTTCCTACAGGCCTGTGTTATACTGCTAAAACCTCGTAACTGTAGCTCAATGTATCTATGCAACATTAGATAACATATCTATTATCTAACGCAACTTCGGGCCTTTTCCGTGGCAACGAAAATTGACGATGGTAAAGCGTCACTTTCTTTTGCCACGGATGACGCCCGAAGTTGCATGAAGCGTTTGATATTCAATTGTAAATTGACTACCTTAACCCTTTCCCAAACGGCAATTTTTTAGGGTGGTCCAATTCAAAAGCTGCTGAAGACAGGAAAATGGATGTTGATTATGATTGAATTTATGTATGATATAGTATAGAAAACATTGAGACAAAAGGAGAAACTGCTGGTTATCAGCAGTTTCTTCTTTTGCCTCAATGTTTTCCCAAGCCTATTCAGTTAGGGGCGTGAACACCAGGTCTTGTTTGGGAAAGGGTTAAAACAAGCTGCAGTTACGTGGTTTTCTAGGAAGAGCGACGACAATTTCTCATCTCATTGCAGATGTACACCAAAGTGATATTACCGATTGCCATAACCACCATCGTCATGTTGTGCCTTATTGAACAAACTTCCAGTAAACCATTGATAGAAGATGAATTAGACAACAGTATACAAGGTATTTTTAAAATTTCATGATGACCTGTCACGCTAAAAGGGATGTTCCAGATGCACACCAAAGTGATGTCGTCGGTGTTATTGCAAAACATCGTATCTCGTTTTTGGAAGGTTTTGGAGGGGGAGAAAATAACTGAATAACTTTTCTGAAACTGAAAGGTTTTTGCTTTTAATTCTGACATAGTGTTTGTGTCATTATTACTGAAGAGTCAAAATATCCCAAAATCTTCAAAGAATGTCTAAACTAGCCAAATAAGGCTTTACTTTGAAAATCGCAAAATTTGATATGAGGTTTTGCATTTACACCGACGATATTACCGTTTGCCATAACCCTTATATTCATGTTGTGCCTTATTGAACAAACTTCCAGCAAACCATTGATAGAAGAGGAACTAGACAACAGTATACAAGGTGAGGTTGAATCCTTTCCCAAACAAGTCCTGAGGTGCGTTCTTTATAAGCGAGATTTTTTTAAGATTTCTTAAGGTGTTTTGGATAAAGCGTTTTTAAGACCGAGACTTTGACCGAGCTGTTCCGAATGCTCCATATTTATACAAATGACGTCATCATGACGTCATTTGTATAAAATATGGAGCATTCGAAACACCGCGGTTTAAAATTCATGGAGCGTTCGGAACCACTCGGTCAATTTTCTTTCTATCGTTTCTACAGAATTGATCGAGGATTTCGCATGAAGTAAAAAGTAATGGCCCTCCCATTGAACGACTTAAGAGGAATTCTCTGTAAGGACCAGAAATTTTACATAGGGGTCCGGCACGGCACCTCATGGATTTTGATAAAAAATTGTTTGTGAACCCATTTTAACCCCCTAATGCACAATTGACACTTAGATTTTGAAAATTGTGCATGGTTGCCATGGAAACGAGGAAATTCCATTTTTTTGCATATTTTTCTCACTTTTGGGGAAAAAATAGCACATTTTTGAGCTTACAATGCACCAACTATAGCCATAAGACTTTTATTTTGTTACAAATGTATGAAAGGTTTGCTATTCAAAGTTTCTTTGCTGCTAATCTGATATCTGTACACCTTTCACAGAACCCGCATTCGTCATCACAAAATGGCCCCTTTTGCATAATTTGAAAAAAGGTCAAAATTGGTAACTTTTAGAGAAATATTCCAAATGAGTCAACACTTTTTGCAACTAATCTTCTTCTAGATTTGAAACATGCACCTTAGTAGAATTGAAATATGCAAAAATTTGAGTGGGGAAAATATTTTAAGTAATGAAAAATGTGGGGCAAAGTTGGCACCGTGCCAAAAAAGACAAAAATCACCTCAGAGCATAAAATTTAGCCTATTTAATGAATTTCTTTATCAAAACACCTTAAAATCATTGCAAACCCACTAAGGAAACTTGTATTTCAACCCTTTATCCTCAAAATAATCATTTGTTGGAAAATGTTATAAGATATACAAGAACAGTTGCATTTGGATGCATTTTCAACCATTCAAATCAGTGTTTTCCAAATGCTTTTCATCAATTACAACATAAACTTGTGGATATTTCTTACTAAATTCCATTGTAATACCAATACAAATAATTGCAAGGCAAAACTAACATAGAATTGTGGTGATTAAAATTGATACAAGGCTAAAAAAAAGTGGGTTGGGTAAGTAAGCATAGAAAAATTACAATTTTTCTATTTTTCTTCTTTTCATGTAGATTGATAAAATAGAGTATTTTATAGCACAAACTGTTAATATATTTCAAAGTTTACTGATAAAATGTCAATATTAGTCAATTTTAGCCACCACCACCTTCCCCCTCAATGGTTCAGTAAATACCTAATAGCTAATCTTAGATCTAAATGTTGAAAGTGAAAATTACCGGGCCTGTTAACTTATTTAGATATCAACGGTGAAATATGAGTTAGAAGTCCTGTAAAACACACTGGAAATACAGGCAGACAGATGCACACATACACGGGGAAGGACAGACACATGATGGACACACCGCCATGACAATAGCCCACTGGCCTGACGTTCTGTGGAGCTAACAAAACAAATCTCTTCGACACAGCTTATGGCTCATTCTTCGTATATTGTTTAACCCTTCATGTACATTGCACTAGAATATTTTACTGAGGGGAAATGGCAAGATCTGGTTCAATCATTTGATTATTCTTTTCAAATAAAGTCTTTGAAAGCATTGGGGAAAAGAAGGTTACAAGCATTTTCTACTATTTTCTCCGTGTTTCATATCATAACAAGCATGATACTTTTCTAAAACCCTTTCCCAAACATGATCTGGGTTATACTTTCCCTTATATATAAGATAAATGCTTGGGAAAACATTGTGCCAAAAGAAGGAAATCAAGACTACCATCATTTTCTCACTTTTTCTCAATATCTAGTGTTTGAATGTACACAAATTATATTCTCTTAATTTTTTTACAGCAAAAACTTTCATAATATTTATGTTACAAGTCTAAAATGTTGATATTTGTTTGAGAAAGGTGTAAATAAAGATGACAGTGATGTATTCATCATACTTTTAGTTTCATAAATCATTATGCATTTACATTGTACATTTAAATACTTAGAAATAGTAGACACATAACACTATCTAAATGTTTTTTTGGGAGCAACTCAGAGTTGTAAAACTTTAAGTTTTTTTCATTTTTTCTTTGTTCAAAATCATCCATTCCAAGTTAAAAGTTTTTAGGATGATTAAAACTAAGGATAAAAGATCAAATCACATTCAGCATAACACATTCTTCAAACCATTGTCTGGTCATCTACATATCTGTAAGTGGACTGTGTTTTTCCAGTTTCTGTGTGAATATTCATTTCTTGTCCAGCCAAATCTGAAATGCAAGAACTAAAAACTTTATCCAACTTTAACAAATTCCCACACATTGACATGCAATTTCTTCATTTCCCACAATGTTTTCTACCCAAAAAGACCAAAAATAAGTAAATTCATTCGCATGATATAAGCATCAGAAGTAACTTTGATTTTGGACCAGTCTAAAATTGTGTCGTTTGTCAAAGAGTTCAGACAAGAGGGTAGACGAAAAAGAGAGAATATAAGATGAGTGAAATAAAGACATATTTGTCATTTTTTGTGTACAAAAAACTCCTGAAGCGCAGTCTTTATATCCCCTTTTAAAAGCTTTTCAAAGTTAGATATATGTGAACATTCTTAGAAGGGTTTCTCATTCTTCAGTTGGACTAAAAAAATGCAGGTACAATGTAAATTCCCTTAAAATGTTTTAACCCATTACCAAACAGCAAAATTTTGGGTTAGTCAAAATTCAAAGATGTTGCAGTCTTGCAGACGACAATTTCAAGTGAATAAAAGTATAAATTTTGTTGTCTTTTAGGGTAGAAAACATTGTGGGAAATGAAGAAATTGCAGTTACAAGCAATTTCTTCATTTTCCACAATGTTTTTCTAAGCCATTATCTCATAGGAAGTCAAAAAGAGTCACTGTGGAAATGGGTTAACCATTTCTCAAACAGCAGAAACTTTGACTCAAATTTTTTGTTCCACTTTGAAAACAGCCATAGAGACAAAAATGGATGCTTTAATTAATAATGAAATGTATGTACATTGAAGCACACAAAATATTGAGACAAAAGGAAAATTTGATTTATTGGGGTTTTACGCTGTTTTCAACTACTACATGGTCATATCGCGGCAGCTGGAGCACCAAACCTTGGGTTCCTGGTATTTCTTTCACCAGTACCACCACAATATTCAAACAGAGTCTCCAGCTGCTCTCTCACATAGAATATGATTCACACCCATTGGTGAGAGACAAATGATTTTTGTCAAATGTCAGAATAGATACTGGCCGAGCTGGGGTTCGAACTTGCGACCCCTGGATTGGCAGACTCAGACATAACCGACTGAGCTATCGGGACACCGCAGAAAAAAGGAAAAAATGTTGGTTATAAACTAAACATTTTCTACTTTTGTCTCAATGTATCAAAAAAGTTTTTCTACTATTCATTTCCCAATTAAGACCCGGTTTTGATGTTATTAATAATATTTACAAAATAAAAAGTATAAAGATTTAGACCTGAAAAACATACCAGTTTGTTGACCAATGATGCTTGCATTGTACCATCTCCAATTACCACATTTATATGTAGCCACAGTAAACCAAAAATCACCTGAAATTAAAACAGCAATCTTTTTGTTCTTTTTGTTCAATCATGTACAACAATTCAGGAATTTTCACTGTTTACCTATTGTATTTCATTTTCTAACACTATTCAGTGCTGAAGACCATAGAGTGTATGTTGACAATTATAGAATTCATGTTCAATATAAGAAAGAAAATATTGAGACAAAAGCAGTAAAGGCAGGTAATCAACTTTTTTGTCTTGAACATCAGTCTTATCTCAAGCTGTCATTTCCTTCTTTTGCATCAATGTTTTCTCAGGTCTCCTAAATTAGGGGTGTCAAAACCAGAAGCAAACAGCAAAATTTTAGATTGGCCAAATTAAAAACATCTTGCAGACGACAATTTCAGGTGAATGAAATTCTACAGTTTTGGTTCCTCTTGGAAGAAAACATTGTTGGTAATGAAGAAATTTCTTATTAGATCTACAAGCAATTTTTTTCACTTTCCCCAATGTTTTCAAAGCCTATATATATATCAAACTGCAACTACTTGTAAAATCACTCAATTTGCATAACAATTTATTTTAACATCAAATATGTCATTGATCAATTGATATATTTAGAATTTGTAATCTAAAAAAAACAGGTTTATTACAGCATTTTTGACAAGACAGTATGTAGGAGAATTTTCTGATTTAACTTGTCCTACATATCAAGTAAAAGCATTGAAATCTGCATGCAAAATTTATAGACAAAGTCATTACTTTTTTAAAAGCTGTAAAAAGTGAAAATAAGTATAATATGGCTTTTTTTTTTTGTATAAAATTTGGGCAACAAAAAATGATTTTAACTTACCAGACTTTTACATGACAGCACATTTTTCAACATTCCAGCATTATGTTTCAACCCTACTGTAGTACAGATCAGTTGGATGATGATGATGATGATGACTATTAGGATGGACCATTTTATCAAGACAAATAGAATATAACTTTCATCTGCAGCTGAACTGAAATACAAGTTCATAAAGTCATTGGAAAATTATTTACTTATAATTGATTTATTTCAATACGTTAGTCGCATTGTTTCAAAATCTTTTTTTTTTTTCAACTTGACCATGAACATTCTTAAAGCTGATTGAATTTCAAATTGCTTGTCATCAATACTTCAAGATCATTATAAAAGGAATGGATCCGAAATAAATTAATTAGACACAGCCTGATCTCGATGGATAGCTCAGTCGGTAACATCAGAGACACAGCAAGACCAGATCCAGGATTTTTTTTACAGAGGGGGTCCAAGCCCAATTGATGACTTTAAATGGGTTAAAATGAAACGTAAAATGTTTTACTAACATTATTTATAGTCCAAATTTAATTTGTAGCTAATGCAGGAAGGGGATGTTCTGGATCGCCACCCCGCTACATCAGCTCTTGATATAGTTGTGCTGTTACCAGGCCTGTAGGAACAGGGGGGGGGGGGGGGGGGGCTACCGAAAGTTGCCCAAAAATTCTGATTTTTTCTTGTTTAACAGTGAAAATTTAGGGAAAATCCAATTTAGCCCCCCCCCCCCTTTTTCAGACACAGGGGCTTCTAGTTGCAATAATGTAACCGAAACCTTCAGCCACCCCAATATGAAATTGCTTCCTACAGGCCTGGTTACTGTCTGTCAAATGAATTAAAACAAGCATGGATCTGCATGACAAGTACCGGTATACAGATCTAGATCAATATCATGTTGGTCATTGGTATGTTATGAATATATTGTAGCCTAATTCACAAGTTATTAAATGATTAGCTATGTTTAAACCAGATAATCTAACATTGACCAAAATATGTAGTTTATTTCACTCTTCTCCTGGTTAGAGAAGTTTTCCCCATAAATATACGATGCAACAAACCTTTATCTAGTTGAATCATGTTGATTTTCTGCTTGTCTTGGCCTAAATCCATTCCATTTGCACTAAAACGAATATTTTCACCTTGAAAACATGACCCAAATCGACGGAGGCAGCCATGACAGTTGTTGTTGTTCAGCTGTAGGTTGGGTATTAATCGATGAACCGACAGGATTTTCTAAGGGGGGGTTAACAAAGGGAGGTAATATGAAGGCCAAAATTGCACTTTTGTTGAAATTCAATCCCTCATCAGAAAAAAGTCACGCGTTTCCCCACGAAGATTTTGCTTTATGTGAATTACTTTTTAAGTCCTCTACAGAAAAATATCAGCTATTTTAATAAAAGACTGTTGACTCGTCAGAATAATGAGTTTGAACAAGACCACTATTTTACTCCCTTTTTTGTGTTATAAACCCCGATGATTGACACATAATTCAAAAGTTACTAATATTTGGTAAATTTTGGAATCTATAACCATTTACCTTTACAGTGGTATACAACTTTCAATAATACTTGTGATATTGTAGAAATAATATGTGGTTGAAAGAGCAAGGGGTCAAATATTGAAATTGCCATTTTTTTCATTCCTTTTATCGCGTTGCTATGGAAACGAAAGAGAATGAATCAAAACTAAGGTCATTTTTCTTCATCATTCATGATACTCTATATATGGCAATATGAAAAAAATCCATGACTATGCATGCCGAACTTTTCTGGTCCTTACAGAGAACTCCTCTTAAAATCTTGATCTAAAGAATGCTTATTCTTTATATTAAAATATCTTAAGAAATCTCGAGATATCTTAAGAAATCTTGCTATAAAGAACGCACCTCTGGTTTTGACATTCTTATAGAAAAGCCTTGGAGATATCGAGACAAAAGAAGAAAATGCCGATGGCCAGCCTTTTCTCCTTTTGCCTACTATATGTTACAAATATTCAATCTTTATCAGCATCCATTTTGTCGTCTGCAACAGCCTTCACATTCAACCACCCTAAAATTTCGTCGTTTTAGAAAGGGTTAATTTGATGCTAATGTGACCCGTCACGCTAAAAGGGGCCTTCTGGGCAGTGTGGAAAGTATGGCACCTGGTCAGTCTGTGCGAACTGACTAGTATCGAAAGTTTTCCTCTAAGATGATTTGTCATATCTGCAATATATCTTATTGCGTTAAGATTTATGGTTATTTTGCAAATATGACATCTAGTTTACGCCTGCAAAAACATTTGATCCGATTTTTTTTAAAAATGGACTTCCCAGGAGGTCCCTTTTAGCATAGCATAACCCTTTCCCAAGCGGTACTTCAAGAAAAGGCTTGGAAAACAATAGAGACAAAGGAAGAACATGCTGATAATCCTATTTTACTCTTTGTATTAATATTATCCATGCTATTTTGTACAAAAAAATGCTTTCTTTATCAACATAGGCTACATTTTGTCTAATACAGCGCCTGGCATAATTGACCGCCCTGATATTTTGTCATTTAAACTAGTAGATGGTTAATGAAGAAATAGCTTGTAACAATCAATTTTGTTTCATTTTCAATAATACATGTATTTTCTTCAAATTCTTCATCTTGTTGGGCGTCAAAAAGCGACAATATGTGGGGATGAGTTAAATAAGTCGTTGGTGTATACTGAAACGATTTTTGTATAATTTGAATTAGCTATTCGATTACAATATCGACATTGTAGTTCATCCAAAAGGTCATTTCGAAATAAACGAACACGAATTCCGACTGCTTGCAAAACTTCATGCAACTAGACATATTGATTTCGCCTTTCTTATCACGTAGCACCATGTTTGACAATAAGTTTTGGCCAAAAATATCACCATGAATAGACAATTGTCGTGACCAAGAAGTATATCATTTCTAATTATTCAGAATATGCCTGGTTATTCGACCTTCGTCAATATGGAAATCATGAAATCGACACGAAATCGACGAGAAATTGACCTTGGTTGTCATTGTTGAATATTTCTCAATAAATATTAGGATTGACCAAATATTATAATAGTGTCTGACTGTATGCTTATCATTACGACTAATCAATGTCGAAAAGGACAAAGTAAATAATCTAGAGGTTTTGACCTGGGCCGATTAGACTTTTCTATGTACAAGGGATCGGTACAATATTGCGAAAGTAAGATGGTTCAAAAGTATAGACTGTTCCAAATTGAACGTTGTCGCATGCAACAAAATACATTACAAATGTAAGCTAAGGCAAGTATGGAATTTCAAAACAATACTATATCCAATAAGACCTATCAGTATTGAGAAAAGTATAAAAAATCATCATAATTATATTTGTTGTCGCAATGTTTTATACGACATCCACCAACAGGGAACACAAAGCTAGGGTTTGTTTGAAAAAGAGTTAAACCAGGGCTGCGTTCAGTAGACAAACTGTTAGCTAATGTTACCAACATTCGCAACTTCTTTGATCCAAATTTCACGGAATTGGCCGAGTATTCCGAATGAAACAGCTAACTGTTAGCTGACGTTTTGTCTTACTGAACGCAGGGCAGGATCTGTTTTGTTGGCTATATCCCTGAATTATGGTAAGTAAATTTATTCTGAATTTGTTATTCCATATTTAAACCATATATTGTGGGTACTCATTTGAATCGTCTCGATGAGACGATTCAAATAAGTAACCATAATTTAGGGTTTGGTGAACAATGAGTGAAATATTGCATTTCGAAAAGCCGTTACCCCTTCTTATCTGTGGTTCAGATAATGCAAATATGTAGGCTACATGTATGTACTTTCAGATCAAGATCTCGACCAGTCCGATCTTAGTCGACTCCTCATTAAGCGGAGCATCCCGCTGCGTCGGATGGCATTCTGGGAATATTGTTACAACATACGAAATCAAGATCCACGGTGTCGTGAACAACTGCAGCGACAGAGACCCACCATTCAACTCATTAAAGTGTAGACGTGGATCGGACAGTTATAGAGATACGATTGATTCATATTGATTTCAATTCCAGTATCTTTTTTCTTCATCAATTCTAGATACATTTTTCAGACACTTTACGGATAATAAGTTACGTTCGTAAATGCTGTAACTACTACTGGAAGAATACGCAGTTACGACACTTTCGAACGTAACCGACGAAGTATTCCTATTGGACAAGACATTTGTATGACATGCGTCTTGTCAAATCGGAGTCGTCGTTGTGTGACTTCAGATTAAGCCTCGAAACTAAACTGGCTGGCGAATATACCATAATACAGACCTGTGCATATTGAAAATAATGCACAATTGCACAAAATTTCCTATTAATTTTGAACTTCAAAACATCTTGGTTTTGTCTAGATCTAGTAGGCCTACCACCTGCAAAGAATTGCAATTAACATGGATAATTCGTGCTCTAACTCATTTTCTTCAATGTGATACATTAAATTAATGTGAATTTCTGTGTTCTTAATACTTGTGTCTTGACCTGATGTCTTGATCTCTAATTAAGGCATATGACCCATCATTACAAACACCACTTTCTAGCAGTACGAAATACATCATATTACACACACAAGTTTGTAAATGCCAACCACATAACATGATTCACCGTGCCGGATTTCAAGATTGTGCTTCAAGAATAAAATTATCTACAAATAATATTTTACTCTATATTCATTATGCAGGGAGGTAATTTTGAACATTTTTTGTCAAATATTACCATAAGTATGCATCAATTCAAAATTCTAAGTCGTTCAAAATGCATATATATGTATTTTGAATAGAAATGTAACACAGTTTAGAAATTACTGGCACTTTTCAAATTTCGCCTCTGGCTCTTTGGTGCTAATGATGGGTTGCATGCGTTTGCTGAAATTAAAGTGTCTGTTTGATTTACTTATTTTTTTCGTAACTGATTTTTAAGTTGCTTGACCTACTTGTACAAATTTATTGACTGCCTACATACATCATGGTTTGTGATCAGTCTGCACATGCGCTTGTTAAAAAGTGGATAACTATAATTTTACTTGGTTGTCAATAACCTTTTTATCAACCATTTTTTTCAAATATCTACCATATTCAGCAAACCCGTGGCGTGTTTTCGCTTTCGAACTGTTTTAAATCGGCCACATTATAATTTCATAATTTTTATGATTTCAAAATCACTCATGCCAGTTCAAGCCGATCGACGCCATTTTTTCAAGTGATGAATCCAAACTCAAATCACGTGATTACCAACACTGATTTGCATCAGGTGAAGTAAAGTGCCTAGATCGAAGTTATGGTCATAATAACTTGAAGGAGCATGACATTTATCTTATAACGTCGCTTTTGAACAAAAACCTAGTAACTGCAGCTTGTGTTAATCTGCAGTTACGAGGTTTTTGTTGAAAAGCAGCGATAAAAGCCTGTTAATGCACATTTGTTATGTTAATATTTCTGTGTGTTTATTTCATGGTTGTGAGGGGCGAGTAAGACTTTCAAATAAATCTGTAAATTCTATATTGAATTTTGATTTTCATTTATTTATAAATTCGTTCAACTACCATTCGTTGTCGCTTATGCAAGGGACGATTGGTCATTCAAAAAAAAAAAAAAAAAAAAAAAAAAAAAAAAAAAAAAAAAAAAAGATGAATAAGGCGCTGTGATGAATTATATTTCTCTGCAAAAATTTACGAATTATGAATCTGTTTTCTTTTATTTCGGATACCCTCATACAAGAATACGCCTGGATCTGGAAAAAAGATGCATTGAGGTAATTTGAGAACATCATGGATCTAGATCAGCCTGTGCATTCGCACAGTCTGATCAAGATCCACAATGTTCCCTAGTATCTGCTTCATGACATATGGCAACGGTAGAAGTACAGTATAAGTACTGATCAGGCTGCACTTAGGTACATGTGCACGCTGATCCGGAGACACTGTAGTCGCAACTGCCGTAATAAGACCCTTTTTTAAATTTACTTATGTCACATCAATTGGGACGAAAGCTAGAAGCTTATTTTAATTTCCTCTCGATTTTGCTACCTGGAAACACACCTGGCCCTGGTTTCACGAAAAAACTTAAGTACATACTCATGAGCACATGCTCAACTTCAAAGGAATACTCTCCAACGTTGAAGGGTATTCGATTGAAGTTCGCGTGAATTTCGTGCGATTTGAGCACGGTGCTCAAATTTGGGTCTGAGAACGTACTTAAGTTTTTTTTCGAGAAACCGGTGCTAGTTCTCGAGCTGAATATGTGGGCCAATGAGACCAACAACCTCCGCTACCGGGAATCGGACACGGACACCAAACATGAGGCCCTCAGTGGCGGATCAAGAGGGGTTCAGGGAGTTCAAACGACACCCCCCCCCCCCCCCCTGTGGTCTTATTAAATGTATTTCATGCAGAAAGTCAGCCAAAAGTGTGTAATACTTGTAAAACGAACCCCTTTCTTTGTAAAATCGAACCCCCTTCACAAAAAACCTGGATCCGCCACTGGGCCCTTTTAACAAATTAATAATGGTCTATAGATGCTTTTCAACAAAATCTTTGTAACTGAAGTTTGTTTTAACCTGCAGTTACGATTTTTTTTTGTTGAAAAACGACTATATCGAAGTTTCAAAATGTTCGCCTAGTCTGTTAAAGTTGGAGTAGGCTACACAAGAATGTCTATAGATTAGTTTTGGGCCCGAACAATGCAGGGCGACATCAATGTATAATGTGTGCTGCATATGGCTCCTCAATAGTTAAGATACCGACCTATCCAGGTTGGATATTCACGGATTGCAACAATTTCAGAAAATCTTCCAACATTGTTGTAAATACTAGCACTGGTGGCGAACTACAACAATTTTCGCTACAACAAGGTATAGATATTTTGCGTTTAAATGTGAATTTATAGATTTTATTTCTAATGACAATGAACGTGTTCTACAAATATACCGGGTTTACCGTTTCGTATTGACAAACTGACGGTGTTTTTATATAATCTCGTAACTATGGCTTCGATAAAGCCGTAGTTACGATATTTTATAACAACACCGACGGAATACATTGATCGCGAAAAAAAAAAAAAAAACGTCCCTCGCTTTAGCCGAGTTCCCCACCAGTGACTGGACCGATTTGAATTTTGTTTGTAGCAGAGTAGGTGGACAGACGTCACGCATGAGAAAGACATACATGTAAAGAAATTTTGAAAAAAACACATGATAATTTTGATTGATCTTCAATAACCTTTTTATCAGTTGAATATTCAAAAGTACATTACGTCCAGCTAATTCCTTGTATTTCTCAACTTTCTCTGCTTCAATCCGAATTCAAATTGGTCCCGCATTAACAAAAAATATTGAAGCTTTTCTGCAATTCTGAGTCACGTGATTAACCATCGTGCTGTAACATACTCCCAAACAGTAAAATGTTAGACTTGCACATGTCCAAATTCAAATATGTTACAGAAGACGATTTTATGTTTATGGAGTTTTACATTGTTTGGACTTTCTGTGTAGAAAACATTGTGGAAAATGTGACAATCTGTTGTCACAAGCATTTTATTAATTTCCACAATGATTTTCAAAGTCTTTATTCTACGGGGCGTCAAAATGCGACATAACACACATTTGAACATGTTATAGAGAACAGACTGTGTTCTAGAAACTGGACACAAAGTCATACTAATGTAATAGACTAATGATTAAAAAAGATAAATCGACTTGATTAAGAAAAAAATCAATCATAAAAACAGATGAACCAACAAAGATTCTTATCGAGCAAACATAATCATTGATTGTGTCATATCTATTTCATGAACCTAGATCGTTTGTACTTTAACCCTTTCCCAAACGGCAAAATTTTGGGGTGATCCTAATTGAAAGCTGCTGAAGGTGACAAAATGGATACCAATAAAGACGAAATTCGTGGACAATTTAGCCCAGAAAATATTGAGGCAAAAGGAGAAAGTGCTGATTATCAGCATTTTCTTCTATTACCTCAATGTTTTCCCAAGCCTGTTCTCTTAGGGATGTCAAAACCAGGTCTTGTTTGGGAAAGGGTTAATTCATTAGTCTAACAGTTCCTGATTGATATAGGTCACAGAAAGTTCTATATACCCCATTACCAAACAAGTCCTGGTTTACACGACTGTGGCCATAGCGCAGTTGATGGGGCATCGGTTTGGTTTATTCATGGTTTATTGGGGTTTTACTCCGATTTCAACTGCCAGGGCCATATCGCGGCGGCTGGAGCACCTTGCCATTGATTCCTATTGTTTCTCATACCTGTACCACCACAACACCCTAACCGAGCCTCTAGCTGCTCCCCAACATAGGTTCACGATATCAAACCATTTGTGGGTGATATTTTTGTCAGAAAGGATATTTGCCGCGGCCGGACATCGAGCGAATCTCATTAGCGGTATTCTACCTTAATATCAGGCTATATGTAGGCCTACTGCATGTGTACAAACAAGTCGTTTCTGACCCTCATTCGAGAGGTCCCGGGTTCGATACCCGGCCGCGGCTAATACCCTTTCTGACAAAATTGTCACCCACCAATGGGTTTGAAATCGTTAACCTAAGTGGGCGAGCAGCTGGAGGCTCGGTAAGGGTGTTGTGGTAGTACTGGTTTGAGAAACAACAGGAATCCATTGGTAGATGCTCCAGTCGCTGCGATATGACCCTGGTAGTTGAAAACGGTGTAAAACCCCAATAAACTCGTTTCTATACGCGTTTCCTTCTTCCTTTCACGAAGCAATCTGTCGTTTTTCAACGAAAACCTCGGAAGAGCAGCTTGTTTTAAACTGCAGTACGAGGTTTTCGATATAAAGCAGCTAATCTCTTTCTTACTTTACACGTGCAGTCAGCAGTTCCTGGTTTTAGTTCAGTACTAATAACTTCTTCATAACGTTATACTCGAAAAAAACATTTTCTTCTTTTCGTTCAACAATTTCATCCTAACTCTATATTCAACTGCTCATCGCTCTTCGATTGAACATTCACCCATCAGTTAGAGAAATACTAAAACGTTGATAAAACACCTATAAGGGAAGTAATCCCACGTAAAATATAATATTTTGTGGTCAGTTATTTCCCTTGTATTATCCAGTTTCTTTAATCGGTTGCTTTTCAACAAAAACCTTGTAACTGCAGCTTGTTTCAAGTTGCAGTTACGATTTTTTTGTTGAAAAGCAGCTCATTGTTGATTGTCTGATGGGAATAGAGTTTGTTTTTGGTATTAAACTTATCCATTTTACAACAATATGGACGAATTCCAGAAGCTTATTTAATTCGCTCTCGATTCTGCTTGAGTATTGAGTCGACGGAGCTGATGTAATGTGAAAGTAAAAAAAAAAAAAAAAAAAAAAAAAAAAAAAAGGACGCCAAACACTTTCTTATCGGACCAAATCAAGAGAATTCCTCCCACTTCTCTGCTTCAAACATTGTTTAACCCTTTCCCAAACGGCAAACTTTTAGGGTGATCCACTTCAAAAAGTGCCACAAATGACAAAATGGAAGTTGTTAAAGATATAATTTATGTAAAATATGGCATAGAAAATATTGAGACAAAAGGAGAAACTGCTGGTTATCAGCAGTTTCTTCTTTTGTCTCAAAGTTTTCCCAGGCCTTTTCTATTAGAGACGTCAAAACCAGGTCTTGTTTTGGAAAGGGTTAAACATTAAATCTTTCATACGATGATAAAAAATTTGAAAATAGTGTAAATGTTGTGAATCTGAAAGCACGGGTTTCAGAACGCCATGGCGTCGCAGCAGGAGCGTTATGGCATCGCCATGGGATCTAGATCAGATAATTGTGTGTAAGCATAGGTCGAACAGGATCCTTGTCAATCTTTACCCATTACCAAACGACAAAATTGTAGGGCGGTCCAATTTGAAAGATCCTACAGACGACAATTTCAAGTGAATGGAAATTTTAATTTTTAGGTCTTTTTGTATGGAAAACATTGTGGGAAATGAAGAAATTACTTGTAACAAACAATTTCTGCATTTTCCACGATATTTTCCATTGTTATTATTTTGCGGGGAATCAAAGAGTCATTTTGTGGTAATGGGTTAAAGTGACATTCCATATTTATTTCATTTTTTAAAAGTATATCTTGATGCAAATATTGTTTATTCTTATGCTTAGAAATGCTATCAGTTTTTTTAAGTTGTTTCGTATAAGCGAAAAATACGCGATTAAAGGTGTAGAGACAGAAATGACAAATTCTATATAAATCTGAACTGTTGTCCACAACAATTTGTTTAATTTTAGCACAAAAATATATATTTCTCGTAAACGGTTCAATACCTTGGCTTGAAATTTTCATAATTTTCACAATTTTCATGTCTATGCACAAGCACGCGGTTGATTACTTACGATTTGCTTTTCCATACTGTAATTCAGGTTCTCCATCTCTAAAGAGATTCACGTGACGTCGGAATATTTTGTGTGACGTTGTTCGAATTATTTACGTATCCGAACATATACGGGCGACGTCGTTAACATTCGGCGGTGGAACAATCCACCGCCGAATGTTAACGAAATCGCTCGATTAAATCAGACGTCGCGTGGATCTCATTTGAGGCGGACTACCTCAAAGGCCGCCTCTCTGAACAACTGGAATCAATTTAATTTACCCTGGCCAAAAACGGTAAAATCAAAATTGCTTCGCAATGAAAGTTGAGCATTGCAGACGGCAAAATTGGTCTTGTTGGAGAAAGAGTTAGTGCACAACACGCCATAGAAATATTGAGTCAAAATCAACATTTTCTTCCATTTGGTCTCAATGATTTCCCCACCATTTTCTATTGGGATTCTCAAAAGACGTCACAGTTTGGAAATGGTTTAAGGTAGAATACACGTAATGTGGTTATTTTTAGATTTATAAAACATTGGGTTTTTTTTCGAGCGGCATCGTTACGTATCCGAACTTATTCTGGCGCAGTCGTAAACATTTGGCGGTGGAGAATTCCACTGCCGAATGTTTTCGGTGCCACCCGAATAATTCCGACATCGCGCGAATCTCATTAGGGGTAGACTACCTTAATAATTGTTTTAACATTTTAAGGGACACACCTCGATTAAAGTATGGAAGAATAAAGGTATCAAAGACAATTCATTATAACAGCTTTACTTTGGTACTTATTTTCATTTTAACAAATATTTACAGATTTACATGTACAAACTTTGGAACAACTTGAAACAGACTATTTATGCTAAAAATATAAGCCACGAAATGGCAGAATGCATGTAAATGTATTACACTTACTGAGGATTTCATTGACATGGCACAATGTTTTTATGCACCATGTCAAATGAAATCGGTAATAACCATTTCCCAAATAGTACATGGGTTGTTGTCAAAGATACGGTACATTTTGGGGGGAAAGGCACAAGAAGAAGATTCTGACGAACAATATTTAAAAATCTGGGGTGAGACAAAAAAGAAGTAAATAATCAATGTTTTCTCCTTTTCCAACTGCGGTCCTTATATGAGCAAATGTCTCAGTTCAACACTTTCTCCATATTAAGGATCATTGGCGTGTCCCAAAGTCACTGCAGACGACACAATAAATGTACACAAACACTTAAAATTCTAATTGAAAAGGGTAGAAAATATTGAGGAAAACAGAAAGAAAGCCTGGTCATCAGCATTTACTGGTATATCATTTCATTAAATACTTCCCCAAGCTTTTTCAGAGGTTGCCGAACAGGTCACGCTTGGGAAAGGGAAAATAGTTCAACACAATACTTGAGACTTGGATGGACATAACATTGAGATAATCCCCCAAAGTAGGTCAACAAGGATAAGCTACTTAATGCTTTCCTAAATAAAACCTATTGTTGACATCTCTATTAACCCATTCCAACACAGTGACTATTTTTGACTCCCTATAAGATAATAGCTTTCGAAAACATTTTGGAAAATGAAGAAATTGTTTGTGACAAGCACTTTCTTAATTTTACACAATGTGTTCTACTGAGAATTACCAAAATATGTCAAATTTGATTCACTTGAAATTATACCCTGCAACATCTTTGGATTAGGAAATTTTGTCATTTGGTATTGGGTTAAAGATGATTTGAGGAACCTCTAGGCTTCCCATTCTATAGTGTAACATTATCTATAGATTTTTGTAATATTAAATATTGTCCTCTGACACACTTTTGGACTCATTTGTTTCGAAGCCTTTGTAAGGACAACAAAAAAAGGTATTGTTTTAGAGAATGTTTAAATCTACCCTTTCTCGAATAATATTTTTTCTTTACCTGTCAAAATTCAAAGATAATGCAGAAAGCAACATCAAAACCATCTAATGTGCTTCAAGTATGAAGGGACCTTATAATACTACAATTACACACACATAATACTTTCAAAACCTATATATAATACCCATTATCTTGAACTTTTCGTTCAAATTGAACGAAGAGATTGAATTGATTTCCAGCATTTTTTCATATATTTTTTTCCTCTGTGAAAGTTTTCCTTTAAAACGCCTTATTTTGGAAATGAATACATAATATTCAATATTTACATTTCATATTTCATATTTTATATTTATATTGAAAAACAGGCTTTACTATAAATTCCTATTAAGTTGAAGAAAAGGCTAAAATAAGAATTTTCTTAAAAGTATCTAACTAATCTAAAGTTCTTGTGTAAAATGAAAAAACATAAAATAGAGAAATGACCATGCAAACTTAACCTTTTCCCAAGCAAGATCTGGTTTCAACGTCAATAACAGAAAAGGCTTTGAAAAACATTGAGGCAAAGGAAGAAAATGCTGATAATCAGCATTTTGTCCTTTTGCTTCAATATTTTCCCATGCTATACTAGTAGTGTGCACACATCCAGTGGCGGATCCAGAATTTCTGAAAGGGGGGTTCGAATTTACAATTAGGGGGGTTCGTTTTCCTATTAATTTGCAATTTTGACTGAATTTCTGCATGAAAATGAAAGAATTAGCCTTCAGAGGGGGGTTCGTTTGAACCCCCCGAACCCCATCTGGATCCGCCACTGACATCCCATCTTTATAAACCTCCATTTTGTTGTCAATGCTAGCTTTAGCAATAGACCACCCTAATTTGTTTTCATTTGGGAAAGGGTTAATAAATTTTATTATAAGCAATTTGTTGAGAAACAGAAAGGAAGAAGGTTAATCCATTACCAAACAGCAAAATTTTAGACTGGACCAAATTCAAAGATGTTGCAGATGACAATTTTAAGTGAAAGAAATTTAAAATAAATTTTGGGTAGAAAATAATGTGAAATATGAACAATTTGCTTGTGTTTTTTTTTCCAAAGCTATTTTTCTTTTGGGGAGTCAAAAAGAGTCATTGTGTGGTAATGGGTTAACCACTTGACTCCCTGCAAGATAATGGCTTTAGAAAACTTTGTGGAATATGAAGAAATTGCTTGTGACAAGCAATTTCTTCATTTCAACTATGTTTTCTACCTAAAAAGACCAAAAGATTTTAAATTTCCTCAACTTGAAGTCATCGTCTGCAACATTTTTGAATTTGGACAAGTCTAAAATTTTGCTGTTTGGTAATGGGTTAAGGAATACATCGTTGGTGGGGGAGTCAAAACCTCGTAACTACAGCTTGAAAAAGCTGGAGTTACGAGGTTTTGACTCCCCACCGACGACATGTACTTGATATTCATCAGAGTTACAAATAAGAGTAATGTCTTTTCAAAATGCAATATTTCATTTATTGTTCATCTTGTTGACCTCTCCTAAGTCTGATCAAAATTTGGCTTTAACCCTTTCCCAAACGACAAAATTTTAGGGTGATCCACTTCAAAAACTGCCATAAATGATAAGAGTGATGTTAATAAAGATAGGATATGTGTAAAATATGGCACAGAAAATATTGAGACAAAAGGAGAAACTGCTGGTTATCAGCAGTTTCTTCTTTTGTCTCAATGTTTTCCCAACCCTTTTCTATTGCGGATGTCAAAACCAGGTCTTGTTTGGGAAAGGGTTAACCAATTACTGTATAGTGACACCTTTTGACTCCCTCACAAGAAAAGGCTAGGGAAAACAATGTGGAAAATGAAGAAATTACTTGTGGCAAGCAATTTCTTCATTTCCCACGATGGTTTCTTCCTGTAATGACCAAAAAATGAGACATTTTATTCAGTTGAAATTGTTGTCTGCAACATCTTTGAATTCGGACAAGCTTAAAATTTTTCTGTCTGGTACAGGGTTAAGGACCTCCAACAAGGTTCCTTTTAGCTTGATGGGTCACAAATAATATTTTGAATTTTGAATAGCCATTATGCCCCTTAATCTACAGCTCTGAACACTCAATTTCAGATTAGCCTTGTAACGAAGTCAAATATTGTACTATTAAAGGGGGAATGACACTTAAAATCATGCAAATTTTTCGAGAACTTCGTACAAAATAAATATGCATTATGAAAATATGGCCTTTAAATTGCATCTATGCCAAATCTTAGCTTTCTATCTTGTTTATTGGCTAGGATGTCGACGGATTTAAAACCCCATTATGTTCCATTATTGTAAATATTATCCCCGGGACAAAAAATCATGGGGTTTTAAATCCGTCGACATCTAAGCCAATACACAAGGTAGAAAGCTAAGATTTGGCATATATGCAATTTAAAGACCATATTTTATTAATACATGTATATATTTATTTTTTTGTACGAAGTTCTCGGAAAATTTGCAAGATGTTAAGTGTTATTCCCCCTTTAAAATACTTGACCTTTCTGAAATAGTCTGGGGGAAAGTTTAACCTTTTCCCAAACTACATGTAATTTTTTTCTAGGGTGGTCCAAATTCAAAGCTGCTCCAGACGAAAAAATGATAAAGGATAAACAAAACATTTGAGTTCATTTCAGCACAGAAAATATTGAGGCAAAAGGAGAAAATGCTGATTATCAGCATTTTCTCCTTTTGTCTCAATACTTTCCCAAACCTAATTATTTCTCAGGGACATCAAAACCAGTTTTTGTTTGGGAAAGGGTTAACCTCAAATAAACCTAAAATTGATTTTGAATTCACATTGTACACTGTTTTCATTAGTTCATTTAAGACCCTTAACCGATTCTCTTAACCCTTTTCTTACTGTTCACGTCACAGACATTCCTTTTGTGGCGCCAACTTTGGCACAGCAGAAAAAGTCCAGCCTGCACTGGTGTGCAGTCTGATCTTGGCCTACACTGCCTGTCTTCTACTAAGTTATTGTGGCAGAATATTGAGGGAAATGGATTGGAAAATTCTGATGTACCGTATCTTAATGTTTAAGGTGTTTTAAGCAATATAAAGAAAATTGAAACCAATGGATTGGAATGTTTCTTGACCCATTTCCACATAATGAGGCCTTTTGACGCCCCATTATATAAAGACATTGGAAACAATTGTGGAAAATGAAGAAATTGCTTGTGACAAGCATTTTTTTCATTTCCAACAATATTTTTTAACCAAGAAAGACAGAAAAATGTAAAATTTCATCACTTTAAATAGTCTTCTTCAAATTTGGAACAGTCTGAAATTTTGCTGTCTGGTGATAGGTTAAATGTATAACTTATTTCAGAAATATAAAGTCAGAGGAACAAGGGTTATGTTGGAATGCTCAGTGAAAAGACAGTTTTACAATGCCCTTTTGCTACAGATGGTTTGGTGGCATAATCCATTCACAAATAATACTTGGTTTTGATGTCCTTTACAGAAAAGGATTGAGAAGAGTTTGATAATCAGCATTTTCTACTTATGCCTTTATATTTTCTAGGCTATATTGTAGATCTATATTGTCGGTGTAAATGCAAAACCTCATGTATCGATTTTTCTGATTTTCAAAGTACAAAAGTGTATGTCCAGTTAATACAATTCACTCAGGTTTAGGATGTTTTTACTTGTCAGTATCAATGACACATTTTATGATTATTATTTCCGAATTTCAAGTAAAACCCATCAATTACTGAAAAGTTTTTTTTTTCTTCCTTGAATTAAAAAAAAACAACAACACAAAATACAGATAGACAAGGTGACACATGTACAGAGTGATAGAACACATTATTTACATGAACTTTGGCTGTTTAAAATAACATGGTAAAAAGTAAAGGCAATTTCAGACAATATAAAAACAAGAAAATTTTGAGTAAAATTGAACTTATTCAAACAAAAATATAAGCTGAACCTGTGAATCTATGGCCTGCTTGGTTAAAATAGCTCTTCATTTTACTGAAGTCAAAATTGACAGGTCAAAATTGACAGGAATTTCAAAAGACCTGTAGTATCATATTAAAGAATTGCCTGTCGAAACTTCATATTAGAGGGGTGATGACATTTTGAAATGCAAATGCACTTGTTGTTCACCAAAGCCTATGTTATGGGTCCTCATTGGAATCATCTCATCAAAAAAATTCCAGTGTAACCACAATATAGGAATAGGATTTGAAATAACAAATTTAGAATGCCTCTACCCCCTCTTTCAGATTATCTTTTTGTTAGAGAAAGCACCATAGAAGAAGAAAGTAGAAAATCATTGTTTTCTCTGTTTTCCATAATAATTTCTTACTTCACTGCATATGATTCAGGTACATATATCATAACTACAGAGCAACAGACAATAGCAGATAAGAGGTGGTGAAATTATTTTAAATTCATTATTTAAAATCCAAACCCTATGTCGTGAGTGCTTATTTGAATCATCTCGATGAGCTGATTTCAATGAGCAACCATAACAAAGGGTTTGACAAACAATAAATGAAATATTACATTTCGAAAATCCATAGCCCCCTCTTATCTGTAGCTAAATTGTTCTCTCCAACAGTGTTCAATTTTGACAAGTTTACATATTTTTACCCTTACCAAAACAAGACCTTGTTGTGATGTCTCTAAATGAATTGACTTGAAAAAACATTGAGGCAAAAGAAAGAAAATGCTGATAATCAGCATTTTCTCTTTTTGCCTCAATGTTTTCTGAGCTATATTACTCACAAATTTCAGACTTAAAAGCTGCTGTATAATTTCATATAGAATTTATGTATATCATGGCACAGAAAATATTGAAGCAAAAGGAGAAAATGCTGATTATCAGCATTTTCTTCTTTTGCCTCAATGTTTTCCCAAACCTTTTCTATAAGGGACATCTAAACCCGGTCTTGTTTGCGAAAGGGTTAAAATACAAATGAGATAACGAAACAAGGCAGATCTTCAGTCAGGCCGAGACTTAACCAGCAGCTTTAACTCTTTGTTTTTCTACCCACTCTTCATAACCATTCACATACTGTCTAGTCCTGAAAGATAACAAGATGTGTTTGTGAAACACCAATGACCCTGAAATGGCTAATGTTAAGTTCCAATTGAGTAGCTAATAAATCTTTCTCTAAAGAATGCTTAAGGTAGATTACCCATAATTAGCACCAAAGAGCCAGCGGCCAAATTTGATAAATTACAGTAATTCATAAAATGTGCTATATCTCCATTCCCAATATAAACATACCAGTAAGCATTTTTTATTGTTTAGAATTTTGAATTCATGCATACTTATAAAAATATTTGACAAAAATGTTCAAAATTACTTCCCTTGCATATTAACCTTTTCGTTTGCAAGCGCGCTTTCAAGCGCTGTTCAGGAACGCTTATACTGTTTAGGGTGGCATCGACTTTTAAAAGCAATTTTTACATTGTTTAAGTTATCATGACACCGGATAAATGCTGAAATATTGCGCAATATTGTTATGTTCTCGTAAAATGTGTACAAAAACACAGTTTTGGGGGTTTTGTGAGCTGTAACGATGGCCAGGAGGGTTCAATATTCTGAGAAAAGGTCTGGCGAATCATTATGTCAGTGCCGGACGATGATGATAGCGATTACCCTGGTTTCTTGGGGGTAAAACGGTAATTTGAACATTAGAAATGTTTCAGAGACTTCGAATAGTGACTCCAAAAGTGATTCCGATAACCCTAAACTGAATCCAGTCCCAAATCGTAGGGGTGGGGTTGGTCTGGGTCGTGAAAGGGGGCCTGACAGGGGTCTTGGGGCTAGAGGTCGAGATTTTGATGAGATGCAAATTTTCTATCAGTTACTCATCATTTTGTTAAAGGAAATTGAATAATCTTTCCAATGATATATAGGTTTATGGGTATTCTGCTAGTAAAATCTATTTTTTATGCATGTGTATACATGAAAAGCTTGGAAATGGAGAAAATAGTCATTTTTCTGAAATAATTCTGCAAACGAAAGGGTTAATATAGAGTAAAATGATATTGTAAATTATTTTCTTCTTGAATCCAGCACGGTGAATCAACTTATGTGAAGTTATTTACAAGTGTGCGTGATTTGATGCATTTTGTATGGCTAGGAAGTGGTGTTTTTCATTATGGGTATTCAACCTTAATCTTAAAACATCTTAAGAAATCTCAAGATATCTTGAAAAATCTTGCTCTAAAGAATGTGTCTCAGGTCTTATTTGGGAAAGAATCAACAAGATACTTACTTAGTAAGGCCAAGTTTGTGAGCAATCTCCAATGCTGCGCTGCTCTTCACTGATTTAAGACTGGCAAACACAACATTGGTGTCTGTAGGCTTGGGCTTGTCAAACCCATAAAGTTCTTTGAATTTTTCTTCTTTCAACTGTAAGGCTTTCTTTAGATCTTGTACTGAAAACAAAAAAATCAGTAAAATAACTATTGTTCCTTTCTCAACTCATATCATGTTTGTAAATGAAAAAGAAAGGAATTCATTGTTGGAAAAAAGGTGCTCATTATAACTACAATATCATCGTATCAAGTATTTCTTTTCCCATTCTATACAAACTTCTACCTGAAGTAACATAAATTAATCTATCGGCAACACCTAATTGCAAAAAATTATATAACAACAAGAAAACTTATTTTTAGATTACTTTTCACTTTTCCTAATTGCTTAAATATTATGTATTGATATTCAAACATTATCATGAAATAGATAACCTTAAACCTTCTATTCAAAACAATAAAAATAGCCTTCAATGAGTACTGGTACTACTGACTTCCTCTTCCATATGACCATATTTTCTCCTTTTCTTTAAAACTACAACATAATTATACGGTCTTCCTTTCTATTACGATGACTGCAATTGATTCAGTCTGAAGTCAAATTCTAAATAGTTATTTTTTAAAAAAGAGTTTATCAATATGAAAAGCCTTCATCTGTCTAACTTGCATAAATGTGACCCGTCACGCTAAAAGGGATCTTATCCGAACTCCAAAAATCCAAATTTTGACAAACTTGTCAGACTCAGCACAGGTCAACCAGATCCTGTATGCAAAAAATGAACATATAGTAAGATAGGGGAAACATTCTAGATTTAGAAAATTGCATAAAAGTGAAAAGTGTCGGCCCTAGTCTGGCTGCATGAACTGCGCAGACTGACTAGGGTCGATACTTTTCACAATTCCCATAAGGTCCCTTTTAGCCTGACGAGTCACAAATGTCAGCTTTAGGGCCAAAATTAATATTGTGAATTAAGTTTTATACTAATCCTGTACATGGTATGTTGTAGGCTCCGGGGAATTCTCCAGTCTCTTGAATCTCTTTGGCATCTCTTACATCAATGAGCGTGACTCCGCCATCCTCTATGAGATGTAACAGATCGTCATATTCCACATATATACCAACATCTCCATTACTCTTGTATCTGTAACCTGTATAAACAACAACACAACAGATTAGAGGGGGTAGAGACATTCTTAATATAATAATATAAAGTCAATCGTAAGAAAAGAGGCCATACTGAAATAATTAATCATATACTGTACATGTACATATTTTCAGAGAAGAAGTCCAACACCATTTACTTGTGAATGTTTAGCACTATTCAAGGCTCAATTATTTGTGAAAATTTCAATTTGCTGACAATCAGCATTTTCTGTTAACTTTTCCAGAAAGCGTAGGTATCCCACTATTGTAACAATATATTGCTGAGAGAGTTTAGTAATAAATTAAATGACTAAATGACTTAGCAATGAAGCAAGACAGGGTTTTTTTTTACTTAGAAATTGGGGCCGAATATCTGTCCCTTCCCCTCTGGGAATTTTTCCCCTAAATTGTAATTTTCCCCTCATAAATCAATGTTTTAACCTTTAAAATGTTCTCCCAAGGGAGTATTTATGTTTACAACCAAAGATCTTCAGTTTATAAGCTTAAAGATTACTTTCAAAATCTATTTTCTTTGTTTTCTAAAACATTTAAAAGCATTTTCTGTATTCAAGCAAATAAACATGCTTGAAAATTTTTCCCCTATAAGAGCTCATTTGACGCATTTTTCCCCAAATCAAGGGCCCCGGGCCCCTTCCCCTAACCATAAAAAGAACCCCTGAAAGATTTACCAATCAATTGAAATCGTTTCCATCAACATTAATGAACGATAAGTCAATGCATCACTTAATGCTCAGCTGATTGTCCTTCCAAATAGACTAAATGACTTCAAATGGCTATAAATCATAAGGTACCAGAAGATTAGTATAAATGGCTAATCATGTAATGATCAATTACCAGACAAATAGCTACCCTGTCACTTTAATCTATAGCAATTTGTCTGATACTGGAACAATAGACAATTCAGTTAAATTTTGCTATATGGTGGCAGATTGGTTTGGTAAACCTTCGGGCTTTGTGCCATTTTCAACTGCTATGGTCATACTGCTGCAGCTGGAACAGCTAACAATGGATTTCTGTTGTTTCTCATACCAGTACTTCAGCAACACTCTAACCAAGCCTCCAGCTGCTTGCCCACATAGGTTAACGATATCAAACTGTTGGTGGGTGACTTTGTTGTCAGAACGGATATTTGTTGCGGCCAGGGATCGAACCCGGACATGGCGGCAGACATTGTTGATAGTGTTCTGCAATTCAAGGAGGGACAAACCAAACCAAATCTACATCAGGCGAAACTCGGTGGTGCATTGTAAAGTAAACGCGGGAATCTATAACAACAACAATGGCTTCAAATTGGTAATTGTTTCGTCAATGATGGATAGTATGAACAGGCTATCTTCTGGTACTGCACATGTAGCCACTACTAGTTTCAAAAGGGTTGAAAAGACTTCAGATTCCTTGTTCAATAGATTGCATCATTACCTATTTCAGGAACTTTCAACACTTGCACATTTCCCACTTTATTTACAGTCCTTGAGAGTGGATGACAGCATCTGAACTTCAACCGGGTTAAAGAGCAAGTATTCCTGATTTGAAATCCGTACAGAGTCTGTGTGAATCTCAACGTTTTAATCCGAAACATTGTTAAAAATGATGTTGTTTACTTCCAAGAACAAATCTATGATCTGGATCTTCTGAACGCTCTGTGTTTTCCTGTCTAAAAAGAAGTTTTCGATTCCTTTTAAAAACGTGCAATATGTTGAAATTTCACAAAAGAATTGAATTTCCTCTTCTCTTATTCGGCTCTCCTTTTTAAAAGTGTCCAACCGTGCCTCTTTTACAGTTGTTTTATAAAACAACAACAAGTTTTTCAACAACAAGTTTTTATTTACTCCAGGCCCATTGCGGGCATAAGAGCTAAAAAGGAACATGAAACAAATATAAACAAACATAAAATGGCATGTGAAGTACAGTACAGGATAGAAATACAATTTAATTGACAAATCCTGGCTAACCCCTTCCCAAATGACAGTATTTTAGACTGCTCTAACTCAAGAGAAGCTACAGATGACGAAACGATTGGTAGTTTCAAAGGCAGAATGTGACGACAATAGTCAAAAATATGAAGGGAAAGGAAGAAATTGCTGATCATCAGAAATCCCTTCAATCCCCCTCATATTTTCTAATACAATTCCCTCCAGAGACTCAAAAACCAGGACTCGTCCGAGAAAAGGGGACAACCAGCACTTAATAAGATAAGGCTATAAACAGGTGATGTGCAGGGCCGCGCAGGTCTGTGCATTACAGTACAGTACTGCGCGGCTCTACACCTCCTGCAACTATCAAATTGTATATATGCAAACCCAAAAAAGAAATTTCATGCATAATTTATACTGTTATATTTCTTAGTGTTAAATTCTAAGAGGAAGATGGCAGTTTCAGTATTACTTAAATTTAGTCAGTATTATTTTTATAAAAAGTGCTAATTTAGTCAAGTCAATTCTATTGTCAGAAGACATGAGTTGTTCCAATTTTAATGTATTTGGCGATTGGAAACTCCAAAGAGGAAGAAATTTAATTCTACTCCTGTGAAAAAAGTGACATTTAAACAAATAATGGAATTCATCTCCTATCTCTCTTGTATTACACAACTGGCATAAGCGTTCGTTTCTCTCTATGTTAAAGTAACGTCCATTTTCAATGGGTAATTTATGGCTAAGGCATCTAAATTTAGATAAATACTTAGATAGTGTTAACGGCAATATATTTAAGTAGTTCTCAAAGCAGAGCTCTTTTTTGTACAACCTGTAGTTAAAACATCTCTCTGTTTCTCCAATGCTACTTTCCCATTTTTGCTTATACTGATCCGTTATCCTAGTCTTAACTTTATTTTTAAAAGCTATTTGTGAATAAAATTGGTCATGCGATAACCAGATGTCAGTAAGACCTAAATCATTTAGTGTATTATGCACAGTTTTAATCCAATCAGAATGGTATAAATCATTTTCGTGTAAATAATGAATAAGCTGATATAACCTATTACAAATTTTTTCTTCCTTACCACATACTATTCTATACCAGAAATTTAAAACTCTACTTTTTATTTTCAAATGCAATGGCATAAAATGCGACTAAAAAAATAGAACAACAACAACATTGATCTTGATCACTAAGCGCATTACGACAACAACAATCATCAAAGCACGGTGGTTATCTTGTTTGTTTACACAAAGACATTCGCCCACGTCTTTATTTCATTGCCTATCCTTATTTAAATTCCACATTCTAACGGCAGTATGTAGGGTATGTTAAGATATCCTGTGGTTGGGTGTAGACAAATATTTATCAACCTTTCTGGACGTCAGCCAAGAAAATTGGCGGCAAATTTGTCCACTTCAAACGTCAGATTGTCAAAAATGGGAGCAACCAAACGAGGAGCACTGATTGTACTGGAGGGCTGTGACAGGAGTGGGAAGACAACACAGTGCAGCCTCCTGAAGGAAAACTTGACAAAAGATGGCGAGGATGTTAAACTGATGAAATTTCCAGGTAAATTTAAATTAGACAGTTAGATTCTTTTCATTTATAAATTGATTCGGTCAGCACAATCAGGGGTTTCAATAACTTTTTGGCCACCTGGACCAGATGCTAAAGTAGGCGGGGGATTTTCTATGTATTCCCTATTAACCCCATACAAAATTTTCAAAAGTAGCAGGGGGATTGTACTCAAATTCAGTCAAGTAGGAGCGGGAATTCCCCGCCCCCGCCTCTTAATGAAACCCCTGCACAATCCCTTCAGCCAACCAAAAACATGGTCACTCATACAAAGCGCACCTGCTCTCATTTGGTGGAGGTGAAAGCTTCAGTCACTTTCGTTATTTAAAGCATTTTCAACTTCGTTCGTTAAAGCATTACCAACTTTCAGCAATACTTATTATCCCGATGACTAAACCTGATTATAAAAAATGCGGTGGTTGTTAGAAAGTTTAAATCACATTCTTTGAATAAAGAGTTTTGTTTATTAATTTTAACGATGGATTTTTTAAATATTCTGCCTCAAAAATGTTAGAGCAACGTCGGGTTATTTCGACCATCGGGAATAATTTATCGACCATTTACTGTTTTGATTACCATTTCCTTCATATGATCTCATTAGATTTCATTATAACTTAAAAATCTGACACAGTGGATCTTTATCAAGTATTATGTCTACATTTCTACCCAAAATCAGGCATTCTTCAAGAAATTTTAACCATTCATTGCAAGAGGCACATGAACGTTATTTACAAAATGGCCGTCTTATCCGATGAGTTAAGAGCTATGTTCATTGAAAAATGGATTTTTATGATATAGCGCTTTGTATTTTTCCATTTCATTTATCAAAACAAGTGCTAAATTGAATTTCTTACCTCTCTAACTTTGTCTGATGACTGTATAAGCTGTCTGACCTGAGATACATGGGTGGTCGGTAACTGCCACAAACATTTACGGAGTGCGGGTGTTACCGACCAAAGAAGTGCCCTTCTTCCTGTAACTATGTTTAGAGGTCGGTAACACACACAATTGAAAGGCATTTTTTTAATATGGCTGACAGTCTACGATGTTAGAACAAAAGTCAACCCATTTCATCTTCCATGTGGTTTGAACCTCCAGTGGTCGATAATACCCCATACTCTTCTGATCAGTTAATGTTGTTAAGATTATTACTAAACGACCTCCCTAGAAGTAATCAATCATTTGTAAAAGCAATGACCTCTGCATAGAGATGACGGATCTTACACCCGTACATCAACTTTCAAACTATAAATAACATTTTGGGTAAGTGGTCGATAACTGCCACACTGGTCGATAACAGACTGCTCAAGGTCATCTTATAAAAACGTTGGTACTTTATTACATTTCAAAGATATATGGTCGGTAACACACGCAATCGAAAGCCAATATTTGAATCTCGGTGACAGTCAACGATGTTAGGAGGTCAGTCAGCCGGTTTCACCTGTAACCTGATTTGAACCTTAAGTGGTCGATAATACCCGTCATTGCTCTATGGCTTAACCATAAAGATCGAGGAAGTGAGGCTATGACGTCATATCGGCTGATCATCTAATGAATGGATCTAGACCGCTCGCTCGTCATTTTCCGATAACCGTGGCATATTTGTTATCATAAGAAAAGGCAAACAGTTTTGTTTTTTCATTTTAGTGATAAAGAGTATGTTACACTCGATGTCAAAAAGCATTCAAAATGAACTCGGGATTGCTAAACAAGAGTAGGGTGATGAAAACCGGAAATGAAAAGCGTGCAAGCCCGTGTGCTGTAAAACATCAAATTGGTTTATGCCTGTATATTCTCTATCCTTCGCCAAATAAGTACATATCGATTTAACTGACATAGAGAAACGTTTTAGCCATTTAAAAAGGCAATAAAAGATGTAAAGTTTTTTTTTTGCTAAGTATATTATTATGGATATTGAGTAGAGAGCTTTAGTGAGTTTTCAAAAGACTTGTAAAAGTAATTTTACTGATGTTTTGATAATTTTGTTATTTTTAGCTCCACTGGCCGTCAGGCCAGCGAGCTATTGTCATGGCGTTGTGTCTGTCGTGCGTTCGTCCGTCCGTAAACTTTTTCTTTAAAAATCTTCTTCTCAGAAACTACTGGATGGATTTCAAACAAACTTCACAGGAATCAATGATCTTTGGGTGACCCTCTCTAAGATTCCCTCAAAGAATTTGGATTGAATCAGAATAACCTGAGTTATCTGCCCTTGAATGTCAAAAATAGCTGGTTTTGACTTTATTTGCACTCTAAAATCTACAAATATTGGTCAATCAAGACAAAATTTGACAGAATGATGGTGACTATAAGATCTTGTTTCTAAATTGTGATTGGGAATTTTTTCTTCAGATTGGAAAAGAATAGGCTAAATTCCATTGAGAAAGGGGCCGAAATTCAGCCCCTGAGACACCCCCAAAAAATCTCTGCACGAACAAAAATATTTCAAAAATATTGCATATAAAAAGCTGTATCCTACCAGGGGTCTCGTTGGCCAAAATTTGGGGCCGTTATTGGTCCCCATTCCCAATGGCAAAAAGTATCTTTTTTTCCCAATTCTCTGGTGAAATTCCCAATGAGGAACAAGAATGCCCCATGTTAAGACCTCATCTTCATTTACAAACATTTTGAAGACAGTTTTCGAGTAGATTCTTAAACAAGAGTATGTACAAATACAATTAACATCACTACAGTCTAATTTGCAACAGAAACTGTGTAACAGTATGAATACAAACTTGTTCTAGTTTTTCCCAATTTAGGTAAAAATGTCACTATTTTCCCCAATTTCACCGGCCCCTGGCCCCAAACAAAAATTGGTTGCAAGACCCCTGCCTACCTTCAATAATTAATTCTAATTTGGTACAGTTTTTTATGCCCCCATATCAAAAGATCGTGGGCATACTGTTTTACAGTACCTGTGTCAGTCTGTCTGTTATGGAGACTTAACATTAACATTTTCTGTATTTGATTTGTGTTTCACAAACACATCTTGCAGGCTTTTTTTTACTAAGAAATTGGGGCGGAATATCTGTCCCTTCCCCTCTGGGAATTTTTCCCCTAAATTGTAATTTTCCCCTCATAAATCAATGTTTTAACCTTTAAAATGTTCTCCCATGGGAGTATTTATAATGTTTACAACCAAAGATCTTCAGTTTATAAGCTTACAGATTACTTTCAAAATCTATTTTCTTTGTTTTCTAAAACATTTAGAAGCATTTTCTGTATTCAAGCAAAAAATTATGCTTGAAAATTTTTCCCCTTTAAGAGCTCATTCGATGCATTTTTCCCTAAATCAAGGGCCCCGGGCCCCTTCTCCTGACCATAAAAAGAACCCCTGTCTTGTAAAGATATTAATTGTTATACGCCCGAAGGGTCATATCATGTTATGGCTTTGGTCGTCCATCTGTCTGTCCATCCGTCTGTCTGTTAGTCCGTCCATTAGCAATTTCTTGTGTGCGCAACTTCTCCTACAGTTTTGATGGGAATTTGATCAATCTTGCCACAATGAATCTTCATGGTGTCTAGTTGTGCACAACACTTATGGAATTCAGATTTATATAACTCTTTTCGTTCTTGAATGATCTGCTCTTGAATATCTGCCCTTGAATTAAAAAAATGCCCATTTTCTTTTGTGCGCAACTCCTCCTACAGTTTTGATCAGAATTTTATCAAACTTGCCGCAATAAATTTCCACGGTGTCTAGTTGTGCACACAGCTTACGGAATTTAGGTAACTGTTTTCGTTCTTGAATTATCTGCCCATGAATTTCAGGAAAATTGCCCATTTTCTAAAAAATGTCCATTGTGCGCAACTCCTACAATTTCAACCAGAATGTAATCAAACTAGCCACAACGAATCTTTATGGTGTCTGGTTATGCAAACAAAATGTTGATAACGATTTACGTTTGAATTATCTGCCCTTGAATTGAAAAAAATGGCCAATTTATACTGACAAGCCCCTCTCAGTGTATATGCCCTGCTCTGCGATGCTCTTGTTAATATTTCAGACAGAACGACCGTGATTGGTTCCATGATTAATGACTACCTGGCGTGTAAAACTGAAGTAGAGGACCATTCTGTACATCTCCTATTTTCTGCCAATAGGTGGGAGAGAGTGTGAGTAAAACAGTCTCAAATATAGTAATAATCACCATTTTCTCCTTTCCTTGCTGTTTTCTTTTACTACTTAAGCCATTCCCACATATTGACTCCCAAAAAGATAAAGACTTTGGAAAATATTGTGGAAAATGATGAAATTGCTTGTGTTAAGGCGAAGCAATTTCTTCCTATCCCACAATCTTTCCTAACCAAAAAGATGAAACAACATTATATTTCATTCACTCTAACTGTAAAATTGATATCTGCAACATCTTTGAATTTGGACCAGTCTGAAATTTAGCCATTTGGTTATGGGTTAATCTGAAGAGCTCCAAAAAAGATTATTTGCCTAAGAATGTTCAAATATTTTGCCATTTGCTAGAATTAAAGACTTGTCTTAAATTTCTTCCTTTGAGATAATGTCAGAGTTAACCCATTACTGGACGTCCTAATTTTGTACTGTCTAGTTTGAACGGTGTTACAGACCAAATTTCTAATTGATGAAATTTTCAAAGTATTTCCGTTTTGGGTTAGAAAACATTGTGGAAAATCAAAAAATTGCTGGTTTCTTGATTTCTTTTGCTAGAAAGTTTAAGGGAAAATTTAGAACTCAAAATGAACTTGTCACAATACTGAACAAACACTTTATCAAAACAACAAATAAGAGGAGTGAATCCTTTCTAAATTTATTATTTCAAATTCAAATTCAAACCTTATATTGTGGGTACTCATTTGAATCATCTTAATGAGATGAGTCAAATGGGTACCCACATTATAGGGTTTGATGATAAATTAATGAAATATTGCATTTTAGAAATCCGTTACTGTTAGGGCCCCCACCCTCATATTTGTAGTTCTGACTGTATTTTTCAGTCCCTTGATGTTAGATTTGATCAACAAAGGTACAACACTAATTATAGACAGATATGCTTACTCTGGGGTGGCATTCACGGCAGCTAAGCAGGTAAAGCCCAAGGCATGTTCTAAAGAGCGAGATTTCTTGATATATCTTAAGATTTCTTAGATATTATAGGATTAAGTGTTCTTTTGAGCAAGATTTTTAAGATGCTCAATGGGAGGAGCCATTTCCCTAAGGCCTATTCTCTTTGCGGAACCTCCACCATCAATTCTGTAAAAACAGTATAAGAGGAAATTGACCGAGTTGTTCCAAATGCTCTGGACATGATTGATAAACAGCCTTTTTCCAAATGCTCCAGACTTCATTCAAATGAATTCATTATGACATCATTTGTATGAAGTCTGGAGAATTTAGAACACCTCATTCTGAATCTAGGTCTTAAAAATGCTTTATCTTAATCATCTTTAAGAAATCTTAAAAGATCTTGCTCTAAAGAACGCACATCTGGTCACATAGATTCCGCAACCATATCACATCAACATCACATCCATAATTATACTGCAATGGTCCCCGTTTTAGACATGCTCCAGCTGTAATGTGGACACAGAATGATGTAGTGAGTAGTGACCAGAAGCACGCTCTTTACGGCGATTTTTTTTTAAAGATTTTTGGAGATGATTTAGATATTGAAAGCAAGACCATGACTCTGACTGAGGTTTTCCTAATATTCCATACTTAATACAAATGACGTCACAATGATATCGTTTATATTAAGTATGGAGCATTCGCAACATGGCCTTTTTTATTATTGAGTATCAGGTCAATTCTAACTTATACTTTTTCTACAGAATTGACCAGGGTGTTCCACAAGAAGTATAGAGTAATGGCGCCTCTCATTGAGCAGCTTAAAAATCTTACTTTAAAAAACACTTTATCTTACAACATGTAAGAAATCTCAAGATATCTTAAAAACACTCGCTCTAAAAAATGTGCCTCAGGCCTTAAAATGGTAAAATGGTTGGACCAGTCTATGATAAATTTATCTGGTAATGGATTAACCCTATCATTTATGACAATTTCTCCTACAAGTCTAAAGTAAGCGATGATGCAGGTGACAAGTAAGATGTTTGATTTATAATGTTACAATGTGTATGACATAGCAAAGAAAGCACTATTAGAAAAGGAGAACATTTTCTTATTGTCCCTAAATGCTTTCATTGCTTTAAGGTAGCAGACCCATAATGAGCAGCAAAGAGCCAGAGGCGATATTTGAAAAATGCCAGTAATTCCTAAACTGTGTTACATTCCCATCCCAAATATAAACATAAGCATCTTGTAAGGTTTAGAATTTTGAATTCATGCACACTTATGAAAATATTTGACAAAAATGTTCAAAATTACCTCCCTTGCATATGGATATAGAGTAAAATGATATTTATGCCCCCTTTCGAAGAAAATGGGGGTATATTGTTTTGCAAGTGTCGGTCGGTCGGAAGGTCGGTCGGTCGGTCTGTATGTCGGTCGGTCTGTCCGTAGACCAAACCTTGTCCGGAGCATAACTCAAAAAGTATTAAAGGTAGAATCATGAAACTTCATAGGTGGATAGATCTCATTATGGAGAGGTGCAGTGCATAAGAACCGTAACTCTGCCGATCAAATTTTTTGAGTTATTGCCCTTTGTTGATTTTATAACTTGATTCTTGTCCGGAGCATAACTCAAAAAGTATGTAAGGTACAATCACGAAACTTTACAGGTGGATAGATCTGATTATGGAGAGGTGCAGTGCACAAGAACCGTAACTCTGCTGATCAATTTTTATGAGTTATTGCCCTTTGTTGATTTTCAAACTTGATTCTTGTCCGGAGCATAACTCAAAAATTATGTTAGGTAGAATCATGAAACTTTACAGGTGAATAGATCTCATTATGGAGAGGTGCAGTGCACAAGAACCGTAACTCTGCTGATCATATTTTTGGAGTTATTGCCCTTTGTTGATTTTCAAAATTGATTATTGTCCGGAGCATAACTCAAAAAGTATGTAAGGTAGAATCATGAAACTTTACAGGTGAATAGATTTCATTATGGAGAGGTGCAGTGCATAAGAACCCTAACTCTGCCGATCAAATTTTTTGAGTTATTGCCCTTTGTTGATTTTATAACTTGATTCTTGTCCGGAGCATAACTCAAAAATTATGTTAGGTAGAATCATGAAACTTTACAGGTGAATAGATCTCATTATGGAGAGGTGCAGTGCACAAGAATCGTAACTCTGCCATTCATATTTTTGGAGTTATTGCCCTTTATTGATTTTCAAACTTGATTATTGTCCGGAGCATAACTCAAAAAGTATGTAAGGTAGAATCATGAAACTTTACAGGTGGATAGATCTCATTATGGAGAGGTGCAGTGCACAAGAACCGTAACTCTGCCAATCAAATTATTGGAGTTATTGCCCTTTGTTGATTTTAAACTTAATTCTTAATCTTGCCTATATCTCATGTCCTTTTACACATACAGCCTTGATATCTAACACATAGATACCTCCTATCAACATCGTTCACATTTAACCATGACCTTGGACCTTGTGACCTTGACCTTGGAGTTTGATATACTTTAAAAAATATTAAACTGGGCCTATATCTCATGACCTTTTACAAATACAGCCTTGATATTTCACACATGGACACATCTTACCAAGACCTTTCACAATTGACTATGACCTTGGACTTTGTGACCTTGACCTTGGAGATTGACCTACTTTTAATTAAAAAACTTTAATCTGGCCGATATATCATGTCCTTTTACACCTACAGCCTTGATATTTGACACATGGAAACATCTGACCAAGACCTATCACATATGACTATGACCTTGGACCATGTGGCCTTGACCTTGAAGTTTGACCTACTTTTAAAAAAATTAAACTGGGCCTATATCTCATGTGCTTTTACACATACAGCCTTGATATTTCACACATGGACACATCCTACCAAGACCTTTCACATTTGACCATGACCTCGGATCTTGGGACCTTGACCTTGGACTTTGACCTACTTTTAAAAAAAACTTTAACCTAGCCGATATATCATGTCCTTTTACACATACAGCCTTGATATTTGACACATGGACACCTACTACCAAGACCTTTCTTATTTGACCATGACCTTGGACCTTGTGACCTTGGCCTTGGTGTTTGACCTACTTTAATAATACATTAACCTGGCCTATATTTCATGTCATTTTACATATACAGCCTTGATATTTCATACATGGTCACTTCCAACCAAGATATTTCACTTTTGACTATGACCTTGGACCTTGACCTTAGAGTTTGACCTACTTTTAAAAAACTTAAACTAGGCCTATATCTCATGTCCTGTTACCTATACAGTCTCAATATTTTACACATGGACACCTCCTACCAAGACCTTGCACATTTGACCATGACCTTGGCCTGTGTGACCTTGACCTTTGATTTTTACATACTTTTAGAAATCTTTAACCTTGCCTTTATCTATGTCCTATTACACCTACAGCCTTGATATTTCACACATAGACACCTCCTACCAAGACCTTTCACATTTGACCATGACCTTGAATATTGCAACCTTGAACTTGGAGTTTGACCTACTTTTAAAAAGACTGAAACCAGGCATATATATCATGTCCTTTTACACCTACAGCCTTGATATTTCACACATGGACATCTCCAACCAAGACCTTTCACATTTGACCATGACCTTAACCTTGGCATTTGGCCTACTTTTAAAAACTTTAACCTGGCCTATGTTTCATTTTACTTTTACATATACAGATTTGATATTTCACACATAGACACCTCCTACCAAGACCTTTCATATTTGACCATGACCTTGGACCTTGTTAACTTGACCTTGGACTTTGACCTATATCAAATGTAGGCCCTTGAGGGGGCATATATGTTTTACAAACATCTCTTGTTGTAAATTATTTTCTTCTTGAAGCATAATCTTGAAATCTGGCACGATGAACCAACTTATGTGAAGTGTATTTACAAGTATGTGTAATTTGAGGCATTTCGTTTGGCTAGAAAGTGGTGTTTTTCATTATGGGTCTTCTACCTTAAGATATGACACTTCAATGCTAGGCCTTATTTGTTGGGAAATGTTTGAATGAATTATTGTAAGTTTGACTAGATCTAAGTGTGACTTGGTGATAGACAAGAAAACTTTCCAACAATTAATCAATTACTAGATAGTAATATTTTGATTTTGTCCAAATTCTAAGATGTTGCATATGGAAATTCTTGAGAATGAAATTTGACATTTTTTGGTCTTTCTGGTGAGAAAACATTTTAGGAAATGAATAAATTGCTATTCACAGGCAATTTCTTCATTTTCGACAATGTTTTCCAAAGCTTTTATCTTGTAGGGAGCCAAAAGGCATCAACATGCAGGAATGGGTTTTAACCATCTTATTTTACCACCAGGGTTTTGGGAAGGACTTGTTTAAACAGCCTGATGGAAATTCTTTTGAATAAAAATGTACATGTTTGGGCTTTCGGAAGAGAAAACAATGTGAGAAATGAAGAAATTGTCACATTTTTCCACAATGTTTTCCTAAGTTTTTATCTTGTAGGGCATCAAAAGAAATCATCATGCAATATGATGCAGTAATGGGTTACTGCACAATGACGCCTTTTGACTCCCTCACAAGAAAAGGCTTGGGAAAACATTGAGGAAAATGAAAAAATTGCTTGTAACAAGCAATTTCTTCATTTCCAACAATGCTTTTTACCCCAGAACACCAAAGAATTTCAAATTTCATGCCCATGAAATTGTTGTCTGCAACACCTTTGAATATAAATGTGATCATTCTAAAATTTTGCCGTCTGGTAATGGGATAGACATTTTATTTTTCCAGGGTTTTGAAATGGGTTGGTGTAAGCAGCCTGATGTTGGTCTCCCACGGCCTGACCTTGTCTTGTACCTTACATTAAGTAACGAGGCCGCAGCTAAACGCGGAGGGTTTGGTGAAGAGAGATATGAACAGACGGACTTCCAGAAAACAGTGGCGGGAAACTTTGATAAATTGATAGATGATGATTGGAAGGTATATATGTGTGTTTTTTGTCCAAGTACAGTTGAAACTTGTTCTGTCAAGGTTGCACGGAATGTCATTTATTTCGAGATGTCCTGACATTGACATATCTGATTGTTGTTAAGTTTCATTCAAAATGATATGTAATCTAATTTGTTGCTCATCAAATAAATTTATAATTAAAAAATAGTAGGAAAAGGAAAATGATTGCCTTAAGCGAGCAATTTCTCTCCTTTTCCTACTTTTTTACAATGTCTGTATTATTTCAAAATAGTTTTGTTTGACAATGATCAGATTTTCATTCGACTTGGGCAGAAATTTTACATATGCAATGTCGAACATAACGAGTGTCAACTGTACTTGTAAATATTCCGTGAAGCATTGGGGGATTACCGGTAGCAAAATTCTCACACATTTTGTATAAAGAGTCTTTAGGCCAAGGACTACAATGGTTGTACAAGAGAAAAAAAAACTGTCAAGAAATGGCCAAGCTAGGGATGGAGAGGCGTGTCAATAAGGAATTGTTTTACATTTTCATCTTCTTAAAAACCTTTGAAAGGATTTCAACTTAACTTAGCAGGATGCATCCCATGGGAATGCTCTTCAGATTTGTACAAGATATGAAGTTGTTGCCCACTATTCTTTTTATTCCCTTCTTTCAATATACTTTTTGGGAATATAGTACAATTAGGCCTTATCTGTAAATCCTTGTTTTTCTGCTCTTTTTGATTCAGATGATAGATAGGGCCCCCTTGGCCTCTTTTTTTTAAATGTTTGCTCAAATATGTCCCAAACAAGACCGGATTTTGACAACGTCCCTGATAAAAAATCATTGGGAAATTGTTGAGGAAAAAGAAGAAAATGATGATCATCAGCATTTTCTTCTTTTGACTCAATCTTTTCTATGCTTTATCATACATACTGCTAAATCCTATCTTAGGTAACATCAATTTGTTATAAGCATCAGCTTTCAAATAGGAACCATTGTAACACCTTCCCAAGCAAGACCTGGTTTTGACAACACCAATAGTAGATCTAATTGCTTGGGAAAACATCGAGACAAAAGAAGACAATGCTGATGAACAGCATTTTCTCCTGTTGTCACATATTTTCCATGCCATATTGTAGTACACAAAACATATATTTTTATGTTCCCCGAAGGGAGAGCATATAGTCGCCGCTTTGTCTGTCCGTCCGTCCGTCCTGTCCGTCCGTCATTCCGTCAGTCCGTCCGTCCGTCCGAAGCGATTTCTCCATAACTCATGGGCCAAATCAAATGAAACTTACCATGTGAACTCCCTATGACATAATGCCGATGTACTTTTCCCGGTTTTTGGATTTGAGGCCTCGTCATGGGAAAAGGGGACTTAAGGTTAAATACAGTTTTTCTCTAATTACTCCTAGTCTAATGATCAGAATTTGATGAAATTTCATATTTGAGTAGCAAATCAGATGCCCTTGACAGTAAAATATTTAAAATTTGCGTATAAAAAATATGTCATGGAAAAAGGGGGCTTAACATTTGTTAGCTTTATATTAGCTCTGCATTGCATATATGTATTGTGACAATGCCTTGTTCGGGGAGCATTGTCCGTCTATGACGGCTCTTGTTCAACATCAATTTTGTCATATGCAGCAGCTTTCAAATTGGAACTCACCTAAAATCTAACCATTTCAGAAAGGGTTATTTTTTGCTGTAAGGGAAAGTTTACAATAAACAGGGTTTTGGTATATTTTTAGGTGATAGACGCTGACAAAAGTATAGAAGACTTACAGAAAGAATTGTTACACATATGTAAACAAACTATAGACAATACAGCCGATAAACCCGTGTTAAAATTGTGGACGGAATAAAGTGTTACACATAATATATGTATTACATAAAATCAGCCCTGTCGTAATCTCGGGTTATGGAGTCAGTGCTTGTTGTGGTTAGTTCTGTACCTATCTCTTTCATATATGTATTACATATATGTAAACAAGCTATAACAGGGTGTCCACCAACTTTCAAATATGGGGGTACAAACCATACTTTTACAGCAGGCTTGTACCCCCTCTAGTATAGACAAAGAAGGCTGCTTGCAAAAACTGGGGGTACAAGATTGATTTTGGGGGCAAAAAACCCATCTGGAGGTTTTTGGACACCCTGTATAAACAATACAGCTTAACCCATTACCACACAATGACTCTTTGAAACTCCCTACATAATAATGACTTTTGAAAACATTGTGGAAAATAAAGAAATTGCTTGTGACAAGCAATTTCTTCATTTCCCACAATATTTTCTACCCCAAGGGACCAAAAAATTCAAATTTTATTAGCTTAAAATTGTCGTCTGCAACATCTTTCAATTTGGACCAGTCTAAAATTTTGTTGTTTGGTGAAAGGTTAAGAATATGTGTAATAATTGGGGACAGTTTAAAAGTGTTGCACCTGTATCTGTATCATATATTGTCGGTGTTAATGCGAAACCTCAGTGTTAATGCAAAACCTTGTATCTCATTTTTGGAAGGTTTTAAAGGAGAGGAACAAAATCAAATAACTTTTCAGAAACTGAAAGACTTTTCTTGAAATTTGGACATTTTGTTCACATACATGTATAATATTAATGTGTTATTAATACCGATAAGTAAAACAAACCTGGAAGAATTGTCTAAACTGGAATACAACGTTTGACTTTTAAAATCTCAACAATTGACCAACGAGATTTTGCATTTACACGGACAATATTATGTAAACAAACTATGTACACAAAACAGCTGATAAACCTGTCTTAAAATTGTGGACAGAATAAAATTGTTCCATGATATTAACATTTAGACCCTTAGACCAATCTGGGCTTTAGAGCTTTGGACTTTGGAAAATGTTGAAGAAAAGGAAGAAAATGCCCCTTACTGGCTTTTAGTGCTTGAACCAAGTTTTTCACTATGATAAAGGTCAAGTTTTCCATATAATTATGTAACTATGAATAGAAAGGGTGGGAAGTTTGTAAAATTAGGTACAAATTTAATTTAGAAGTACTAAATTAACTTCAAGTTTGTAGTTCCGACAACCTAGCATGCATCATGGGATCCCTTAAGGATTTAAGATTTCTATTTGCTTTCGATAACTAAGCAATCAAATTTAATAACTGCAAACAACAGATTAAACTGGACTTGGCGTCTTAATCCTTTCCCAAACAAGACCTGGAGAGCTTCTTTAGAGCAAGAAATCCTAATACATCTTGAGATTTCTAAAGCTATTTTAGGATACAGCATTCTTTAGAGCAAGGTTTTGAGACTCTCAATGGATGGTGCCATTTCCCTATACTTCTTGAGGAACCACTCTGTCAACTCTATAGAAACAATATCAGAGAGAATTGGGCGAGGTGTTCGAATGCTTTGTGATTAATAAACCACAGTGTTCTGAATAATCCATACTTCATACAAATGATGTCATCATGACATCATTTGTATAAAGTATGGAGCATTTGGAACATCTCGGTCAACATCTCTGTCTTTAAAACGCTTTTTCTAAAACATCTTAAAAAATCTAGCTCTAAAGAATACGCCTCTGGTCTTGTCATCTCCGGAAAAAAATGCTTGGGAAACTATTGAGACATAAAAAGAAAATGCTGATGACCATCTGTTTCTCCTGTTGTCACAATATGTTCTGTGCTATAATCCTAATGTTCTCAAGCTACATTTTCATAAACACGAATTAGATCTTTATCTTCTGCAACAACTTTCAAATTGGACCACCCTAAATTATTGCTTATCGGAAATATGTTAAGTGTCTTTTTTGTTGAAATCCTTCTACGTACTTGATGAAAAATGTTTATTTATTTATCACAGTTTAGCTATAAACTTTTTTTGTGGATGTGATTTTGAAACTGAATTCAAAAGTCTATCACTATTGTTATACTTCTGTCACATTAGAATTTATTAAGTGCACTCGGCTGTCATTTCTTGTTTAGTTTGTTCAAGACTAAAGCGTAGTCTTTAGGACAAGACTTTAACCCTTACCCAAAATGTTAGACCTGCTTTTGACATCTCCCATTAAAGAGACCTTGGAAAATATTTAGCCAAAAGGAGAAAATGCTGAGAATCAGCATTTTCTCATTTCATTTCAATATTTTCTATGGTATATTATTCAGAAATTTCAGTATCCATTTTATCATCAGCAGTCGTTTTCAAATAGGAGACCCCTGAATTATGCTGTGTGGAAAAGTATTTAACCAAGGTCACATCTCCATATATGGCCATAGCCATGATAGCTGCACATAGACCCTCAAGATTACAATTTCCGCGGACAACTCCTGCAGAGCTACAGATAAGAGGGGGCAACATGTTTTCAAAATGCAAAATACATATCGATGTATATTGTTATTCATCACACCCTATGGCGTGGGTACTTATTGGAATCGTCTTTTTGAGACGATTCCAATGAGTAGACACAACATAGGGTTGTCTTTGAAATAAGAATTCAAAAGGCTTTTACCTCTTATTTGTTGATCTGCGCTCGTCATTTATCAAACATGTGCAATATTGAGATGCACTGTCTCCAGACAGCTGTTATTATTCCTCGTAGTAATGTGACTTTAGTGTTGGTATTAGAAAAGATTTTGTAAACATTGAAAGAAAAGAAGAACATGATGATTACCATCAGGTTTGTCGCCTACATTGCTTTTGTCATTCCACTGATCGGGATGTGAATAATCTAATTTAGAGAGTATTGAGTTTTTGATGCTTCGGATTGGATACAGAGTGGTACCTTATTGTCGGGGGGCGGGGGGGGGTTACTGGGGGTAGGGGGGTAGTTAGTCTGCGCAAAATCTGCACACTGACTAGGATCGAAACTTTTCACTCTAAATGTTATAATCTGTAACTAAATTGTTTGTTTTTTTCATCTTACAATATGCTAATTTTCCTAATGCACCATCTGATTGACCTCTGCTAAGACCGATCCGTTTCTCAAAATATGGTTTTATGGACTTACCAGAAAGTCCCATTTTTTTCGTGATGAGCCACAAATTAATACATTTTTATGTGTCATGCCATCATTAGAATCAAGGCAGAATCTTGACGAGTCAGTTAAGAGTTTGTGACGCCAACGAGTGACCCTTAGTTTTGATGTTATGTTCCAATATTAATCTTTGCCGTCGATGTTTTGGGGGAAGTTGGATCCGTTGAAGTGGTATCCTGGACCTTAATGATATGACTGTCCGAATAACAAATCTGTGCACAAATTTCCGCGTGTATAAAAAGAATATTGAGGGAATTACTTTTGTTGCTTAACTTTTTGTGAGGAGTATACTTAAAAAATATTTGAATACTTTGAATACTTTCTTTATAATCTGCACCCCTAGTGTCGTCTTTAGCAGCTTCGAAATTTGAGTAGTCTATTTTTTTGCTGTTTGGGAAAGGGTTAAGAGATACGGGTGTAGGAAAGTGTTTAACTCATAATCTTACACGATGTTCTTTACCACATATTTAGAAAAAAAAAACCTTGCAAATCAGAAGAAAAATATCGATTACAAACTTTTTTTTTGTTCCTGATCAGACGGCAAAGATTGAACAGACATACAAAGTAAATATTTTATTCGCAATTTGTTTGCCATCTTTTTAGGCGTATTTTTCTATATGTGGTTTGCTTACTGTATAACCTACAGACTTTAATCTAGAACAGGTCAGCTTTTATAGTAACTCTCTGCACGAACATTAAGATAATGTCCATGTCAAAAGGAACTGTGTTGCGAAGATAATAGAACATTTCAAAGTAAACGTTTTACTATGCAAACTTTGCATAGTATGCTTGTATTACCAAAATTACAGCCTATGGTCAAATATTCATTATTCTGACATTTAATATTGAGTACTTTAACACCTTTTTGGACTTAAAATGTTTTACTTTCCAGCACTGGATAGTCACGCTTTGCCGTCCTTCAATAGCTCATGTTGAATTTCACAAAAAACACTAACGCGAATCAGCATGCACCTGCATGCAGTCTGATTAAGGTCCATGTTGATCTTTGGCGTTGTTTTTTACATTATGTTACAACTCTCAGAGAGCAGCATATTTTTTTACCAGATTGCATTCAGACACAGAGCTACAGATAAGCACGGTGGATAATCACGTGATACAGTATTTTCAGAAAATCTTCAATCATTTTGTATATACTGGACCGATTTGAATTCGGTTTGAAGCAGAGAATGTGGACAGACGTTACGCATTAGATGGACGTAGTTGGTGTTTGGAAAATCAAGTGATAAAAAGAAATTGAAGATAAAGCACAATTTTGGTTTATCTTCAATAACTTTTTTAACAGTTGATTTTTCAGATATCCAACACGTCCAGTTTATTCCTGGCATTTTCCCACATTTTCTGCTTCAAGCCGAATTTAAATTGGTCACGTATTAAAAAAGATATATTGAAGATTATCGGTAATTCTGAGTCACGTGATTATACACCGAGGATAAGAGAGGGTGATGATTTCCCAAAATGAATCACTTCACTAAAATGTTAATCAAACCCAATATTTGGGGTACTCATTAGAATCGTCTTGCCCAGAACACATGGTCTGGATTTGAAATAATTAAAAAAAGATAGAATGTCGTCACCCCCTCTTATCTGCTGCTTTGATTAAGATATCGTCGCTTTTCTACGAAAACCTCGTATCTGCAGCTTGTTTTAAGCTGCAGATACGTGGCTTTCGAAGAAAAGCAGTGATATACTGATTTGGATCCCTGTTTGTCTTCAGGAAATACCATAAAAGTTCCTTAAGATCCCATCGGAGTTTAATAAGGGAGGGCGTTGAAATGAAATGTCGGGAATCGTCAGTAGTGATTGATGATATACTAGTATATATTCCGTAGCAACGGAAACTGATGAGGGTATCGTTGCAACGAATGACGCCCGAAAATTGGCGAGCATATATCTCGTTAATTTCGTTGCCGTGGATGACGCGCGAAGAAGCACGAAGTCTCTGGTACATTGTGTATCTAATGATGGGTAGTAATCCTTAATTTATATTGAGACATACATGGTTCTTACTTCTAGATCACTACGATCAGCCTGCATACATACACGTACTAGTCTAGATACGCAGTCTGATCAAGAACTATGTTTCACGCAACGTGCCAACCGTGAAAGAGTAGAATCAGCCAGACCGAACTTTGGCATGACTTATATGGAAACATGAACGTCTTTAAAGGGACATAACATTCCAATTTCATTTTTTAAAAGTATGTATTGATGCAAAGAATTGTTATTCTAGTGCGCAGATATGCTATCAGTTTTTTGAAGTTGTTATTTATAAGCGAAAAATACGCATTTAAAGTTGAGACAGAAATGACAGTATGAACTGTCCACAACAATTTGTTTAATTTTAGCTCAAAAATATGTATTTCTCGTAAGCGGTTCAATATTTCGGCTCGAATCGTTCAGAATTTTCATGAGAAAATTTGCTCTTTCAGGTAAAAATACAAGTAAAATTTGCCAAAAAAAAAAAAAATAAAAATGAATTGTCACTTCAAGGGACCATTTTTCTAGATCCTGGCCCACTTGCTTTGTTTGTGAAAAGGTTACGATATATGGAACAGCCTATAAAAAGACTAGGTTATGTCTTAGATAGTAGTTTTACGATACGGAACTCGAGGTTGGTCAACATTTTATAACAATTTGAGGCCAGAGCTGCAGATAATAGGGGTGATGGCTTTTCAATACGAGATATTTCACTCAATGTTCACCAAAACCTTTGTTGTTGGCACTCATTAGAATCGTCTCGTCGAGACGATTCAAATGAGTGCCCACAACATAGGGTTTGGATTTGAAATTAATAAAAAAAGAATATTTTCATTCTTCAACCCCTCATATCTGTTGCTTTGTTTGATGCTACTTACTGTTAAACATATTGTCGCTTTTCAAAGAAAACTAAAGTTTCTTCATTTCCCACAATACTTTCCAAAGGAATATTTTGTTATGGAGTAAAAAGTCATAAACGCGACATACGTAAATAGATTGTTACATGTACCATCATTTGTCTTTCTAAGCATGTGATTGAAATATATTTAACCATCTCCTTGCCGGTTATATCTATATTTCGAATTTTTCTACAAAGAATTTCGTTAAAGTCTACTTTCCTGGTTATTCCGATTGATAAAGGTACTGCATTTTTCACTTTGATATAAGTAGTTTAAGCCAAGTCGAGAAAACGATTATCAAAAGTAGCTAGCTCTAACTTTAATTCATTCCTGAGTTCAAGACTTTCTGATCTGGAAAAGTGGGAAGTATTTTTCACTTTTTGCTCACTAAACCATATGTACTCATTTGAATGGTCACATCGAGACGACCGAATTGAGTATCCACAACATAGGATTTGGATTTGAAATAAAAGAAATATAATGCCGTTACCACCCTCGTATATGTAGCTCTGAATAATCGACTATTTTTTCCACATGCAAAATGAACAACTTCTTTTTTTTTGTCTTATGATCTAGTTTATTTTATATATTTCTTCATTTTTCTTAAATATAAATATAAAAAACAATTAGTCTGGACAAAATTCTGAAAAAGTCGCTTAGTTTTTAAGGTATAGGCATTTTGTGAAGAAAAGGGTTTGAAATCGGTTCTAGGGGTATTTGAGTATGCTGAGTCCGAAAAACAATGTTGCCAAGCTGAAAAATGGCTCCTTCATCATCTAATTTGCATATTTTCAAAATGGCCGCCAAAACCTCAAATATGCAATAATAATGTTGTTATTCATCAATTTATCGACATGTTTTGTTCTAAATATCGCAAATTTCCTGTTAACAGACTAAAACTAAATCATTACATAGGTCATTCAGAAAACAAATTAGATTCATTTTTGAAAATTACCGTATAAATGGCAATAAACCCCATTGAAACAATAACTTTAATCTACATTTTATTTTCCCGTGTGAAATGCAGTTAAATGAGCACTATTTTGAAAATGTTATGCATTAAAGGTAAAGTTTCAAAGGCAGATATGATAAAGAAAACAAATTTGAGCAAAGGACCTTTGACCATATATTAGTTCTTTTAGTAGGCCTACTCCTCAAACACGCCAATTTAAAACCCAATTTAAATAATTGTTCACATAATTTTGCCAAAATAATGATAAATCCTATCCACTTTATTGAAATCATGGTTTGATTAAACTTGTTGCCAAGATATCCACAATAAATTCTTAGAAATATGAATCAATGTCCAAACATTTTGGAAAATGGTATACCGTATTCATTCTAGTAAGGGATAGTGTAGTGTGGGGACTTCCATTTTGTGGAAAATTCCATTTTTTGCACTTTCATATACACTCATGATCCTAAACTGCTGAAGATAAGGTTACTAAAATCGTTTTAATTTACATTTTGATATCCTTAAAAATAAAATAGTGTATAATTATTTGAAATTGAAAACATATTAAACAGGAAGACAACTTAGGCACTCCAGGACAATATCAAAAAGTACAATTATCTTAGTTTTCAAAATTTTGTTAGATTGCAAAAGTAGTTGCGTGTGGCAAACTTGATTTACTTTGGTCATGTTGAACTTCAATTTTCCAGGAGAAACATTAGTTGTTCATTTTGACACTATTTCAAAGAGACACCTTATTGATATACATACGATGCAGAGAATACTAGAAACTGGATATTGTGACCAATATGCTATATAATACAGATTTTCTAGTCAACAAATACACGTTACATAAACTTAAATGATTGAATATGGTTGAATTGTCAATAACATTACAGTGACTGATGTACATATTCAGCATGTTCCTGACATGTTTCGAACAATTACAACATCCAATCAAAGTCAATAGCTGCTTCTCACGTGCACATGTAGATTATATGTAAGCGATTCACCCTTTGGTTACAGACTTTTTGTAATATGTCAAAAAAGATTTTGACAACCATGGGTTCGAACCCTCAAGCCCTGGATACAGATTCTCTGTTGTTATATATTGAACTTTTGCAGGTTTATCCGAAACTGTTAGAACTATAACATCTATTTATTAATAATAGGTAAACTTAAAAGTACTGACAGTTTCATCGAGAGCCCCTATCATTGGTTGTGCACTGCTGAAGGAAAGACGTGTAGCATTTGTATGAAAAACTCCCTTTTTGAGCTGTGCTCATGACAATTGCCATATCATCTGGATTTCTTGGTGTATACCCCATGCGTTCAAAGTTGACACAAGTTTAGAATGGAGGTTCAAATATGGACGCCACACCAGGACATTAATACAAATTGCCTAGAAAGAGGCATTGGTGTCTTCAATGCTCAACATTTCTTCACACAAGGCGACCTTAACTGAAAGGCAAGTAAGAAAGAAATGATTATGATAAGAGAATGGATTTTTAGCCTGATACTGCACAGAGACATTGATAGCTTCATTATTATTGACATGAAGGAATCAAATTCTGGTATTTCAAATTTCGCATTGTCATATAATTATGTTTGAATAATACAATCTGAAGCTTAAGCTCAATTATTAACCCGTAATCTGCAGATGTTTACATTAATTTCATCGATTCTCGTGTGAGAATAATCTCAAAAAGGAACACTAAGTTACAATATCCAGATCCATCTGTTACGAAAGTTTATTGTCTATATGTACAAAATCAGATTTGTTACATGAAAAGAAACATTGCAATAACCGTTTTTAAACGAGTGTTGGGTATCTCTCATATGATAAATAATGCTGTTGTACCGAATACAAATATTCTGTTCAATGTCTTTGATAATGCTGAACTTCGTTGCTGACCCAAGATTTGCAAAATATCATTTAGTTGTAGTCGGTTTTAAGATGCGCTTTTTGAATTCTAACAAATACAGTAACCAACTTATCTACATGTATCAAAAACGTTGTGCTTGTTTACAACGCCTACGTTACTTCTGATAATTTAATACTTGTTGATATCAGTGTAGTCGTCATTTTTCATGCATGTTTCTAGATACCTTTTCGACATTCTAAGAGGAGCCATGCTAGTATGTCAAACATAAAAGCATGTAAAATATATTTTCAAGAAATATCATACAGATTGGTCAACCTGTATGGGTAGATACTTACTGTATCATGAAAATTCGCATCAAATTCATTTAATCCTTCTATATGAAGTTTGTATCAAACTTTACCTACCACATTGTTAGTTTCTCATTTAATTTATAGGAAAGTAATCTTTGATGAAAATCTTAGTACCAAGGACATAATCCTTTTTCTGCCCAGAAAATACAACGTGCACACCACTTAGTAAACTCTAATTGTCCCCATGTTGTTCTGATGCCTGAAATATCTAGCATTGACCCTTTAAGAAGACAGGGAAATGTCTAATCACCAGCGAGAACTTAAATTTTGTACAGGATTGTAGTGCGCTAACACTTAACGTTAGATTATACGAGGGCAGCAATTTTATACTTGAAACTTGGATACATTCACATTCTTTGGCATGCAACTCATTTTAAAAACCGTATATAGAGTGTGTTATTAGTTTTATTGAAATAAGTACGGTGCTTAGCTCTTATGACATATTCTGTTTTCACAGCAATTTTGGAATAAATGAATTCAGATGATATTTTCAATAATGCAAAAGGGATTACGGAGCTCATTCCAATCTAGTCATAAGTACCAATGACGTGTTGAAAAATATGTAATTGTGAAATTTTGTATGTTTAAAAAGGTTTAATTGTCAGTAATACGGTTAAAGATTATTCAAAATAGTGTTAACATGGTTCTATTTACTTTTGCAATTATTTACTCATTAGTTTTAAGCAATTTATAGCAAAGTTTCTCAACAATTTGGTTTAGATTTTGCCAAAAAATTGAAACTTGAAAGTGATATTCTGTATGTTTAAAAAGGTTTTATTGCCAGTAATACGGTAAAAGTTTATTAAAAATAGTGTCAACATGGTTCTATTTACTTTTGAAATTAATTACTCATTAGTTTTAAACAATTTATAGCAAAATACCTCAACAATTTGGTTAAGGTTATGCCCAAAAGCTTGATACTATATAGCGGATTTCATGTTTTGGGCGGCCATTTTGAAAATATGCAAATTAGATGTTGAAAAAGCAATTTTTGTTTTTCATTTACGTGGCAAACGATTTAGTTTTAGTCCGTTAACCTGAAATTTGCGATAATTAGAACAAAACATGTCGAAAAACTGTTGCATAAGAACATTATTATTGCACAATTGAGGTTTTGGCGGCCATTTTGAAAATATGCAAATTAGATGATGAAGAAGCCATTTTTCAGCTTGGCAACATTGTTTTTCGGATTCAGCATACAAAAATACCCTTAGAACTGATCTCAAACCCTTTTCTTCACAAAATGCCTTTATGTGATAACTTTTCTAAATTCGTGCCCTGACTAAAAGAAAAAATCCTAAAAACTCCTTATTACCGCTTGTTTCCAGCTGAAGTTAGCTTACGACATTTTGGAAGAAAAAACAACGTTTTATTAATTTTAATGCAGGTATCACAGTCATGAAAATCCTATTGTTTATCAGTCTTACTGGATTCGCTACCAGGTAAGCTTAATTAGTTATTTTCATCCTTTCCCAAACAGTCTTTCCAAAACAGAAAAAAATCGTCCTGTTCAAAACCTGCTGCAGACATCAAATGGGCGTTAACATAAATTTGATTTGTGTACAATATTGCACAGGAAATATTGAGGCAAAAGGAGAAAATGCTGATTATCAGCATTTTCTTCTTTTGCCTCAATATTTTCCCTTGTCTTTTCTACAATGTACGTCAAAATCAGGTATTGTTTGGGAATTAGTTAAACACTTTAAAAATACAAAAATGATATGAATTTACGATCATTATGCAATTTCAAAATACATGTAATTGGTTCGAAAACACGCTCCTCCTCCTCATTTTTTCCCATAGAATTACACGTAAAATTATCTATTACCACACTATACTAGTATAGGCTAATGTTGCTGTTCTTCGAAGACCTCATGATTACAACTTCTTTAAATTTTACATCGGATGAAGAAAAAGTTTGCCATTGTGAGTCTCTTTGATTGGAAAAATGTACGTGGGAACAAAACGTTAGATGCACCAGTCTTTGTGCGATTTCTGAAAAAATAAATCCTTTCCTATTGAGGTCTCAATGTAGCCTACAAGCCTTGGAAAACAAAGAGGCGAAATCAAGGGAACCAGAATTTTGTTCTTTTACCACTATTTTTAATAGCTATATTGTAAAATCACATGAATCATATGATCTGTATCGATATCTGTCGTCTGCAAAAGCTTTCAAAATGGACCACCTTAAAATATTTTTTGTAATGGAACTGATTTGATCACGTACATCAATTGATTAATTAAATTAACCCATCGCCAATCAGAGACGCGTTTTGACTCCTCATAAGATAAAGGCTTTGGAAAGCAATTTCATCATTTTCCACAATGTATTCTGGCCAATAAGACCAAAGATTGTGAAATTTCATTGATTTAGAATTGTTGTCTGCAACATCTTTGAATTTGAACAAGTCTAAGATTTTGGTTGTCTGGTATTTATAAATATTCCAGCCAGGTGGTCATTCCAGATGCTACAATGATAAATAAGCTAGTGGATGCTGCCTTCGCTCGCCTTGACCACTCACCAGTAGATGGGCATGTGTCCGAGGCTGAGTGGGATCATATCCTCAATACAGACGATGCTGACAGTGAGTTGACCATTATTTGTTTAGCCCCTTCCCAAATAAATCCGGGTCATTGACTAAGCAGCCAGTCTACAATATTTCCAGTCTATTTTTTTTTATTTTTGGACTGACTCATTTGACGCATCACTTTATCCATTTTTGGATAAAAATCAGTACGCGGTGCGCATAATCCAAAATCCTGTCGCCAAAAAGTAGCAAGCAGAAAATTGCAACTACAAATACATTTGCAACAAAATAAAGTTTGATTTTCGTCTCAATTTCATCTAATAAAATAATTAATTCAAATTAGATTATTCATTTTACTCTATGCAAGCATATGAAGCAAATATGCCGCGTGACAGGAAGTCATGAGGAAGTACCACGTGTATGCATTTTATGGGCGCTGACATCTTGAAAGTAGTTAACCCAGAATGCCCACCAGAGATAGATGGTAATCGACAGGTGGCGACATCTATTGGTAGATATTGAAATCCGGGTCCGAGTTAAACTGGTACCCCGTCGTCTCTATGATCGATAGATCTGGGACAGGGAACCAGTCTAGGTCCGAGTTAGACTGGATTACTGCCCCTAGACCTACAGACTGGTTCCCGACTCTGTTACACTACGTTATAAAGGCCGACTTCGAATCAGATGATAGCTCGATAATAGCTCCAACCGAACACCGTTAGTACGAGCCATTTGACGTCATTTCCGCAGCTATATAGCCCGACCACAGGAAGAACTGCAATCTCCGAGCAGAGTTGTCGTTCGTTACTCTCACATACATCTCTGCAACGGCCTGGGCGTATGAATGACAAGAATCTTGTCAAACCGAGGAAAACGTGTATTATTGCTATTTAACTGTTTCGTGTGTAACATAATAAAGTAGACAAAGAAATGATGATTCTACCAATGTGTCTTTATACTCTTGATCAGAAGATTATTCTGTGTGTGTATAATCATGTACATTGTAATGTTTGCAGTAAGAATGTTTATACCTAAATTATTGCTTTATTTGTGACATATTGTGCAATGTATGATATCACTGTTTAATGCAGTATTTTCATTAAAAAAAGAATTGAATTGATTCTGGTTACATTTGAAAGGCACTATAACTGATGAAATAACCCATATACAATGGAACTATTTTCTCAAGCCTCCTTACCAATGGCAGGAATTTCGTGCTAAAAATAGACTAGGTTTACGTTTTGTTTTGATAGATCGTCGGTGTTGTTATATAATATCGTATCTACGGCTTGAATCAAGTCGTAGTTGTGAGATTTTATAACAACACTTACGAAATACTATTGCTTGTCCGAAATACGTCACGGTTAGCTTGATGAAATCGTTCCCTATCAGGATGAAACGTACAGAAAATTTGAATGAATGACATCAATCTAAAAAAATCAAATTATTTTCGTTGGAAAATGATATTAAATTTTAAGCAACGTGAAGTATGACATATTTTGGACTTTGGAAAAGAAAAATTATTTGTTATTGCCGTTTTGATGTGATAGAAAGTGACGTAATCTAGCAGATGATGACGCAATACTCTCTGAGGCAACTACAGAGGTGAATGTAATGAATGAACCGTGTGCAAGAGAGTGCAAGAACTGTGGTCGGACCATGGCTCCATTACGTCATTCGGAACTCTTCGGATAAACAGCGGACCAATCAGTGCCTAGTAAACAAAGGTTTTGATCGGCTGACACAAAATGAGGGAGTGAGTATAATAGATAGAACAGCGCTGGTTCCCAACGATGGCGCGAGCCATTGCCAATCGAAGTCGGTCAAAGATACATCGTATACAACGGGTACCAGTTTACTAGATCTATCGATAACTAGAGTGACCGCGGGGTACCTGTTTAGGTGCGAGTACGTTTGTTGTCTGGTTAAATAATGTGATAAAATAGAGACGATGCTGACAATGAGTTGTCCATTTTCATTTGTGACCCGTCACGCTAAAAGTGACCGTATGTGAAGTGTGAAAAACATCCGAGAAATATTGAGACAAATTAAGAAAATGCGGATGACCATCATTTTTCCCCTTTACAAGACTCGTTTTCAAAATTATATAGCAGATTTTATCGTTATTTTGACTCTTCAGATGACGGTTGTGTGATTGCAGCTGAGTTCACGTCGGTTACACATCTACCAAACAAACAACTAGGTGTACAGCTTGTCACCTATTTCGATCAAACACGTCTGAGTAACATTGAAACAGATTAAGAATGCTGATGACCATCATCTTTCCCCTCTTTTTGAGACACTATTTACAATAATACAGCATATAAATCTTATTTCTTCGGTGTCATTGCAAAACATCGTAACTCCAGCTTGATTGAAGCTGGAGTTACGATGTATTGCAATAACACCGACGATTTACTCCCTCAGATGACGGTTGCGTGACTGAAGCTGAGTTCACGTCGGTTACCCATCTACCAAACAAACAACTAGGTGTACAGCTTGTCACCTATTTCGATCAAACACGTCTGAGTAACATTGAAACAGATTAAGAATGCTGATGACCATCATCTTTCCCCTATTTTTTAGACACTATTTACAATATTATACAGCACACAAATCTTATTTCTTCGATGTCATTGCAAAACATCGTAACTCCAGCTTGATTGAAGCTGGAGTTACGATGTATTGCAATAACACCGACGATTTACTCCCTCAGATGACGGTTGCGTGACTGAAGCCGAGTTCACGTCGGTTACACATCTACCAAACAGGCAACTAGGTGTACAGTTGTTTAACCACTTCGATCATGACAGTGACGGCTGTATGAAGCTTACAGATATGGTGGAAGAGTTCAAGTCCATGGATACAAATGGTAGTACTATCTTTAGCTCCACTGGTCATCAGGCCAGCGGGCTATTGTCATGGCACTGTGTCCGTCGTGCGTCCGTCCGTCCGTCCGTCCGGTCGTCAACCTTTTCTTTGAAAATGTTCTTCTCAAAAACAACTGGACGGATTTCAACCATATTTCACAGGAATGTTTCTTGGTAACCCTCTCTCAGATTCCTTCATAGAATTCTGATTGATTTTTAAAGCCCGGAGTTATCTGCCCTTAAATGTCAACAATGGCCATTTTTGACTTTGATTTCACATTAACAACTACAAATATTGACCAATCTTAATTAAACTTTGACAGAATATTTAAAAAAAAAATCACTACAAGTTCTCGCCTGAGTTGAATTTTCAGCTTGATCGGAATCTTACATTATGAGTTAGGCCTATATGCCCTTGAATTTGTCAAAGTTGCTATGTTCATGCTGTTTTCGACCTTGTTTCACTCTAACAGCCACAAATATTTACCAATCAAGACAAAAGTTGGATAGAGTCTTGTTGACCGTAAGATCTTATATTATTTTCACCCTGATTGACATCTCACATCTTGAGTTATATCCCCTTCATGCCCTTGAAATTGACAAAATTTCAGTTATTATGCTCCCCGAAAAAATTTCGGGGGAGCATATAGTCGCCATGCTGTCCGTCCGTCCGTCCGTGTGTCCGTGTGTCCGTCCGTCCGTCCACAGCCATATCTCAGCAACCCTTGGACCAAATTCAACCAAACTTCTCATGTGAACTCCCAGGGATAATCCCTAGGGACCTTTTTCTCCGTTTGTTGATTTGAGGCTGCGTCATGGAAAAAGGGGCCTTAATGTAAAAAATAGATTTTCTCCAATTTCTCTTCATCCAATGGGCAGAATTTAATGAAATTTTGTACTTTTGTGAAAAATGAGATGTTCTACACCATAATCTATAAATAATGTGTGTACAAAAATCTATCATGGGAAAAGGGGGCTTAATGTATGATAATTAGTCCGTCCGTCCATCCACAGCCATATCTCAGCAACCCTTGGACCAAATTCAACCAAACTTCACATGTGAACTTCCAGGGATAATCCCTAGGGACCTTTTCCTCCGTTTGTTGATTTGAGGCTGCGTCATGGAAAAAGGGGCCTTAATGTATAAATTAGATTTTCTCCAATTTCTCTTCATCCAATGGGCAGAATTTAATGAAATTTTGTACTTTTGTGATAAATGAGATGTTCTAGACCATATTATGTGTACAAAAAATATGTCATGGGAAAAGGGGGCTTAATGTATGATGATTTTTACTTTGTCACAAACACTTATTCGGGGAGCATAATCCGTCTATGACGGCTCTTGTTGATACTGTTTTCACTCTTACAGCCACAAATTTGAACTAATCAAGACAATATTTTGACAGACTATTGGTGACCAAAAGATCATGCATGAATTTGATCAACGGCTTGTTTAAACAGCCATATAGAAATATGAAGATAAAGGAAGAAATTCCCCAAATCATCATATCTCATTTCAATTAAAATTTTCTACGCTATGCATTGGAATTTGGAATGAAAAAGAAAGATTATCTACCCTTGAATGTAAAGACAAAACTTTGATAGAATGTTGGTGACTATGGCATGTATGAGATCCTATCTGAGTGTAATTTTCAGCTTGTTAACTAGGGGTTTGCTCCAAGAACCACAAGTATTGAAAAAAGTAGTCAAAACTTGATATGATATTTAATACAAAAGAAAGTCAGGCATGTCGAGCGCCTCAAGACCTTCAGGTCTCTCTAGTTATTATAATAACAATCCACCATTATCAAAACCCTATTACACTCTATCATCTACAATTATTGACCACGGTGTTACGTGATGTCCCACCGTGAAATGGTATACCCTTGCAATGATGTCACTTTATGAAAAAAATAAACAAACAATACCACGATGGGTACTAAAGGGACATAACATCCGATTTCCTTTCTCACGGCGGGGATTGTGCATGATGGGATGGATAACGACTACCGACAATAGGGAACGATTTTATCAAGTAAACCGTGACGTAATTTCGGACAAATAAATAGTATTTCCTTGGTGTTGTTATAAAATCTCGTAACTACGGCTTGAATCAAACCGTAGTTACGAGATGTTATAACAACACCGACGGTTTATCAAAACATAATGGTAAACCCAGTCTATTTTTTGCTCAAAATTTGATGCCAACTCGCCTCGCTTCAGGTAAGACATTTTGCAATAACTCTATTATTTCTGTATCAATTTTCAAGCGGTTTGCTGCATGTACCCCGCCTTATCGAGCTCTTTCATCGGATGTTTGACATATTAGATAACTCATGATACTTTTTACGAAATATTGTCCCAACCGACCAGAAAGCGAAATGGTAACGACTACGGCCAAATTAACCACGCTTCAGGTAAGAATTTGTGCAATAACTTTCGTATTTCTGCGTCAATTTTCATGCGGTTTGTTACATGTACTCCGTCTTACTGAGCCCTTTTCTCAGATGTATTATTTATCTGGAACTTCCCTGTACTTTTCTCAAAAACCGATCCCAACCGACTAGAAAAAGGGCCTGAATTTTTTGTAGTTTTTCTGGTCGGTTGGGATCAATTTTTGGACAAAGTACAAAGATTCTACAAACAAGTCATATATCCGGGGAAAGAGCTCACTAATGCGGGGTACATGCAACAACCCGCTTGAAAATTGGAGCAGAAATAAGAAAATTATTGCACAATTTCTTACCTGAAGCGAGGCAAATTTGTCCGTATACTCCGTATTCGTTATCCATCCCATCATGCACAATCCCCACCGTGTTTCTATAAAGTATGTCTTGATGCAAAGATTGGTTATTCTAATGCATAGGAATGATATCTTTTTTTTGAAGCTGTTATATATGAGCGAAAAATACGCCTTTAAAGTTGAGAAAACAATGGCAAATTACATATAAATCTAAACTGCTGTCAACAACAATTTGTTTAATTTCAGCACAAAAATATTTATATCTCGCAAACGGTTCAATATTTTTTCTTGAAATTATCAGAATTTTCGTAAGAAGATTTGTTCTTTCAGATAAAAAATAAAAGTAAAATTTGTGAAAAAAAATAATGTGAAATGTCACTTTAAAAGACCCTGTTTTTGTGTATTTTACAGGCGATGATATGGTGACCAAACAAGAATTCGAGATCCACTTTGATGGATTCATACAGAAACTGTTCGGTTCTGTATTTATGATGGGCGGAGTCGCAGGTTAAACTTACGGCGGCTCGAAAATGAGCCAGGATCTGGAAAAATGTCTCTTAAGGCTTTTGAACACATCATTGTTCAAGATCAGCCTGCGTATACACGCAGTCTGATCATGAACTATGTTGTTCTCTAATAGCTCCCTTCTGACCTGTAGAAACTTTAAGATAGCAGCATAGATACTAGTTAATCATTTTGGCATGCAGACATAAGATGATCTTAAAACATGGCAGTCTCAAAAGCTATAAGGGACACTTTCGCCAGATACCGGCTGAAATGAATATTGAAGTTAAATGTACACGTATAAGTTAAATGTGGAAAAGGGACCATATGGAGCCCGAGATCAACACGGATCAAGATCAGCATACAAAGATGCACAGTCTGATCAAGATCCGCACTGTTCTCTAAAGGTTGTTCTTTACTTAAAGCAAGTCATCGCTTTTCTTTTCGAAAACATCGTAATTGCAGCTTAAACAAGCTGCAGTCACAAAGGTTTTGAAGAAAAGCGATGAAATGTTATGGATCCTGATCAGACTGTAATAACTCACACGCTGATCTGGATCCACGATGATCTGACGGTGTTGTTGTGGTCCCTTTTCCAGATTACCGCTCATATACGATATTTAATTGCATTCGAATAATTAAAATAGTAAAATAGAATAAACGCCTATCATGTCTATTTTTTGCTTTACCGTTTTTAACCAATTACCACATATTGACTCCTTTTTACACCCAAAGCATGAATACATTTGTTTGACATAATTTGTAGAGATATACGAGATCACTTCTTGGACGTACTGTTAACATCTCGGGCAGTAATGATCGAATCCCACTCAGTCCAGGAGGTCTCTCAACTTTAGTAGAGTGGCCCAGTTCAGTAAACTATAGATGTCCAAGTAACACAAATAAGCAAGAATCTGGAAAAATGTCCCTTAAGGCTTTTGATCCCAACATGGTACAAGATCAGCCTGCGTATACACGCAGTCTGACCATGAAACATATTGGTCTCCAATAGCTTCTTTATGTCATATAGTCACCGTAAGACAGCAACATGGATCCTGGTCAGACTGCACATAGGCACAGGTTGGTCCTGAAACACGGCATTTTCAAAAGCTAGAAGGGCCCCCTTTCCAGATTCCGGCTCATTTAATTATTTTGTGAAATGTGCCAGACAGGGAGGGTGAATGCCCAGAACACCGATTCATTATTTTCTCAAGCAGAGCCACTATAGGATTTGTACTGGGTTTATCTTTTATTGCAAGACACCCCTTCCCACATCAGAAATTTTGCCATTAGAAATACTAAAATATATTATTCTAAAGGCATATAAACCTGTATCACTACCGTTTTATACAATATAAATAAGATTGGATCTGGAAAACGGTCTTTAAAACATTTCAGACTATAATGGTTATAGTTCAGACTGTGCCTAAGTGTATCCTGATAAAGACGTAGAGTGCTCTCTTACAGTAGATACAGGGCACGAGAAAGCTACCAGAGAACAGCATAGCTCTTGATCACACTGTGCATATGCTATGGCTGATCTAGATCCACGGTGTTCTTAAATGTCATAAGGGACTTATGCTTATAAATATAAACTTATAAAATTTTGATTTGTGTAGTAATACCGCTAGCTGGTTGATAATCCCATAAAGTTGCTGTGTTATTTCTCGTTGTATTACTAAAGACAATCACAATTGTGAAAGGCGTGGTGTAGAAAAAAACAATAGACGTGATATGTATGGCGTGTGGAACGTTGCAAAATTCGATAAATATTTTTATGTGATAAAATTTTATATCTATACTCTATAATTTTTTATTTATATTCTAAAATTACTTTTATGTGATATAATTTTTTAATTTATATTGTATATTTTTTATTTATGTTCTATATTTTTTTTATCTATATTCGATAACGCGAAAAAAAAAAATAAATATGTGATATCATTTTTTATTTATATTCTATATTTTTTATTTATGTTCTATATTTTTTATTTATATTCGATAACGCGAAAAAAAAATTATGTGATATATTTTTTTATTTATATTCTATATTTTTTATTTATGTTCTATATTTTTATTTATATTCGATAATAGCGCGAAAAAAATTTATGTGGTATAATTGCATCATGGGATACTAGTGACATTTGTAACAAACGATTTGATTGGACGAAACTTTACACAGTTGTTGCCCATGACCCAAGGAGGTGCCCTATTGTTTTGGGGTCACCAAGGTCAAAGGTCAAGGTCACAATCGGACTTTGTTTAAAATCCGTTTCCGTGCTCTAAGTCAAGAACCGGTTGACCTAGGATCATGAAACTCTACACAGTTGTTGCCCATGACCCAAGAAGGTGCCCTATTGTTTTGGGGTCACCAAGGTCAAAGGTCAAGGTCACAATCGGACTTTGTTTAAAATCCGTTTCCATGCTCTAAGTCAAGAACCGGTTGACCTAGGATCATGAAACTTTACACAGTTGTTGCCCATGACCCAAGGAGGTGCCCTATTGTGTTGGGGTCACCAAGGTCAAATGTCAAGGTCACAATCGGACTTTGTTTAAAATCCGTTTCCGTGCTCTAAGTCAAGAACTGGTTGACCTACAGCACTTTTTCAGTGACAAGGCGCTAGTGGGGGTATTTGTCCGCTTTGCGACAGTTCAACATAAATAAAAAATAAAGAACATAAATAAAAAATATACAATATAAATAAAAAAAATTATAGAATATAAATATAAAATTATATCACATAAAATATTTTTAGAATATAAATAAAAAAAATATAGAATATAAATATAAAATTATATCACATAAAAATATTTATCGAATTTTGCAACGTTCCACAGGCCAAATTATAGAATATAAATATAAAATTATATCACATAAACATATTTTTAGAATATAAATAAAAAAAAATATAGAATATAAATATAAAATTATATCACATAAAAATATTTATCGAATTTTGCAACGTTCCACACGCCATAGATATGATGTGTACAAAGTTTGATCAACTACTGCTCATAGTATAATAAGCTATGTACATATATACAATGGTGAAGCATGCACGCTAGGGTATCATGTTACCGTCACATCCCCCTTGTTTTCATAAAAAGATAAGTAAACATGCAACCTGTAAAATGTATATTTATGAAGTAAAGAGTTCCGAAAGTATTTACTCATAATTAACTAGTCACTGTGTTATTTAAGTAACTCTTCCAAGAAGACCCAAACCTTGGGGATAACGGTACACAGCATTAGCAACTATGTAACGCATGTAGTCGTAACCCCATCTTGACCCAGTCAGCATTTGAGATATGTTATCATAATGACGGACACCATCTGATTAGCTGTAACCGAACACCACAGGGCAATTATTTAAGTGATTAATTCACAGCAAAAACTGCAGGCACCTACTGAATGCGCTAATAGACAATTACATAGCCTTCATTGCTTTCAGATTTCATATAGCTTCAACTTAAGCCATGATGTGCTGGTTCAATTTCAGAAAAAAATCTTTTTCGCCAATAATTTAACCAGAGTTCATTGAATAAATCATCAAATACGACGCATCATTGCATGAAGGTAGAACGAAGCAGACAATACACAAAGACGCTTCAGACGACAAAATAATTATTATAAAATTATGATATGTGTATGTGTACAATAAAGCAAGGAATATATTGAGGCAAAAGGAGGAGAAAATGATGGTTATCAGCATTTTCTTTTGCCTTGGTGTTTTTCCGAGCCTTCTCTGTTGCAGACGTCAAAACCATGTATTGTTTGGGAGATGGTTCAGAGAGTACCAATAATTAAGACTGGACATTATATTCACTTTAGCCCTTTCCCAAATAACACATTTTTTAGATTGCTCGGACTTGAAAGCTCTTGTAAACAATAAAATGGTAATTCATTACAAAACTATTTGTGTAACATATAGCTCAGAAAATAATAAAGCAAAAGGAGAAAATGTTGATTATCAGACACCATTGTCTTTTCTTTAAAAGTTGAAAAGTATGGAGAACCTTGAAGGGATAAAATGCTGCATGATTATCATCATTTTCTGCTCCATTCTTAATGACTTCCCAAGCCTTATGGATGTCAAAACAGTGTCTTGTTTGCTAAAGGGAATTAAAAGAAATGGTAAATAGAATATCATAACTTATGCCTTTCTAAACTTTGTCTTAAAATATTGATTGATTTATTTTTTTCAGTGTTTCTGTTTCAACAAAAAACTAGAACTATCGCAAAGCGGACAAATACCCCCACTAGCGCCTTGTCACTGAAAAAGTGCTATAGGTCAAAAGGTTCTTTAGTTGGAGCACGAAAACGGGTTTAAACAAAGGCCAATTGTGACCTTGACCTTTGACCTTCGTGTACCAAAAACAATAGGGCACCTCCTTGGGTCATGGGCAACAACTGTGTAAAGTTTCATGATCCTATGTCAACCGGTTCATGACTTAGAGCACGGAAACGGATTTCAAACAAAGTCCGATTGTGACCTTGACCTTTGACATTCGTGACCCAAAACATTAGGGCACCTCCTTGGGTCATGGGCAACAACTGTGTAAAGTTTCATGATCCGAGGTCAACCAGTTCATGACTTAGAGCACGGAAACGGATTTAAAACAAAGTCCGATTGTGACCTTGACCTTTGACCTTCGTGACCCCCAAACAATAGGGCACCTCCTTGGGTCATTATCAACAATTGTGTAAAGTTTCATGATGGTATACTTTTTGAGAAAAACGAATATTTCTGTTTGAAGGTAGAGCAATTCTTATCATTTTCAAAATCTTTTTTCACTTTTAAAGTGTGCTAGCGGAGATAGATCAAAATAACATAAACATTTATGGACTTACGATAGTTTTAACCCGACTTTTTAGCTGTAATTGAATGAATTCTAGATTCAACTTTTCACTTTGCTCAACTGAATTCTTTCAATTAAAGACTTTTATTCACGTATGTGACCAAAACCTCGAAACTACAACTAGTGGCAGCAGTAGTTACGTGAGTTTGGTCGCTAAACGATGACAATATCGATAATTAGAACAGTTACTAGGGTCATTGTAATAATGGAAGCAACATCAATTTCAGAAGCAATGAACTTTATTAAACTTACTAAATAACTGTAACATATCTTTCTTAACAGTAAAATCCTTTTCTCGACTTAACCCTTTCCCAAACGACAAAAGTTTAGGGTGATCCACTTCAAAAATTGTATAAAATGACAAAATGGGTGTTATTAAAGATAGTATTTGTGTAAAATATGGCACAGAAAATATTGAGACAAAAGGAGAAACTGCTGGTTATCAGCAGTTTCTTCTTTTGTTTCAACGTTTTCCTAATCTATTTCTATTTGGGACGTCAAAACCAGGTCTTGTTTGGGAAAGGGATTAATTAAGACGCTGGAGCCGACAATTTGACCAATCTAAAAGATTTGCAAATTGAATGACTATGTACATTATGACATTGAAAACCTCACCACACTTCCTTTCAATAACAACCATGAACATGAACTTTAAACAAGAGGGCCGTTGGCCCTAGGTCGCTCACCTGAGATGGGGTTTTATAACAGATCAGACTGACAAACATACAGACTGTCAAACAAACAGAAATTTACAAATTGACCTAGATCTATGACCTTGAACCTACCTTAATATATATTTCAAATAGAACATCTACTCATGATAAAGAAAAATCCATGCATAAATGTAGATGCTATGCCCCTGATTAGCAGATTTTCACAAGAAGTCCCCTTTTTCTGTGACAAGGTTTCATATTGAAAAGCCAAGAAAAGTACCTCTTAGCAATATCATAAGCAATGCAAATATTTAGTTTTGTCAAATTTGGCTCTGCGGTTATTGAGAAATTGCTTCTGACAGATTTCGTGTAATTTCTCTTTTTCTGTTGCCATGGCAACCAGAAGCGTTTTTTCTTTTTTATAAATTGCAATTCTGCTAGAATTTTTTAAAATGTGAACTCCTAAGGAATATTTCTGCCTAGTTTGGTGGAAATTGGCCTGATAGTTTAGGAGGAGATATCATTCAACGATGTCATTGAGATTTGGAAGAAAATCGCCTTTTCTGTTGCCATGGCTACCAGAGCTTTTAAAGGATTTCAATTCTTTTTGCAATTTTTAAAAGGAACCTCCTAAGAAATATTTCTGCCAAGTTTGGTTGAAATTGGCCTGATAGTTTAGGAGAAGATGTCGTTGAAAGATAAAATTGTGATTCAGTCAAATTTCCCCTTTTCTGTTGCCATGGCAACCAGAGTTTTTTATGGATTTCAATTCTTTTAGCAAATGATGAAAGGAGGTCACCTAAGGAACATTCCTGCCAAGTTTGGTTGAAATTGGCCAAGTAGTTTAGGAGAAGATGTCGTTCAAAGATAGTATTGTGATTCAGTCAAATTTCCCCTTTTCTGTTGCCATGGCAACCAGAGTTTGATATGGATTTCAATTTGTTTAGCAATTCTGAAAGGAGGTCACCTAAGGAACATTCCTGCCAAGTTTGGTTGAAATTGGCCAAGTAGTTTAGGAGAAGATGTCGTTCAAAGATAGTATTGTGATTCAGTCAAATTTCCCCTTTTCTGTTGCCATGGCAACCAGAGTTTGATATGGATTTCAATTCTTTTAGCAATTCTGAAAGGAGGTCACCTAAGGAACATTCCTGCCAAGTTTGGTTGAAATTGGCCAAGTAGTTTTGGAGGAGATGTCGTTCAAAGATAGTATTGAGATTCAGTCAAATTTCCCCTTTTCTGATGCCATGGCAACCAGAGTTTTTTTATGGATTTCAATTCTTTTAGCAATTCTGAAAGGGGGTCACCTAAGGAACATTCCTGCCAAGTTTGGTTGAAATTAGCCAAGTAGTTTTGGAGGAGATGTTGTTCAAAGATAGTATTGTGATTCAGTCAAATTTCCCCTTTTCTGATGCCATGGCAACCAGAGTTTTTTATGGATTTCAATTCTTTTAGCAATTCTGAAAGGGGGTCACCTAAGAAACATTCCAGCCAAGTTTGGTTGAAATTGGCCAAGTAATTTAGGAGGAGATGTCATTTAAAGAAATTGTTGACGGACGACGCACGTACGCACGTACGCACGGACGCCGGACAAAAGGTGATCACAATAGCTCACTTGAGCACCTTGTGCTCAGGTGAGCTAAAAAGAGTTGAGATCTGAAAAAAGTATTCGAGACTACCATAGATCCACATCAGTTTGTACTGGAGTGAATACTGATCATGATCCTAGCTGCTGTCTGAAGAAACTTGTTTTGTAGTACAACATTGGTCTTGATCAGACTGCGCATTGCACAGGCTCTTCTGGCCCCATGTCAGATCTCGACTCGTTTGTTTTTATAACTATATAAAACAATTCAAAATGTCATTTGGAAAAACAATTACTAAAAAATCGTAAATTATTTATTTATAGAAAACCTCGTAACTTCGAGAAATCTTGAAATCAATTAAGAAAATGAAAAATTGACACCAAGTGTTTGCTAACAGAAACCAATACCAATATGGTTATCAAAATTAAATCAAATCTGGAAAAAGACGAAAACTGCAACTAATGTTTTACCTTTTCCGGTTTGCTTAGCCCTTTCCAAAACAGCAAAAAAAATGATTGCTCCAATTTGAAATCCTCTGCATAGGTCAAAATGAATGTTGACAAACAAATGATTTATGTACAATACAACTATGAAAATATTGGGGCAAAAGAAGAAAATACTGGTGACCAGCATTTTCTTCTTTTGTCTCAATGTTTTCCGAGCCTTTCCTAAAGGGGCGTCAAAATCAGGTCTTGTTTTAGAAAGGGTTAACAACGATTGTTTCACATGACTATATCTTCTGTGATGTTGAAAATAACTTTCAAGCTTCCAAAATTTGTATGCGTTCATTTACGTGCATTGACTTTGTAAAACCGTGACAGTTATTGTTCACCTATTTTGCACAAATTTTCCATGAATTCTTTTTCACCTTCTGGCATAAAGCACAGCATGCTTTTAATATCTTTGACCTTTTTTGTAGACAAAAAATGGTTCAGTTTCAGATTTTTTACAAAAGGCAATGTATCACTTTTTCATATAAAATCAAGCGTTCTCCCAATAAGCTTCTCCCAATAAGGATTCGTACCACTATGTTTCGCGCCTTTCAGGTAATGTCATCGATGCAATGTAATCGTCGTATTTTGGCTCTCGGAACGAATTTTAAATGAAAATAACAATGAATTTAACTCGTTTTCCATATTTTTACATAAAATATAATGTAAATCAATGCGCATTGTTTACAACGGGTTTGGATAACATGAAAAATAGAAAGGTGTATAGGGAAGTCCGTAACAATGACATGCATGAGTTAGTTTGATTTAATTACACTCTCTGTGTATTTTCCTTCAATATATCGTGTTAGTTATGTTAGATTTACCCATCAAAAGAAAAATAATAATGACAATAATCAATGTAAAATTATTTAATTTGGATAAATCTACAGATTGCTTGACTAAAAATAACATGTTTATTAAAATGTATCTGGAGCATCTGAAAGAGATTGTGACACCAACGCTCATATACCTATTTATTTGCCAGACATCATAGATGGTAATTACAGTTACATTTGTTGGGGGGGTACCTCCAGACATTAATGGAAAAAATATTTCTTTTTCAAAATCAACTAAATTTTGTGAATTTTAAAAGATTTCCTATTTTCAAAATTACCAGGAGCCCCTATCAGGGAATGTGACACTACCAACTATATACAACTTAATATGTATGATATCATAGATGATTAAAACACTTGTATTCATTGCAGGAGTACCTACTGAAAAAAATTGTCAGGTGTAAAATATGACAAGTGAGCATTTCGCAGCAGAAATAAAGTCGATTACAAAACATTATCTGGAGCCTTTGAATGGGAATGTGACACCACTTCTTATATACCTGCTCATCTGTCAGACATCATAGATGATAAATACAGTAACATTTATTGGGGGAGTACCTCCTGACATTTAAGAAAAAAATATTTCTTTTGAAGAATCGACCGAATTTTGGGAAATTTATTAGATTTTCTATTTTCAAAGTTATCTGGAGCCCCCAAAAAGTGAATGTGACAACACCAACTATATACCAATTAATATGTTTGATATCATAGTTGATTAAAACACATTTATTTATTGGGGGAGTACCTCCTGAAAATTTTTGTCAGGTATCAAAAATGACAAGGGACCATTTTGCACCAAAATACACTGTCAATATAAAACATTATCTGGAGCCTTTGAAAGGGAATGTGACACCACTCCTTATGTACCAGCTCATCTGTCAGACATCATAGATGATAAATAAAGTAACATTTATTGGGGGAGTACCTCCTGACATTTAAGAAAAAAATATTTCTTTTGCAGAATCGACCGAATTTGGGGAAATTTATTAGATTTTCTATTTTCAAAGTTATCTGGAGCCCCCAAAAGGGAATGTGACAACACCAACCATATACCACTTAATATGTATGATATCATAGTTGATTAAAACACTTGCATTTATTGGGGGAGTACCTCCTGAAAAACTTTGTCAGGTGTCAAAATGGCAAGAGTGGCCATCTTGCACCAAAATACACTGTCAATATAAAACATTACCTGGAGCCTTTGGGAGGGAATGTGACACCACTGCTTATATACCTGTTCATCTGTCAGACATCATAGATGATAAATACAGTAACATTTATTGGGGGAGTACCTCCTGACATTTAAGAAAAAAATATTTCTTTTGCAGAATCGACCGAATTTTGGGAAATTTATTAGATTTTCTATTTTCAAAGTTATCTGGAGCCCCCAAAAGGGAATGTGACAACACCAACTATATACCACTTAATAAATATGATATCATAGTTGATGAAAACACTTGTATTTATTGGGGGAGTACCTCCTGAAAAATTTTGTCAGGTGTCAAAATGACAAGAGTGGCCATTTTGCACCAAAATACACTGTCAATATAAAAACATTACCTGGAGCCTTTGAAAGGGAATGTGACACCACTTCTTATATACCTGTTCATCTGTCAGACATCATAGATGATAAATACATTAACATTTATTGGGGGAGTACCTCCTGACATTTGAGAAAAAAATATTTCTTTTGCAGAATTGACCAAATTTTGGGAATTTTTGTAAGATTTTCTATATTCAAAGTTACCTGGAGTCCCCAAAGGGGTATGTGACACCACCAACCATATACCACGTAATATGTATGATATCATAGTTGATGAAAACACATGTATTTATTGGGGGAGTACCTCCTGAAAAAAATTGTCAGGTGTCAAAAAATGACAGGAATGACCATTTTGCACCAAAATACACTGTCAATATAAAACATTACCTGGAGCCTTTGAAAGGGAATGTGACACCACTTCTTATATACCTGTTCATCTGTCAGACCTCATAGGTGATAAATAAAGTAACATTTATTGGGGGAGTACCTCCTGACATTTAAGAAAAAAATATTTCTTTTGCAGAATCGACCAAATTTTGGGAAATTTATTAGATTTTCTATTTTCAAAGTTATCTGGAGCCCCCAAAAGGGAATGTGACACCACCGAGCATATAGCACTTAATATGTATGATATCATAGTTGATTAAAACACTTGTATTTATTGGGGGAGTACCTCCTGAAAACTTTTGTCAAGAGTCAAAATGACAAGAGTGGCCATTTTGCACCAAAATACACTGTCAATATAAAACATTACCTGGAGCCTTTGAAAGGGAATGTGACACAACTGCTTGCGTACCTGTTCATCTGTCAGACATCATAGATGATAAATACAGTAACATTTATTGGGGGAGTACCTCCTGACATTTAAGAAAAAAATATTTCTTTTGCAGAATCGACCGAATTTTGCGAAATTTATTAGATTTTCTATTTTCAAAGTTATCTGGAGCCCCCAAAAGGGAATGTGACAACACCAACCATATACCACTTAATAAATATGATATCATAGTTGATGAAAACACTTGTATTTATTGGGGACTGTACCTCCTGAAATTTTTTGTCAGGTGTCAAAATGACAAGAGTGGCCATTTTGCACCAAAATACACTGTCAATATAAAACATTATCTGGAGCCTTTGAAAGGGAATGTGACACCACTCCTTATATACCTGTTCATCTGTCAGACATCATAGATGATAAATACAGTAACATTTGTTGGGGGAGTACCTCCTGACATTTAAGAAAAAAATATTTCTTTTGTAGAATCAATTAGTTTTTAGGAATTTTGGTAAGATTTTATATTTTCAAAGTTACCTGGAGCCCCCATAAGGGAATGTGACACCACCAACCATATACCACTTAATACATATGATATCATAGTTGATTAAAACACATGTATTTATTGCGGGAGTAACTCCTGAAAAAATTTGTCTGGTGTCAAAAATAACAGGAATGACCATTTTGCACCAAAATATAGTGTCAATGTAAAACATTATCTGGAGCCTTTGAAAGGGAATGTGACACCACTCCTTATATACCTGTTCATCTGTCAGATATCATAGATGATAAGTACAGTAACATTTGTTGGGGGAGTACCTCCTGACATTTAAGAAAAAATATTTCTTTTGTAGAATCAACAAGGTTTTAGGGTTTTTTTTAAGATTTTATATTTTCAAAGTTACCAGGAGCCCCCATAAGGGAATGTGACACCACCAACCATATACCACTTAATACGTATGTTATCATAGTTGATTAAAACACATGTATTTATTGGGGGAGTACCTCCTGAAAAATTTTGTCTGGTGTCAAAAAATGACAAGAATGACCATTTTGCACCAAAATACACTGTCAATATAAAACATTATCTGGAGCCTTTGAAAGGGAATGTGACACCACTCCTTATATACCTGTTCATCTGTCAGATATCATAGATGATAAATACAGTAACATTTGTTGGGGGAGTACCTCCTGACATTTAAGAAAAAAATATTTCTTTTGTAGAATCAGTTAGTTTTCAGGAATTTTGGTAAGATTTTATATTTTCAAAGTTACCTGGAGCCCCCATAAGGGAATGTGACACCACCAACCATATACCACTTAATACGTATGATATCATAGTTGATTAAAACACATGTATTTATTGGGGGAGTACCTCCTGAAAAATTTTGTCTGGTGTCAAAAATGACAGGAATGACCATTTTGCACCAAAATATAGTGTCAATGTAAAACATTATCTGGAGCCTTTGAAAGGGAATGTGACACCACTCCTTATATACCTGTTCATCTGTCAGACATCATAGATGATAAATACAGTAACATTTGTTGGGGGAGTACCTCCTGACATTTAAGAAAAAAAAATTTCTTTTGTAGAATCAACAAGGTTTTAGGATTTTTTGTAAGATTTTATATTTTCAAAGTTACCTGGAGCCCCCATAAGGGAATGTGACACCACCAACCATATACCACTTAATACGTATGTTATCATAGTTGATTAAAACACATGTATTTTTTGGGGGAGTACCTCCTGAAAAATTTTGTCTGGTGTCAAAAAATGACAAGAATGACCATTTTGCACCAAAATACACTGTCAATATAAAACATTATCTGGAGCCTTTGAAAGGGAATGTGACACAACTCCTTATATACCTGTTCATCTGTCAGACATCATAGATGATAAATACAGTAACATTTGTTGGGGGAGTACCTCCTGACATTTAAGAAAAAAATATTTCTGTTGTAGAATCAGTTAGTTTTCAGGAATTTTGGTAAGATTTTATATTTTCAAAGTTACCTGGAGCCCCCATAAGGGAATGTGACACCACCAACCATATACCACTTAATACGTATGATATCATAGTTGATTAAAACACATGTATTTATTGGGGGAGTACCTCCTGAAAAATTTTGTCTGGTGTCAAAAATGACAGGAATGACCATTTTGCACCAAATATACTGTCAATGTAAAACATTATCTGGAGCATTTGAAAGGGAATGTGACACCACTCCTTATATACCTGTTCATCTGTCAGACATCATAGATGATAAATACAGTGACATTTGTTGGGGGAGTACCTCCTGACATTTAAGAAAAAAATATTTCTTTTGTAGAGTCAACAAGGTTTTAGGACTTTTTGTGAGATTTTCAATTTTCAAAGTTACTTGGAGCCTGCAGATTAATTTCTGGTAATCGCGGCACTTTTGTGACTCAGCAATATAGATAAATGAGATGATTGTTATAGATATCAAGTCATTTATGACCATCAGCATTTTTTGTTTATACTTTTGTTTATTATTTTGTACTTTTTTTTTTGTTCTGATGTTTGTGTTATTTGTAATTTCGTTTTTAGGGCATTCATTCACCACAAAAAAGAAAAATCCGCGTTTTTGATGATAGATTTTGCACAGAGAATTATGACAAATGGGCGATCAGAGTAAAGATATTCGAATAATGTCATACAACTGCAGAGGTCTCCACTGTACGACAAAACGTTCTCTAGTTTTTCACCACCTACAAAATATGAAGTACAACGTATATTGTTTGCAAGATACACATTTTACTTCTGATATGTACAATACTTTGTATTCTGAATGGGGATCCGATTTTGTTTTTAGTTGCCATACCTCCCAGAGCAGAGGTGTAGCAATCTTTTTTAAAGATGTAGATTTTAAAATCCATGAACTTATAAAAGATCCCAGTGGAAACTTTATTATAGTAGATTTGTCTCTTGAAGATAAAAGGCTTACTTTAGTTTCAATCTATGGACCAAATAATGACAGTCCTGAATTCTACTTAAACATTTTTGAGCAAATCGACAAATTGGAAAACGACAATTATCTTATTTGTGGGGACTTTAACTTAGTGCAAAATCCTGATCTAGATTATGCCAATTACAAATATGTAAATAATAAAAACGCTAGAAATACGCTGTTAGAAAATATTACAAGTAGATTATTAGTAGACCCATTTAGAGAACAAAATCCGTCAGTCAAACTTTTTACATGGCGTAGACAAAATCCTATACAACAAGCAAGGTTAGATTTTTTTCTTTTATCTCCAACTCTTTTAAATAGCGTAACAAACTCGTCAATTAAACATAGTTTTAAGTCTGATCACTCAATAATAGATTTAAAATTACGTTTTAACTTCTTCGAATATTGCTCTGGTTTGTGGAAACATAATAATTCACTCTTAAAAGATATAGATTATGTTAATACCATTAATGATAAAATAGATGAAGTAATAGAACAGTATGCGCTTCCAGTTTATAGTCGGGAATCTATTTCTGAAATACCTAGTAATGAATTACAATTTGTAATAAACGACCAACTTCTTTTAGATACCCTCCTTATGGAAATTAGGGGAAAAGCGATCTCTTACGCTTCATACAAAAACAAACAAAAGCGAAATCGTCAAAAGGAAATTGTTAACGAAATCCTAAACATTGAACAAAACTTAAACGAACAAAGCTTAGATAAACTCGCCTCTTTAAAAACAGAATTGGACCATCTCGTTGAAGAAAAGCTTAAGGGTTCTGTTCTTCGCTCAAAGATTAAATGGAGCATTGACGGAGAGAAACCGACAAAATATTTTTGCCATTTAGAAAAGTTCAACTCAGCCACAAAAACTGTCCATAAGATTACAAAAGAAAATGGAGATGTAATTGTTAAGCAAAATGAAATTTTAGTTGAAATTAAACAGTTTTATGAAAATTTATACAAAAAAAGAGACAGCCATTCTACTACAGACAATTTTGAAGATTTTTGCAAAGATCTTAATATCCCAGCTTTAGATGATCAACAATCAAATTCTATTGAAGGGGAAATTACTCTTCAAGAAGCTTCCAAAGTATTGAAAAACATGAAAAACAATCGTAGTCCAGGTACGTCTGGCTTCGGTGCTGACTTTTACAAGGTGTTTTGGAGAAAATTAGGATTCTTAGTTGTTCGTGCTTTAAATGAGGCCTTTCATGAAAACAAGATATCTGAAACACAAACTCAAGGGTTAATAACATGCATCCCCAAAGGTGATAAACCAAGACAATTCCTTAAAAACTGGCGTCCAATAACTTTACTTAATACGATTTACAAAATAGGAACAGGCTGTATAGCAAATAGAATTAAACAATTTTTGCCATTCTTAATCAATGAGGACCAGACTGGATTTATAAAGGGAAGATACATAGGTGAAAATATTAGACTGATTTATGATTTAATGCATTACACGGAAGAACGAGACATTCCAGGAATTCTACTTTTAATCGATTTTGAAAAAGCTTTTGATTCGTTATCGTGGTCCTGTGTAAACCAAACTTTAAAGGTGTTTAATTACGGAGAATCTATACAAAAATGGTTCAACATTTTTTATAAAGATGCAAAGTCGACAGTTACTCAATGTGGATTCCTCTCAGATTTTTTTAACGTAGAGCGTGGATGTCGCCAAGGCGACCCATTGTCATGTTATATTTTTATTCTCTGTGCAGAACTATTGTCAATAAAAATTCGAGCTAATCCGAAAATCAAAGGCATTACTATAAATGACAATGTATTTAAACTCTCACAATTTGCAGATGATACAAGCATCATACTTGATGGATCTAGCGAGTCCTTAAATGAAACGCTGTATGTTCTTTCTAAATTCTCTGCAATTTCCGGTTTAAACGTAAATTTTGAAAAAAACAAAAGTCATTTGGATTGGAAAAAAGAAATACAGTACAGATACTATCAAAACAAGATGGAAATTAACTTGGAACGAACATGATTTCAAAATGCTTGGAATACACTTTCACGTTGACTTAAACAAGATGACAGAACTAAATTATAATGCCAAACTAGCTGAAATAGAAGACACACTAAGAAAATGGAAAAGACGAAATTTAACTCCACTAGGAAAAATTACAGTAATCAAAAGTCTAATTATCTCGAAATTAAACCATTTATTTTTAACTTTACCATTCAAAAGCGAAGTTAATTTCGAAAAAATTAAACAACTTGTACTAAATTTCATTTGGAACGGACCGTCAAAAGTGAAGCACTCAATAGCCACAAAAGATTACTCTGAGGGGGGCTTAAAAATGCTTAATTTAGAAGTTTTTATAAAAGCTTTAAAAATTACTTGGATACGACGTCTTATGAGCGACGATAACAAATGGTCAAGAATTATTAAAGAAAATATAAAGATTATAGACTTTCCTTTTTTCGGAAGTGATTATTTTTTCAACTTTCAACAACAATCTCAAACAAGTTTTGGTCAGAAATATTTTTATACTATTCGTTTTTTATTGAAAAAATGTCCATACCAGCAAAAATAAGTGAGTGTCCTCTTTTTTTCAACAAATGCATTAAAGTAGCAGGGAAAAGTGTATTCAATAAAACATGGTATAAAGCAGGTATTTGTTGTATTGGCGATATGTTTAATAATGAAAATTCAATAATGAGATATGCCGAATTTACAGAAAAATATAACATACAAACAAACTTCTTGACTTACATGGGTATCAAAAGAGCCTTAGAACATTATCTTAAAGAATTGAATGTAGAAATTCAAACACTTCACAAGGTTGACAAACCGTTTTGCCCTCCTATACTTTATCTCGTATTAAAAGACAAAAAAGGTTGCAAATCTATCTATCAGAATTTAAATTCAAATAACATAAAGGCGACGTGTACCAAAACTTGGTCGAGAAAGATCGATATAAATTACGATGAAAATATGTGGAAAACAATTTTTATACTGCCGTTCACTCTAATTTCGGATACTAATATAAGTTGGTTCCAATATAGAATTATCCATCGTATTCTTGGTACAAATGATTTTTTATTCAAAATAAAGTATATAGCGAACTCTAACTGTACTTTTTGCAAAAATTTTCCTGAAACAATCGAGCATTTATTCTGGCATTGTGTAAATACAAAAGCATTGATAAACATCTTTCTACTGTCAAATTCAAATATATATGTCGATCTTGACATTAATAAAATGATTTTCGGTTATGTAAATTCAACAGACAAAGTTAAAAATCTGATTCTTATGCTATTTAAGATGTACATATTCAAATGCAGAAATACAACCACTTACCCATCCATTCGTGGTCTAAAATTATATCTTCTTTCCAAATACCAAATCTTCAAAGGTACAGCAGTTCAGCAAACTAAACTAAATAGGTTTTTGGCGGAATGGAACAGATATGTTGTATTTTTCAATCATTAAAGTGACATTTCACATTTATTTCATTTTTTAAAAGTAGTTCTGGATGCAAAGATTGTTTATTCTAATGCGTAGAAATGCTATCACTTTTTAGAAGTTGTTTTTAGAAGTTGTTTTTTATAAGCGAAAAATACACATTTAAAGTTGAGACAAAAATGACAAATTCTATATAAATCTAAACTGTTGTCCACAACAATTTGTTAAATTTTAGCACAAAAATATGTATTTCTCGTAAACGGTCAAATATTTTGGCTTGAAATTTTCAGAATTTTCAGAAAGATGCTCTTTCAGATAGAATAAAAGTAAAATGTGTGTAAAAACAATTCTGAAATGTCACTTTAAATGCCTTTGATATTACCGTAAACAAATACAAGCTCTTTTTTTCTGGTAAACGTATGAATGAATGCCCCTTTCTTGCGATTTTTTGTTTTGTGTTTCCTTTCATTTTCTTTTCGCATATTTGTTCATTAATCAAATTTATGAATTCGAGGGTGTGTAGTGCATTGTTTCCCCCAATGTTAAACAGTGTTTTTTGTAACAATGCATTCTAAACAAAGCCTTCTTTCTATACAGTAATTTCATACAGTTCAATCATAGTATGAGTATATTCCAACAAAAAGATGATGCAGATGACAAAGCTAATGTCACAAATTCCAGGAGAATTTTATAGGAATACACAAAACCGTAAAGGATATTGACAGAGAATGACATAATACTATTTAAATTGGTTTTTATCTTTGTCTGTCAATGATTTCCCGAAATTGTCTCTTATTCAGGTAATGGTCTTATCATATTCACTATTGTTAAAATGTTTTCATAACCATTGATATAATTGTAGATGTAGCATTGTGGAAATAATGTGGTATACTTGTGTAAAATTTGGATGAATAAAGTGTGGAAAAAAAAAAAAAAAAAAAAAAAAAAGTTACTTGGAGCCCCCATAAGAGAATGTGACACTGCCAACTATATACAACTCAATACATATGATATCATAGTTGATTAAAACAATAGTATTTATTGGGGGAGTATCTCCTGAGAAATTTTGTCAGGTGTCAAAAATGACAAAAGTGACCATTTTGCACCAAAATACACTGTCAATACAAAATATTATCTGGAGCCTTTGAAAGGGAATGTGACAACACTCCTTATATACCTGTTCATCTGTCTTATATCATAGATAATAAGTACAGTAACATTTGTTGGGGAGTACCTCGTGACATTTAAGAAAAAAATATTTCTTTTGCAGAATCAACAAGGTTTGGGGAATTTTTGTAAGACTTTCTATTTTCAAAGTTACCTGGTGCCCCAATAAGGGAATGTGACACCACCCTTTAAATACTTTTCTGTTCACTAGATATAATAGATGATAAACAGAGTTATTTTTTGGTGGGGGAGTACCTCCTCAGTCCTGAAAAATTTTGTTAGGTGTCAAAATGACAAGAATCGCCATTTTGCACCAAAATACACTGTCAATAAAAAAACATTATCTGGATCCTTTGAAAGGGAATGTGACACCACTCCGTATATACCTGTTCATCTGTCAGACATCATAGGTGATAAATACAGTAACATTTGTTGGGGGAGTATCTCCAGACATTTAAGAAAAAATCATTTCTTTTGCAGAATCACCAAATTTTGTGAATTTTTGTAAGACTTTCTATTTTCAAAGTTACCAGGAGCCCCAATAAGGGAATGTGACACCACCCTTTAAATACTTTTCTGTTCACTAGATATAATAGATGATAAACACAGTTATTTTTGGTGGGGGAGTATTTTATGAAAAATTCTCTGGGGCGTTACAAGTGACCAAGGTTACAACTTTTTGTACGAAACCACACAAAGTCAAAATAAAAGATTATCTGGAGCCTTTGAAAGGGAATGTGACACCATCCCTTATATTCCTGATATTTACTAGATATCATAGATGATAAATACAGTTCCATTTGTTGGGTGAGTACCTCATGAGAAATTCTGTGGGGTGTTACAAGTGATCAAGGTGACCACATTTTGTATGAAACGGCACAAAGTCAATATAAAAAATTATCTGGAGCCTTTAAAAGGGAATGTGACACCATCCCTTATATTCCTGATTATTTGCTTGACATCATAGAGGATATAATTATGCAGTTATATTTGTTGGGGGAGTACCTCATGAAAAATTCAGTGGAGTGTCACAATTGACTAAGGTGACCACTTTTTGCATGAAAATGCACAAAATCAATATGAAAAATTATCTGGAGCTTTTAAAAGGGAATGTGACACCATCCCTTATAATTATCCCTGTTTGTTTGCCAGACATGATAGATGATACATATAGACATACTTGTTGGGGGAGTACCTCATGAAACAATCTATGGGGCGTCACAAGTGACCAAAGTGACTACTTTTTGCATGAAAATGCCCGAAGTCAATATGAAACATTATCTGGAGCCTTTATTTAAAAGGGATTGTGACACCATTCCTTATATCCCTGTTTATTTGCCAGACATCCTTGTTGATAAATACAGTTACATTTGTTGGGGGAGTACCTCATGAAAAATTCTGTGGGTTGTCACAAGTGATCAACATGACCATATTTTGCACCAAAACGCAAAAGGTTGATATGAAACATTACCTTGAGCCTTTGAAAGGGATTATGACACCATCCCTTTTATCCCTGTATGTTTTCTATTCATCTTGGATGATAACTACAGTTACATTTGTTGGGGGAGTACCTTATGAAAAAATCTTTGGGGTGTCATAAGTTACTAAGGTTACCACTTTTTGCTTGAAAATTCTTAAAGTTGATATGAAACATTATGTGGAGCCTTTAAAATGGAATGTGATACCATCCTTTTTATACCTGGTTGTTTGCTAGACATCCCAGATGATAATTACATTTAAATTCGTAGGAGAGTATCTTATGAAAATTTTGTGGGGTGTCCCATGTGACCAATGTTATTTTTCTTTTGCACAAAAACGCACAACATCAATAGGTAACATTATCTGGAGCCTTTAAAAGGGAATGTGACACCATTCCTTATACCAATATTAATTTGCTAGATATCACAGATGATAGTTACGCTACATTTGTTTGGGAACTATTTAAGGGGTAGTGTCACATTCCCTTCTAAATGCTCCATATAATGTTTCATATTGACATTGTATGTTTTTGTGCAAATAGTTGTCACCTTAGTCACTTGCGCCATGTGTCAAAATTTGCACGAGGTACCCCCCTACAAAGGTAACTGCATTTATTATCTTTGATGACTAGCAAACAACCAAGGATGTAAGGGATGGTTTCACAGTCTCTTTTAAAAGCTCCAGGTAATGTTTCAAAATGACTTTGTGCAAAAAGTGGCCACTTTGGTCACATTGGACAACCTACAAAATCTTTTGAGAGATACTCCCCCATTGAATATGATTGTAAATATTATCTGGAATGTCTGGTAATTAACCAGGAATATAATGGATGGTGTCACATTCCATTTTTAAGGCTCCAGGTAATGTTTCATATTAACTGAGTGCATTTCAGACACAAAGTGGTCACCTTGGTCACTTGTGACACCCCACAGATTTTTTTATGAGGTACTCCCCCAACAAATGTAACTGTATTTATCACCTATGATATCTAGTTAATAATCAGGAATATAAGGGATGGTGTCACATTCCGTTTTTAAGGCTCCAGGTAATGTTTCATATTAACTGAGTGCATTTCATACAAAATGTGGTCACCTTGATCACTTGTAACACCCCACAGAATTTTTCATGAGGTACTTCCCCAACATATGGAACTGTATTTATCATCTATTATAACTAGTTAATAATCAGGAATATAAGGGATGGTGTCACATTCCCATTTAAAAGCTCCAGATAATTTTTTATATTGACTTTGTGGTGTTTCGAACAAGAAGTGGTCACCTTGGTCATTTGTAACGCCCGACAGAATTTTTCATGAGGTACTCCCCCAACAAATGTTACTGTATTTATCATCTATGATTTCTAGTTGATAATCAAGAATAAAAAGGGATGGTGTCACATTCCCTTTTAGGGGCTCCAGATAATTTTTCATATTGACTTTGTGCGGTTTTTCACAAAAAGTGGTCACCTTAGTCACTTGTGATAGCCCACAGAATTTTTCCTTAGGTACTCCCCCAACAAATTATCATCTATGGTATCTAGTTAATAATAAGGAATAGAAGGGATGGTGTCACATTCCCTTTTAAAGGCTCCAGATATTTTTTTTATATTGACTTTGTGGTGTTTCGTATAAGAAGTGGTCACTTTGGTCATTTGTAATACCCCACAAAATTTTTCATGAGGTACTCCCCCAACAAATATAACTGTATTTATCATCTATGATATATAGTTGATAATCAAGAATAGAAGGGATGGTGTCACATTCCCTCTTAAAGGCTCCAGATATTTATTTAAATTTGACTTTGTGGTGTTTCGTACAAGAAGTGGTCACCTTGGTCATTTGTAACGCCACGCAGAATTTTTTATGAGGTACTCCCCCAACAAATGTAACTGTATTTATCATCTATGATATCTAGTTGACAATCAAGAATAGAAGGGATGGTGTCACATTCTCTTTTAAAGGCTTCAGATAATTTTTCTTATTGACTTTGTGTGGTTTTCTACAAAAAGTGGTCACCTTAGTCACTTGTGATAGCCTACAGAATTTTTCCTGAGGTACTCCCCCTATAAATGTAACTGTATTTATCATCTATGGTATCTAGTTAATAATAAGGAATAGAAGGGATGGTGTCACATTCCCTTTCAAAGGCTCCAGATATTTTTTTTTACTTTGTGGTATTTCGTACAAGAAGTGGTCACCTTGGTCACCTGTGACACCCCACAGAATTTTTCATGAGGTACTCCCCAAACAAATGTAACTGTATTTATCATCTATGATATCTAGTTGATAATCAAGAATAGAAGGGATGGTGTCACATTCCCTTTCAAAGGCTCCAGATAATTTTTCGTATTGACTTTGTGCCGTTTTGTACAAAAAGTGGTCACCTTGGTCACTTATGACAACCCACAGACTTTTTCATGAGGTACTCCCCCAACAAATGTAACTGTGTTTATTATCTATCATGTCTAGCAAACAAAAAGGTACAGAAGGGATGGAGTCACATTCCCTTTTAAAGGCTCCAGATAATTTTTTATATTGACTTTGTGCCATTTCGTACAAAAAGTGGTCACCTTGGTCACCTGTGACACCACAAAGAATTTTTGTTGAGGTACTCCCCCAACAAATTTAACTGTATTTATTATCTATGATATCTAGTTAATAATCAGGAATATAAGGGATGGTGTCACATTCCCTTTTAAAGGCTCCAGATATTTTTTTTATATTGACTTTGTGCCATTTCATACAAAATGTGGTCACCTTGATCCCTTGTAACGCCCCACAGAATTTCTCAAGAGGTACTCCCCCAACAAATGTAACTGTATTTACTATCTATGATATCTAGTTGATGATCAAGAATAGAAGGGATGGTGTCACATTCCCTTTCAAAGGCTCCAGATAATTTTTTATATTGACTTTGTGCCATTTCATACAAAAAGTGGTCACCTTGGTCACTTGTGACACCCCACAGAATTTTTCATGAGGTACTCCCCCAACAAATGTAACTGTATTTACTATCTATGATATCTAGTTGATATTCAGGAATAGAAGGAATGGTGTCACATTCCCTTTTAAAGGCTCCAGATAAGTTTTGATTTTAATTATGTGCATTATCATGCAAAAAGTGGCCACCTTGGTCACATGTGACACCCCACAGAATGTTTCATGAGGTACTGCCCCAACAAATGTAACTGTATTTATCATCTATGGTATATAGTTGATAATCAAAAATAGAAGGGATGGTGTCACATTCCCTTTTAAAGGCTCCAGATAATTTTTTATATTGACTTTGTGCCGTTTCATACAAAATGTGGTCACCTTGATCACTTGTAACACCCCACAGAATTTTTCGAGGTACTCCCCCAATAAATGTAACTGTATTTACTATCTATGATATCTAGTTGATAATCAGGAATAGAAGGAATGGTGTCACATTCCCTTTTAAAGGCTCCAGATATTTTTTTATGTTGACTTTTTGCTGTTTCGTACAAAAAGTGGTCACCTTGGTCACCTGTGACACCCCAAAGAATTTTTCTTCGGGTACTCCCCCAACAAATGTATCTGTATTTATCATCTATGATATCTAGTAGATAATCAAGAAGAGAAGGGATGGTGTCACATTCCCTTTTAAAGGCTCCAGATAATTTTTTATATTGACTTTGTGCCGTTTTGTACAAGAAGTGGTCACCTTGGTCACTTGTGACAACCCACAGACTTTTTCATGAGGTACTCCCCCAACAAATGTAACAGTATTTATCATCTATGATATCTAGTTAATCATCAGGAATAGAAGGTATGGTGTCACATTCCCTTTTAAAAGCTCCAGATAATTTTTCATATTGACTTTGTGCTGTTTCGTACAAGAAGCGGTCACCTTGGTCATTTGTAATGCGCCACAGAATTTTCTATGAGGTACTCCCCCAACAAATGTAATTGTATTTATCATCTATGATATATAGTTGATAATCAAGAATAGAAGGGATGGTGTCACATTCCCTTTTAAAGGCTCCAGATGATTTTTTATATTGACTTTGTGTCGTTTCATACAAAATGTGGCCACCTTGATCACTTGTAACACCCCACAGAATTTTTCATGAGGTACTCCCCCAACAAATGTAACTGTATTTACTATCTATGATATCTAGTTGATATTCAGGAATAGAAGGAATGGTGTCACATTCCCTTTTAAAGGCTCCAGATAATTTTTTATATTGACTTTGTGCCGTTTCGTACAAAAAGTGGTCACCTTGGTCACTTGTGACACCCCACAGAATTTTTCATGAGGTACTCCCCCAAAAAATGTAACTGTATTCATCATCTATGATATCTAGTTAATTATCAGGAATATAAGGGATGGTGTCACATTCCCTTTTAAAGGCTCCAGATAATTTTTGATATTGATTATGTTTATCATCATGCAAAAAGTGGTCACCTTGGTCACCTGTGATACCCCACAGAATGTTTCATGAGGTACTCCCCCAACAAATATAACTGTATTTATCATCTATGATATCTAGTTGATAATCAAGAGTAGAACGGATGGTGTCACATTCCCTTATAAACGCTCCAGATAATTTTTTATATTGACTTTGTGCCATTTCGTACAAGAAGTGGTCACCTTGGTCATTTGTAACACCCCACAGAATTTTTCGTGAGGTACTCCCCCAACAAATGTAACTGTATTTATCATCTATGATATCTAGTTGATAATCAAGAATAGAAGAGATGGTGTCACATTCCCTTTTAAAGGCTCCAGATAATTGTTCATATTGACTTTGTTGTGTTTCATACAAGAAGTGGTAACCTTGGTCACTTGTGACACCCCACAGACTTTTTCATGAGGTACTCCCCCAAAAAATGTAACTGTATTTATCATCTATGATATCTAGTTAATCATCAGGAATAGAAGGGATGGTGTCACATTCCCTTTTAAAAGCTCCAGATAATTTTTCATATTGACTTTGTGCTGTTTCGTACAAGAAGCGGTCACCTTGGTCATTTGTAATGCCCCACAGAATTTTCCATGAGATACTCCCCCAACAAATGTAATTGTATTCATCATCTATGATATATAGTTGATAATCAAGAATAGAAGGGATGGTGTCACATTCCCTTTTAAAGGCTCCAGATAATTTTTTATATTGACTTTGTGTCGTTTCATACAAAATGTGGCCACCTTGATTTCTTGTAACACCCCATAGAATTTTTCATGAGGTACTCCCCCAACAAATGTAACTGTATTTACTATCTATGATATCTAGTTGATATTCAGGAATAGAAGGAATGGTGTCACATTCCCTTTTAAAGGCTCCAGATAATTTTTATATTGACTTTGTGCCGTTTCATACAAAAAGTGGTCACCTTGGTCACTTGTGACACTCCACAGAAATTTTCATGAGGTACTCCCCCAACAAATGTAATTGTATTTATCATCTATGATATATAGTTGATAATCAAGAATAGAGGGGATGGTGTCACATTCCCTTTTTAAGGCTCCAGATATTTTTTTACATTGACTTTGTGCCGTTTTGTACAAAATGTGGTCACCTTGATCACTTGTAACACCCCACAGAATTTTTCATGAGGTACTCCCCCAAAAATGTAACTGTATTCATCATCTATGATATCTAGTTAATTATCAGGAATATAAGGGATGGTGTCACATTCCCTTTTAAAGGCTGCAGATAATTTTTGATATTGATTATGTGCATCATCATGCAAAAAGTGGTCACCTTGGTCATCTGTGACACCCCACAGAATTTTTCATGAGGTACTCCCCCAACAAATATAACTGTATTTATCATCTATGATATCTAGTTGATAACCAAGAGTAGAATGGATGGTGTCACATTCCCTTATAAACGCTCCAGATAATTTTTTATATTGACTTTGTGCCGTTTCGTACAAGAAGTGGTCACCTTGGTCATTTGTAACGCCCCACAGAATTTTTCATGAGGTACTCCCCCAACAAATGTAACTGTATTTATCATCTATGATATCTAGTTGATAATCAAGAATAGAAGAGATGGTGTCACATTCCCTTTTAAAGGCTCCAGATAATTGTTCATATTGACTATGTTGTGTTTCGTACAAGAAGCGGTCACCTTGGTCATTTGTAACGCCCCACAGAATTTTCCATGAGGTACTCCCCCAACAAATGTAATTGTATTTATCATCTATGATATCTAGTTGATAATCAAGAATAGAAGAGATTGCGTCACATTCTCTTTTAAAGGCTCCAGATAATTTTTAATATTGACTTTGTGGTGACTCATACAAGAAGTGGTCACCTTGGTCATTTGTAACGTCCCAAAGAATTTTCCATGAGATACTCCCCCCACAAATGTAACTGTATTAATTATCTATGATACCTAGTTAATAATCAAGAATATAAGGGATGGTGTCACATTCCCTCTTAAAGGCTCCAGATTTTTTTTTTGATATTGACTATGTGCATTATCAAGCAAAAAGTGGTCACCTTGGTCACCTGTGACAACCCACAGAATTTTTCATGAGGTACTCCCCCAATAAATGTAACTGTATTTGTCATCTATGTTGTCTGACAAATAGAGAGGTATATAAGGGGTGGTGTCACAATCCTTTTTAAAGGTTCCAGATAGTCTGTTTCATATTGACTTAGTGGGTTTTGGTGTAAAATGTGGTCACCTTGGTCTCATGTGACAGTCCAACCAAATATTTCATGAGTTGCTCCTAAAATCAGTCCTAGTGTTGGAATCGTTTATGATATAGCTTTTGTATGGATGTCATAATGTTTAGTCAAGACAATCATGACAATGATTTTGATCAAGTTATGTGCAGTTCACCTTCCTTGCTTTTCATGTAAAACAGAAAGGCAGCAAAATGACAAATTAATGAATACCGAATTTCTAAGTTAAAACTAGTGTACAACAGATGTTTGACGCAAAAATACTTGCAAAAGGGTGAAAACAAGCTTTTATTGTCGATGTTATCATTTGACAGTTGCGAAGAAAGCTAGAAAACAAGGGAGATCATTCGAAATCGTTATTTTACCTCTTCTGGGTAGTTCAGACGCAAATCTGGGTAGTCGAGACGCTTTTTGATGGATTCCAAATAAATCACGTTTCAATTTACATGTATTTAGAATAAATATAACGTCGATAAGCTTTTATTCGTTAATATTTCTAATAAAAATACTGTTTAAGTTGTCATTAGACAACAGAAAGACGAAAAACTCGAATTTTCAACAAATTCTCTAAGTAGCGAAACATTGGTGCGAATCCTTATTGGGAGAAGCTTATTGGGAGAACCCTTGATTTCGGTGTTGTTGTTTACTTCCAAGAACAAATCTATGATCTGGATCTTCTGAACGCTCTGTGTTTTCCTGTCTAAAAAAGAAGTTTTCGATTCCTTTTAAAAACGTGCAACATGTTGAAATTGCACAAAAGAATTGAATTTCCTCTTCTCTTATTCGGCTCTCCTTTTTAAAAGTGTCCAACCGTGCCTCTTTTATAGTTGTTTTTATAAAAAAATGCGACTAAAAAATAGAACAACAACAACATTGATCTTGATCACTAAGCGCATTACGACAACAACAATCATCAAAGCACGGTGGTTATCTTGTTTGTTTACACAAAGACATTCGCCCACGTCTTTATTGCCTATCCTTATTTAAATTCCACATTCTAACGGTAGTATGTAGGGTATGTTAAGATATCCTGTGGTTGGGTGTAGACAAATATTTATCAACCTTTCTGGACGTCAGCCAAGAAAATTGGCGGCAAATTTGTCCACTTCAAACGTCAGATTGTCAAAAATGGGAGCAACCAAACGAGGAGCACTGATTGTGCTGGAGGGCTGTGACAGGAGTGGGAAGACAACACAGTGCAGCCTCCTGAAGGAAAACTTGACAAAAGATGGAGAGGATGTTAAACTGATGAAATTTCCAGGTAAATTTAAATAAGGAATAATTTTCGCGGGCTCGTGTGCTACAAATAGATTTCTGATGGGAAATCTCCCAAGAACGTTTGCCGGGTAGATCTACCAGTCTGATATTTTGTTTATCGGTCATGAATCAGACAATTTTTTCGTAACAGTGTTAGCGGAAAATTATCTTTTTCAAGCGATATATTAGTCGATCATAGATAATGCAGGCGGGAACTAAAACTACGAAACATTGCGCATATTCAACAGGCAACATTGATTCAAGAAACGGAGACAGAACAGAAATGACAAACGTTTTTTCTTGAGATTCCTCAGCAGCTTAACCAGAAAAAACATCGAAAAGTGTGAAAGTAAAGTAGAGCTCTATGATCATGAAACTTCGGGGGTAGATAGATCTCACCAAGGAGAAGTGCAACGTACAAGGAGCGTAACTCTACCTTGCTTATTTTGTGAGTTATTGCCCTCTGTTGTAGTGAAAGCCTGTGGGTTATCAAATCACATTCAGCGACAAATTCTAGTTTTTTTTAGATTAATCCTTTCCCAAACAAGACCGGTTTTGTCGTCCCCAACAGAAAATTCTTGGGAAAACATTGATGCAAAAGAAGACAATGATGATCGACCAGATTAATAAGACATGCACAGCAGACAAAATGGGATTGAATAACTTCTTTGGATATTGATGATCATTCTACTTTTGCCTCGATATTTTCTCTAGCATAAAACGCTCAAAGTATTCACATCTGTTTTGTCGTCTGCAGACTTTTTTCAATTTGACCCAACATGACATTTTGTCGTTTTGGAAAGGGTAAGCGAGTAGCACAAGCGGCACGACGAAGCTAAGGTAGGACCGTGCAAGGGCGGATCCAGGATTTTTTTCCAGGGGGGGGTCAAAGCCCAAATTTTTTTCCAGGGGGGGTCCAAGCCCAAATTATGGCTCAAAATGTGGTAAATTTGTAACGTTACACTAAATTTATATAGTCAAAATTCGATTTTCGGCCAATGCCAGGGGGGGTCCGGACCCCCCAGACCCCCCCTCTAGATCCGCCCATGCCGTATGTGTAAACATTACTTGTCAACTGGTTATTTCATAGTTACCTATCTCAAAAAGTACACGACAGTGCCGCAACTTTTTCAACTCTGAATTATAATGTTTCTCAACAAATGATTACGGCAATCTAGCTCTTAGAACGTCATCTTCAGCAAGTTGAACGTGGAAAAACTTCGCAAGATTCACAGCCATATTTGTACGATAGAGGATTCCCAATCTATTTTTAGACCAGTGAGGCGTGATGATGACGTATTTGTTTAACCGAAAAACCGAACGCTATTAGATTCTTTTCATTTAATTGATTCGGTCAGCACATTCAGGGGTTTCAATAACTTTTTGGCCATCTGGACCAGAAGCTAAAGTAGGCGGGGGATTTTCTATGTATTCCCTATAAACCCCATACAAAATTTTCAAAAGTAGCAGGGGATTGTACTCAAACAGCGTTTTTTCTCCTTCTTTGGACGGGTCCGTAAAAAGGACCCGTTCCCAATGCCAAATAGTGTACATTTTTCCCAAAATCTGGAATGAAAATTCCCAATGCAAAAAATATTTCTTCTTTTTGAAAGAAAACTTAATCATCCCCTTTTATATGTTGAGAAAAAAATAACCAGAGGCAAATTGAAAGTCCCTACAGTTGATTTCATATAATTAACTATGCACAGGGCTCAATTTTTGTTGCAGTCTGCGATGAAAATATTTTCCCAATTTTTGACAAAACAACGCAATTTTCCCAATTTGTCTGGTTTCAGTCAAGTAGGAGGGGGAAATCCCCGCCCCCGCCTCTTAATAAATGAAACCCCTGCACAATCCCTTCAGCCAACCAAAAACATGGTCACTCATACAAAGCGCACCTGCTCTCATTTGGTGGAGGTGAAAGCTTCAGTCACTTTCGTTAAAGCATTACCAACTTCGTTCGTTAAAGCATTACCAGCTTTCAGCAGTACTTATTATCCCGATGACTAAGCCTGATTATAAAAAATGTGGTGGTTGTTAGAAAGTTTAAATCACATTCTTTAAATAAAGAGTTTTGTTTATTAATTTTAACGATGGATTTTTGAAATATTCTGCCTCAAAAATGTTATCCCTTAACCATAAAGATCGAGGAAGTACCCTCAATGAAAAAATGAAAGTGAGGCTATGACGTCATATCGGCTGATCATCTAATGAATGGATCTAGACCGCTCACTCGCTCGTCATTTTCCTATAACCGTGGCATATTTGTTATAATCATATGAAAAGGCAAACAGTTTTGTTTTTTCGTTTTAGTGATAAAGAGTATGTTACACTCGTTGTCAAAAAGCATTCAAAATGAACTCGGGATTGCTAAACAAGAGTAGGGTGATGAAAACCGGGAATGAAAAGCGTGCAAGCCTGTGTGCTGTAAAACATCAAATTTGTTTATGCCTCGCCCTGTATATTCTCTATCCTTCGCCAAATAAGTACATATCGATTTAACTGACATAGAGAAACGTTTTAGCCATTTAAAAAGGCAATAAAAGATGTAAAGTTTCTTTTTTTGCTAAGTATATTATTATGGATATTGAGTAGAGAGCTTTAGTGAGTTCTCAAACGACTTGTAAAAGTAATTTTACTGATGTTTTGATAATTTTGTTATTTTTTTGTGATTGGGAATTTTTTCTTCAGATTGGGAAAGAATAGGCTAAATTCCATTGAGAAAGGGGCCGAAATTCGGCCACTGAGACACCCCCAAAAAATCTCTGCATGTGCAAAAATATTTCAAAAATATTGCATATAAAAAGCTGCATCCTACCAGGGGTCTCGTTGGCCGTTATTGGGCCCCATTCCCAATGGCAAAAAGTATCTTTTTTTCCCAATTCTCTGGTGAAATTCCCAATGAGGAACAAGAATGCCCCATGTAAAGACCTCATCTTCATTTACAAACATTTTGAAAACAGTTTTAGAGTAGATTCTTAAACAAGAGTATGTACAAATACAGTGATTATTTTACAAAATTGCAACAGTGAGTCCTGGGACTCGCTACCCCAAAATTTTATGAGTCCTCTTGGAAATTTATGAGTCCCACTATTTTGACAACTTTCGATAACTACCGAAAACAACAGCAACATATTAAAGTGTTTTTAATAATATACATAATTTTGAGAACTAGGCAAACCTGTTAAAAAAAAACAGACTAAAATTCCACTAACATGAGTTTTAACTTGTAACACATGATTGTGACACATGTATGAGTATGACTAGAAATTTGACATTATGACTAGAATGCATTCAGTCTCAGATGAAGTTTGACTTGTTGCAAGCTATTTCTTCATTTTCCACAATGTTTTCCAAAGCTATTTTCTTGAAGCTATTTTCTTGAGGGGAGTCTAAAAGAGTCAATGTGTGGTAATGGGTTAATAAATATTTCCAAAGATAAACAAAATTTCAGAGAGGTATTTCTGCTGCACTAAGCAAAATGAATTTGAATAGAAAATATTGAGGGACAAGAAGAAATTGTATTAGGATCGGAAAATTCAATATGACGCTGCAAGGTCGTCGTCATGAAATTAGTGCATTTTTAACCACCCCATTCTGTTTATTGGCGTCTGCGCAAATCTTACAAAACATAAAGTTGTTATATTAATCATATGCAAGCCAACTGTAAAGCGCCAATCAGTTTTGTTGAAAGGTACGAACCTTTTTTGGGGTGGTGATTGACTCGTTTTTCTGAACTGTTTAGCATCAGAGAGAGGTTTAAGTTTTTTTCGGGGGCATCGCTACTTTCGTTTTTAGCCCGCACGCGCTGATTGGCTGTAAATGCCTTGAAAGACCAATGAAAAATCGATTTGACTTTTTGGACCTGGGTCCCTGCGCTGCATGTTTATCATTATGCATCGTAGTTGAGGAAGGAAACCAGCTGAACCGGTGTTTAAGTAAATTATTATCGGTGTGCATTTGCTTCATTATACGATGTATGAATAATTTTCGAAGTTTTGTTTGACGACAGGACTCGTCGACTATAAAATGTTTGCGTCCGCGGGTTTCACATCTTTCAATAATATGCGTCCTCGGCGGATTTTGTGCGAGATACTCGCAGGACGCGCAGGTAAATGAATCACTGCAAATACAATTAACATCACTACAGTCTAATTTGCAGCAGAAACTGTGTAACAGTATGAATACAAACTTGTTCTAGTTTTTCCCAATTTAGGTAAAAATGTTGCTATTTTTCCCAATTTCACCGGCCCCTGGCCCCAAACAAAAATTGGTTGCAAGACCCCTGCCTACCTTCAATAATTAATTCTAATTTGGTATAGTTTTTTATGCCCCCATATCAAAAGATAGTGATCATACTGTTTTACAGTACTTGTGTCAGTCTGTCTGTTATGGAGACTTAACATTAACATTTTCTGTATTTGATTTGTGTTTCACAAACACATCTTGCAGGTATTTTTTTTTACTAAGAAATTGGGGCGGAATATCTGTCCATTCCCCTCTGGGAATTTTTCCCCTAAATTGTAATTTTCCCCTCATCAATCAATGTTTTAACCTTTAAAATGTTCTCCCATGGGAGTATTTATAATGTTTACAGCCAAAGATCTTCAGTATATAAGCTTATAGATTACTTTCAAAATCTATTTTCTTTGTTTTCTAAGACATTTCTAAAGAAGCATTTTCTGTATTCAAGCAAAGAATCATGCTTGAAAATTTTTCCCCTTTAAGAGTTCATTCGATGCATTTTTCCCTAAATCAAGGGCCCCGGGCCCCTTCCCCTGACCATAAAAAGAACCCATGTCTTGCTATATTAATTGTTATATGCCCGTAGGGTCATATTATGTTATGGCTTTGGTCGTCCATCTGTCTGTCCATCTGTCTGTCTGTTAGTCCGTCTGTTAGCAATTTCTTGTGTGCGCAACTTCTCCTACAGTTTTGATGGGAATTTGATCAAGCTTGCCACAATAAATCTCCATGCTGTCTAGTTGTGCACAACACTTATGGAATTCAGATAACTCTTTTCGTTCTTGAATGATCTGCCCTTGAATTAAAAAAATGCCCATGGATTTTCTTGTGTGCGCAACTCCTACAGTTTTGATCAGAATTTTATCAAACTTGCGGCAATAAATTTCCACGGTGTCTAGTTGTGCACACCGCTTACGGAATTTAGGTAACTGTTTTCGTTCTTGAATTATCTGCCCATGAATTTCAGGAAAAATGCCCAATTTTCTAAAAAATGTCCATTTTCTCGTGTTCGCAACTCCTACAGTTTCAACCAGAATTTAATTAAACTAGCCACAACAAATTTTTATGGTGTCTGGTTATGCAAACAAAATGTTGATAACAATTTACGTTTGAATTATCTGCCCTTGAATTGAAAAAAATGGCTAATTTATACTGACAAGCCCCTCTCAGTGTATATGCCCTGCTCTGCGATGCTCTTGTTAATATTTCAGATAGAACAACCGTGATTGGTTCTATGATTAACGACTACCTGGCGTGTAAAACTGAAGTCGAGGACCATTCTGTACATCTCCTGTTTTCTGCCAATAGGTGGGAGAGAGTGTGAGTAAAACAGTCTTTTATAGTAATAATCACTATTTTCTCCTTTCCTCGAAATGTTTTCTTTTACTACTTAAGCCATTCCCACACATTGATGCTCCAAAAAATAAAGACTTTGGAAAATATTGTGGAAAATGATGAAATTGCTTGTGTCAAGCAATTTCCTCATTTCCTGCAATGTTTTCTAACCAAAAAGATGAAACAACATTATTTTTCATTCACTGTAAAATTGATATCTGCAGCAGCAAAATCTTTGAATTTGGACCAGTCTGAAATTTAGCTATTTGGTTATGGATTAATCAAAAGAGCTCCAAAAAAGATTTTGTGCCTTTCTTCCTTTGAGATAATGTGAGAGTTAACCCATTGCTGGACGTCAGAATTTTGGACTGTTCCAGTTTGAATGGTGTTACAGACTACAATTTCTAATTGATGAAATTTTAAAAGTACGAGGGTTGTTTGATAAATTCCCGGAATTTCTTTCTTATTTTTTTATTTTTCGGCAAAAGATCACGAAATTTCATACAGATATAAAACAACATATTATAAATGTTGGTCTTTCATGATATTGAAATGCGCCCAACAGAAAGCCCTTTTTTCTGTCCCCATAGCAACCAAGATACGCGAGGTTGCCTTTGGTCAGTTTTTAATCATTTGGACTAATGATAATTGTACAAAAGCGCTATAACTATGTACGGCAAAACGGCGGGAATTCACACAACGTTTAGTTAACGCTGTGACGTCATTTCCTGAAAATTTGCCGTTTTTGTTTTGAAAGTTACCATGTGCACAACGTTTTCAAAATCATGTCGCAGGAAAATCGTCAAAGAAATCTGACGTCATCTGATGAGCTCGAGTTGCGTTCCGTCGTAAAGTTCTGTGTAGGACTAAAGTTATCACCCACAGAAACATTTACAAATCTAGAAGAGTCAGATACTTTGCCGGTATGTGGAAAAACATTTGTATTTAAATGGCATGGACGATTTAAGACAGGCAGGACGTCGATTCGTGATGACGACAGGCCAGGTAGACCGAAATCTTCTGTTACGCAGGGTATTACGGCACATGTAGAGCAGCGTGCCAGGTCAGATCGGCGAATAACTGCAGAGAAGTTGTCGCTTTCTAGTTATGCTGTTTACCATATATTAACGGAGAACAGGCCGCTCGAGTTTGATTCCCGCTGAATGACCTGACGTCATCTATCTTGACTTGACGTTACGTGACGCTCTACCCAAAGGCAACTAGCCATACATGGCCTTATTCAATGTAATCTGTAAACGTTATTTGTTAACATATCATTTTGAATTTTTGACTGATATTCAAGGAATAGTAAATTTTTACCATGAAACAAAAATGATATTGGTATTTAATCTCAATTTTGAATTACAGAGTAATTCCGCGAATTTATCAAACAACCCTCGTATATCCGCAGGCTTTCAAGTAGTCCTACTTTTTCCTACTTTTTCCTACTTTTCCTACTTTTTGGTACCTTTCCTACTTTTTTCCTACTTTTCTTAAAAAAACTCCTACTATTCCTACTTTTTGTATAAAAAATGAAAAAAAAAAGTAAATGTGTTATAATTCAAAATATTTTAGTCTGTTGCATAATGGAACCAGCTACATGATATAAGGGCTGGTGACATATTCAACTGCTAAGGCTGTAGCTGTTCTAGCTGTCTTTGAGCATGCAACTGTTGACCTCTTATGCCAGCTGATGTGTTTCTGGGAAACATGTTTTTGACTTCTGATCCATCAGATATGATAGGTATGTGTCAGAGTTGAACACTGAGAACATATATTATATTGATAAATGTGAAGGATGTGCAGTGTAGATGTTTGTCCCAATGATTAGCAAATGAGGGACAATTATGCAGCTATCAATGTTTATCTCTGAAGAGTGTTTGTATGGATAACAGTGATTGGGTAGCTTAATATTTCCTTTTAACTGGAAAATTTCCTGAGCAATTTTATGTTATCATAGAGAATTTACAAGACAGACTGGCAAAGGAAATATCTTTTCTTTCTTAAAATTTATGATTTCCTTTCCTGAACCTCCACTCTGGAAATAAACATAGATAGGTGCATCATGAGTGGAAAGAAATACTACAATATATAACTCTAACGCGCTATTGTAAACATTTTTGGGAAAACCAATACTTACCTGTAGGAGGGGCAGATTAATGATCAATTATCTATGTGTTTTTAAGTGATTAATTTGAATTGTCGTCATCATATTAACTATGTCTGCAATGGTTTATTGGATACATTAGTGGCTTCTAAATCTCTGTCACATGAGGGGGTATGCAGGTGGTGCTTCGAGGCTAGGGGCGAGCTTAATGTTTTTAATGGTTACTTTCGAATGTATAGTTTTATGCATATTTAGCTTATTGCTTGTCTCATTACAATACTTCAAATGATTATCATTTGTTATCATTATTTTAGCTTTATAATGCTTTTTTCTCTCTTTTTATTTTTTCCTCGTCTATTTTAGTACTGATTATTTATTTGACGTCATTTCATTTTTGTAACTTACAATTTTTCATCATTTTTCAAAACGTTTTCACAAATAAAATCTATGACAACAAATGGCAAAAATCTAGATACTATCTGTCTCCGAGTAATCGCAGCACCAAAGGAGCATGTGTCCCATGCACGATCTTTTAAAATAAAAGTTTCTCAGAATAAGAAAAAAAGATAGAGTCAATCGGTATACAGAGGATTCGAACCCGGGTCGCAAGATTGACGGTTATTGTACTTTCAGTCAGTCGATATTTCCACCACTTCTTACGTAGGACGAATTAAAACATTATATAAGTTATGCAATGATCACCTGGGCTACGGTCTATTGCGTTTCGAGGTGACCAATCTGTTTACAATAATAAAGCGAGCCCGATAATGGTCACAATATCGCGTTTTATCTATACCTAAAACTTAACATCATCAGGTAATATTCAAGTAATCCTTACCACTCAGGAAATCACTGGCTGTCACAATTTAAAAGATAATTAGTAAAAGGAACAAAAAGTGGCAAGATCTACATGTATGTAATTGAGGATCATTTTGTTGAACAAATGTCTACGATATGACATGCAAAAGTTCTTTCAAGAAGCCACAGGCTATCTAGCTACAAAGCTTCCAATTGGTATAACATTATTAAAGAATACAGTGTGCCTTCATCCAGAAGTAAGAGAACAAGAGGGAGGCTCTAAACTACTCAGCAGATTGGCAGAATCTTTACCAGGCATTTCTAAGGAATAGATACCTTTGATTAGAGATGAGTGGAAGGTGTACAAAGGAGAAAAAGTTCCAGATGAGAAGATATATGATGATAAGGAAGATCTACACAGGATAGACCATTACTGGAGTTATGTTCTCAGTCTTAAAACATCCTCAGGGCGTTTAAAGTACAAACACTTGAAAAAGCTAGTCATGACCTGCCTCTGTTTGTGCCATGGTAATGCAGATGTAGAGAGAAGTTTATCTGTGAACAAAAAACTGTTAACAAGTGATAGAGCATTGTTATCAGAAGAATCATTAAATGGACTCGGACTAACTAGAGATGCAGTGAACCTGAATGGGGGCAAAGTTACATCTGTTCCCATAACTAAAGAACTTAAGTCACATGTTACAAAGTCCTATCAGAAATATAGAGAAAGAGTTGAGATAGAAAAAGATGAAGCCAGAGTTCTTGAATGTAAAAGAAAGGCAATGAGAGAGCAAGTTGAAAAGGAAAAAGAAGCACTGAAACAGAATGAAGAAAGAAAAAGTAAGTTAGGTCAAAAAGAAAAAGAATCTAAGCATTTGTCTCTCACTGGAATAACACAGAACAGTTAATTCACTGTGTTTTATGGTTTGTTTTAATGTTCAATTTGAGAAATAAATTAAAAAAAAAATCCAGGTTGACAGCAGCATGTACAGCAGATCTTAGATCATCCCGAAGCAATACAGCCCTTATGTCTTGTGACTGGATTTTTCCAAGCTGTCCTGTGCCATTATAGTGAGTTTATATACAGTTTTGTTGGTAAGTTGAATATAATGATTCCTACTTTTTATCATCAGATTCCTACTTTTCTCCTACTTTTTTCTTGAATTGGCTCCTACTTTTCTCCTACTTTTTCATCAAAACCCACTTGAAAGCCTGTATCCGTTTTGGGTTAGAAAATGAAGAAATTGGTGGTTTCTTGATTTCTTTTGCTAGAAAGTTTAAGGGAAAATTTAGAACTCAAAATGAACTCACAATACTGAACAAACACTATATCAAAACAACAGATAAGAGGAGTGAATCCTCTCTAAATTTATTATTTCAAATTCAAACCTTATATAGTGGGTACTCATTTGAATCATCTTAACCCATTCCCTCACATTGACGCCTTTTGACACCCTTTTAGATAATGACTTTGGAAAACATTGTGGAAAAAGAAGAAATTGCTTGTGACAAGCAATTTCTTCATTTCCCACAATGTTTTCTACCCAAAAAGACAGCAAAATTTTAAATTTTATTCACTTGAAATTGTCGTCTGCAAGATCTTTGAATTTGGGCGACCCTAAAATTTTGCTGTTTGGTAATGGGTTAATGAGGTGAGTCAAATGAGTACCCACATTATAGGGTTTGATGAAAAATTAAAGAAATGTTGCATTTTAAAAACCCATTACGGTTACCTCCCCCCCCCCCCTAATCTGTATCTCTTACTGTATTTTTCAGCCCACTGATGTTAGATTTGATCAACAAAGGTACAACACTAATTATAGACAGATATGCTTACTCTGGGGTGGCATTCACGGCAGCTAAGCAGGTAAGGGCTCGAGGCGCGTTCTTTAGAGAAAGTTTTCTTCAGATATCTTGAGATTTCTTAAGATGTTGCAGGATATAACGCTCTTTAGAGCAAGATTTTTAAGACCCTAAATCGGAGGCGCAATTGTATATTTTTTGCTGAACCCCTCGGTCAATTCTGTAGAATCAATATTGACAGAGTTGTTCTGAATGCTCCATAATTTATAAACCGTGTTGTACCAAATGCTCCATACTTTATTAAACAAATGACATTATCATGACATCATTTTGTATAAAGTATGGAGCATTTAAAACACCTCGCATAGAATCTCAGTCTCAAAAACTCTTTATCTAAAGCATCTTAAGAAATATTAAAAACTTTTGCTGGGGTCTTGCTGCCAATTTTTTGTTTGGGGCCAGGGGCCAGTGAAATTGGGAAAAATAGCGACGTTTTCACCTAAATTGGGAAAAACTATACTGAACAAAAGTGAAAACGCTACACCTACTTTGCTTGTCATATTTCTTCTAAATAAAACAAGTAAAAAAATCAAATGAAAGTGTTTCGCATTGTTCAATGACTTGGCTGTGCCAAACACTAAACGTTTTGTTGATCTTAATTACGAGAAAGAATAATGGACGCTTTTAATGTGACAGGGGTCCGTTTTTCAGGTGTACAATTTGAACTGAAATTTTACACAATGTAAACCTTCAGAAATCCTAGCAGAAGAATGTAAACCATGTCGAACTGCACGGAATGGTAGTCTAACAAGTTATCAGTCAGGAAATGTAAAGAATCTTGTAATACATTGTTTCAGCGTTTAGAAAATAATGTTTGAAAAGCAGAATTTTCATTATGTTCCAAAGCTCGGAAATTTTACAATGTAATCTCCATTGGAAATTGAAATCGCTACTGCATGGATATCTGGGAACAATCCTAGTCGAAGAAAGAATTCAAATATCCCATGTAATGCATACATGATGTTGAAAAAAAATCAATCGAAAAACGTGATAAATTTGTAAATAGCAAACATTTTAAATTCCCTATTTGTTTATGTCAAAGGGAGGTAATTCGCAAAATCGAAAAATTGGACCTTGATTTTAGAGCTTGCTACTATAGATAAGTGAGATTTTAAGTGTTTTTTAGGCAACCCAGATATGACCAATTCCGAAAAAATAATGACATGTTTTCTGCGCTTGCGCATACGCGGCATTAGTTGTAATCAGCTATAAACGCATTAAGGGCTATAACTCTGACATTAAAGGAGACAATGCAATGAAATTTCGACAAAACGATTGCTGAAAGCTTGGGATATAACGTCAAAATATATTTCATAGTGTTAGTTCGATACTTTTCCAGAAATTAGAAATCTTGCAGTGTAGCGTTTTCACTTTTGTTCAGTATATAACAAGTTTGTATTCATACGATCACTCAGTTTCAGCTGCAAATTAGATTGTAGTGATGTAAAATGCATTTGTGCATACTCTTGTTTAAGAATCTACTCTAAAACTGTATTCAAAATGTTTGTAAATGGAGATGAGGTCTTAACATGGGGCATTCTGGGTCATCTTTGGGAATTTTAACCAGAGAATTTGGAAAAAAAAGATACTTTTTTGTCATTGGGAATGGGGCCAAACAAGACCTGGTTTTGATGTCCCAAATTGAATTGGCATGGGAAAACATTGAGACAAAAGAAGAAACTGCTGATAACCAGCAGTTTCTCGTTTTGTCTCAATATTTTCTGAGCTATATTCTATACAAAGTATATCTTTAACAAAATCAATCTTGTCATATGCAGCAGCTTTTGAACAGGACCACCCCAATAATGTGTTGTTTGTAAAGGGTTAAACATCTTATTTTACCACCAGGGTTTCGAGATGGGTTGGTGTAAGCAGCCTGATGTTGGTCTCCCACGGCCTGACCTTGTCTTGTACCTTACATTAAGTAACGAGGCTGCAGCTAAACGCGGAGGGTTTGGTGAGGAGAGATACGAACAGACGGACTTCCAGAAAACAGTGGCGGGAAACTTTGATAAATTGATAGATGATGATTGGAAGGTAGTGGTTTTGCTTTTTGTCCAAGTACTTTTGAAACTAGTTGTGTCAAGGTTTCACAGAATATCATTTTATCTTGCGATATCAGGACTTTAACATATCTGATTGTTGTTCAAGTTTTTGTTAACCCTTTCCCAAAAGAACCAAACAGCAAAATTTTAGGGTGACCCACTTAAAAAACTGCCAAAAATGACAAAATGGAAGTTATAAAATGTAGAGTTTGTGTTAAATATGACATAGAAAATATTGAGACAAAAGGAGAAACTGTTGGCTATCAGCAGTTTCTTCTTTTGTCTCAATGTTTTCTCAAGCCATTTATATCAGGGACGTCAAAACCCGGTCATGTTTGGGAAAGGGTTAAAGTAATATTCAACATAAATGTTGCTCATCAAGTTTATAATTGAAATATAAAAGGTACAGAATAGGGATTGCTCAAAGCGAGCAATTTCTCTCCTATTCCTACTGTTTTACAATGGCTGTATTTTTTCAAAATAGTTTTGTTTGACAATGATCAGATTTTCATTCAACTTTCGCAGTTGACTTATCATTTTATGCAATGTCGACATAACAAGTGTCATCTGTACTTGTAAATACTCCATGGAGCCATAGGGGAGTAGCAAAATTGTCACCCATTTTGTATTTATAATCTTAGGTCAAGGACTACAAAGTTTGTACAAGAGAAAAAAAACTGTCAAGAAATGGCCACGCTAGGGATGAAGAGACGTGTCATTTAGTAAATGTTTTACATTTTCATCTTCTTAAAAACCTTTGAAAGGATTTCAACTTAACTTGGAAGGATGCATCCCCATGGGAATGCGCTTCAGATTTGTACAAGATATGAAGTTGTTGCCCACTGTTTTTTTTTTTATTCCTTCTTTCAATATACATGTACTTGTTGGGAATATAGTACAATTAGGCTTTATCTTTAAATCCTTGTTTTTCTGCTCTTTTTGATTCAGATGACAGATAGGTTCCCCTGTGTCTCTTTTTTTTAAATCTTTGCTCAAATATGTCCCAATCAAGACCGGATTTTGAGGTCCCTGATAAAAAAGTCATTGAGAAATTATTGAGGAAAAAGAAGAAAATGATGATCATCAGCATTTTCTTCTTTTGACTCAATGTTTTCTATGCTTTATCATACATACTGCTAAATCCTATCTTAGGTATCATCAATTTTGTTATAAGCATCAGCTTTCAAATAGGAACCATTGTAACACCTTCCCAAGCAAGACCTGCCCTGCGTTCAGTAAGACAAAATGTTAGCTAACAGTTAGCCGTTTCATTCGGAATACTTGGTCATTTCTGTCAAATTTGGGTCAAAGAAGTTGCGAATGTTGGTAACGTTAGAGAACAGTTTGTCTACTGAACACAGGGCTGGTTTTGACAACACCAATAGTAGATCTTGGGACAACATCGAGACAAAAGAAGACAATACTGATGATCAGCATTTTCTCCTGTTGTCACATATTTTCCACATGTGCCATATTGTAGTACACAAAACATATATTTTTCAACATCAATTTTGTCATCTGCAGCAGCTTTCAAAGTGGAACTCACCTAATATTTAACCCTTTCCCAAACAAGACCTGGTTTTGACATCCCTAAAAGAGAGAACTTGGGAAAACATTGAGGCAAAAGAAGAAACTGCTGATAATCAGCAGTTTCTTCTGTTGCCTCAATATTTTCTGTTATATTTTACACTTAACTTAACCAATCTTTATTTATCTGAATTTTGACGTCTGCAGCAGCTTTTCATTTGGATCACCCCAAAAATTTGCCGTTTGGGAATGGGTTAACCATTTCAGAAAGGGTTATTTTTTGCTGTTAGGGAAAGTTTTGGTATATTTCCAGGTGATAGATGCTGACAAAAGTATAGAAGACTTACAGAAAGAATTGTTACACATATGTAAACAAACTATAGACAATACAGCCGATAAACCTGTGTTAAAATTGTGGACTGAATAAAGTGTTACACATTATGAACATGTATTACATCTACATGTAAACAAGAAATGAACAATATAGCTTAACCCCTTTCCCAAATAAGACCTGGTTTTGACGTCTCTAATAGAAAAGGTCTGCGAAAACATTGAGACAAAAGAAGAAACTGCTGATAACTGGCAGTTTCTCCTTTTATCTCAATATTTTCTGTGCAATATTTTACACAAATCTTATCTTTGTCAACATTTATTTTGTCGTTAACCCGTTCCCAAATGTTGACGCTTTTTGACGCCGTTCAAGATAAAGGCTTTGGAAATCATCGTGGGTAATGAAGAAATTGCTTGTGACAAACAATTTCTTCATTTCCCACAATGATTTTCACCTCAAAAGACCAAAAATATAAAATTATATTTACTTGAAATTGTTGTCTGCATCATCTTTGAATTTGGAACAGTCCAAAATTTTGCTGTTTGGTAATGGGTTTATTAAATGGTTTGTAACAGATTTCAAAATAGATCACCTTTAAATTTTGTTGATTCAGAAAGGGTTAAGAACCTGTGTTGAAATTGTAACCCTTTCCCAAATGACATAACCGGGGCCTTTCCAACTTCAAAGGTTGTAGATGACAAAATTAATCTGACTGTCAAGATAAAAGCTGTTTGTTATAATATTGACTAAATTGACCCAGATTATTTCATTTGGGAAAGGGTTAACAGGCAGTTCAAAACATTCAGTCATTGTGAGAATGGTGCAAAAAATTAATCCTTAACCAGACAGCAAAATTTTAGACTTTTCGAAATTCATAAGATGATGCAGATTCAAGTCAGTGGAATTTTACATTTTTAGCTCCACTGGCCTTTCAGGCCAGCGGGCTATTGTCATAGCGGTGTGTCCGTCGTGCGTCCGTCCGTGCGTCTGTCCGTCCGTGCGTCCGTAAACTTTTTCTTTAAAAATCTTCTCCTCAGAAACTACTGGATGGATTTCAACCAAACTTTACAGGAATGATCCTTGGGTGACCCTCTCTCAGATTCCTACAATTAGTTTGGATTGAACTAGAATAACTTGAGTTATCTGCCCTTGAATGTCAAAAAAAGCTGGTTTTGACTTTATTAGTCCCCTACCGGCGAAGCCGAAGGGGACTTTAGGTTTGCACTCTGTCCGTCAGTCAGTCTGTCCGTCCGTCCGTCCGTCCGTCTGTCCGTCCGTCCGTCCGTCTGTCCGTCAGTCCGGTGAATTAGTTTTCCGGACTTTTTTTCTAAACGGGGGTAGCTATTGAGCTGATTTTTGGTATGTAGACCTGCATTGATGAGTTACAGAACAAGTTTGAGTTTCGTTCCGCTCTAGTGATTTTTGAGGAAAATATGGATGCTGGAATTACTGGGAAATTACAGTTTTCCAGACTTTTTTTCTTAATGCTGGCACCTATTGGGCTGATTTTTGGTATGTAGACCCGCATTGATGAGTTACAGAACAAGTTTGAGTTTCGTTCCGGTCCAGTGATTTTGGGGGAAGATATGGATGCTGGACTTAGAAAATTTCTGGGAAATTACAGTTTTCCAGACTTTTTTCTCAATGCTGGCAGCTACTGAGCTGATTTTTGGTATGTGGACCCCCATTGATGAGTTACAGAACAAGTTTGAGTTTCGTTCCGCTCTAGTGATTTTTGGGGAAGATATGGATGCTGGACTTAGAAAATTACTGGGAAATTACTAGAATGAATAGTGTTTTAAGGCCCGTCGACTACTAAGGTCATATTGGGCGCAATCGCAACACATACCTGGATGTATTCAAAGTTACAGATATGTAGATAATTACATAAACATCCAGAAAGGTACAGTGTAGTGAATATATATCTAATTCATGAATAGATAAAGTAACCTTGTATAAAATAATCAATACTATTATTATAACACAATATTAAAACTAAACAAAAACAGTCGTGCACCATGAATAATCTGATGTGAGGACGAAAAGACATGGGCTCCTCCCAGATCAGAGAACACCCATGTCCGAGTCCACCCGACCAGAAAATCCACAGAACAAATAAATATAGAATATCAAACATAACAAAAGTATCACAGATCAAATATCACAGACTATAGTAAAAAGAGCTAAATCTTTCTAAAGAGATTACACTCCTTAAGAAAGTTAAAAATCGATTCAGGCCTCACGGTATCAAATAATGATTTCAAATTATCAATGTTAAAATGCCTGTTTCTAATAATGGCTACATCTACACAATCAATTAGTAGATGCTGAACAGTTAGTGCCTCGTTACAAGGAATGCATTGAGGTTGTTCCTCGTTCTTTAATAAGTACGAATGGGTCAGATGTGTGTGACCAATTCGTAGTCGGGCCAAAACTAACTCTTCGCGACGGTCAGATCGAAGACCTGGCAGCCATTCACCAAGTGCAGGTTTTATACTAAACAATTTATTTTGGTGATTAGCCTCGTCGCTCCAACAATTTTGCCATACATTTTGAATAAAAATATTTATCAGGGGTTTAAAATCAGTAAAAGGGACTTTAAAAGGTAAAATATCTAGTGACAACGCCTCCTTGGCAGCTTTGTCTGCCTCTTCGTTGCCACGTAGACCGCAATGACTTGGAAGCCAACAAAAAACTATATCAGTATCTTCGTCAGAAGCATACAGACGAGACAGCTTCTCAAGAAGTTTCACAATAATAGGGTCGTCCGTTTTTTCGTGCTCGAGCGCTTGCATACAGGACAAAGAGTCTGTAAAAATAATGTAGCGCCAATAGCCATTTTCAATGATGTGCTCGAGCGCAAGGTCAATAGCCTTGAGCTCGGCAGAGAAAATGGACGAGTTATCGGGCAAACGATACTGATATTTGAAGCCATCTAAAATGGCAGCTGAAGCAACTTTTCCTTCGCTTTTAGAGCCATCGGTATAAATTTGCAAATGGAGCATGTGCTTTTCTTGTACTTCAAGAAATTTAGTTTTAAATACTAAAGGATCAGTTTCCGACTTTTTCGTTGAAGCAAGGTCATAAATAAAGGTGGGGCTTTTTAACGTCCACAAAGGTAGGTTTGGAACTTTATGTTCGGCCACGTCATCTAGATCAAAATCTAGAGAATTTACATCTGCTTTACAACGTAAACTGAAAGGAGGTATAACTGATTCCTTCTTACTAAATTCCTCTTCATAAAGAGGATCAAATACAACGTCATGTGTAGGATTATCTGGGTTAGATTTAAGTTTTAAGTAATAATCCATTGATAATTTCTTTCTACGTAAATTCAAAGATGGCTCATTTGCTTCCACATAAAGACTATTAACTGGCGATGTTTTAAATGCGCCCAGCGCAATACGTAAACCTTGATTATGAATAGAATCAAGCTTGCGCAGGTAGGATTGACGGGCGGATCCGTAAACAACACAACCATAGTCTAATTTAGATCTCACAAGAGATCTATAAAGACGTAATAAAACTTTCTTGTCTGCTCCCCAGTCCATACTGGAGACGACACGTAAAAGATTTAGAGCTTTCTTGCATTTATTGCTCAAATATTCAATGTGCGGAATGAACGATAATTTAGAGTCAAATAAAAGACCGAGGAACTTGAATTCTGGGACAACTTCGATTCGGATCCCGTCCAAAGTGAGTTCTGGATCGGTGTGGAGTTTTCTGGATTTACAGAAATGCATACATTTTGTCTTGGTTTTAGAAAATTTAAAACCATTTTCATTCGACTATTTACTCAGATTATTTAAAACCTGTTGTAACTGTCGTTCGATGGTATGCATATGTTTCGAACGATAACAAATACAAAAGTCATCAACATAAAGAAAATATTCAATACCAGGGCAAGTAGCCTTAATAATATTGTTGATTTTAACACTAAAAAGTGTAACAGAAAGAATGGAGCCCTGGGGAACACCCATCTCCTGTTCATGAGGATCAGAAAGCGTATCTCCAATCCTGACTCTAAATTGCCGTTCATCCAAAAATTGCAGAAATGAAATAAGCAAGGCGACCTCGTATACCGAAATCATGGAGGTCATTCATGATTCCATACTTCCATGTGGTATCATATGCACTCTCTAAATCAAAAAAGACTGAAACAACGTGTTCTTTCTTGATAAAAGCTTCCCGTATAAAAGTCTCGAAGCGAACTAAATGATCGAGAGTGCTTCTTTGCTTACGAAAGCCACTTTGGGCCGACGTAATAAGTTTGTTTTTCTCAAGAAACCATACAAGACGGTCATTGACCATTCTTTCCATGGTTTTACAAACACAACTTGTTAAGGCTATAGGCCGGTAATTTGAAGGATTATCTGAATCCTTGCCAGGTTTGGGTACTGGAATGACAACAGCTTCCCGCCACGAGGCTGGAAGTATTCCCGTTTTCCAAACACTGTTAAAGATATCAAGTAAACACTGAAGGGATTGGTGCGGTAAATGCTTCAAGAACTGATAGTGGATGTCATCACATCCAACTGCAGTATCATGGCATTTCTTAAGGGCTGTTTTAAGCTCCTTAAGAGTAAATTCTTTATTATAATGCTCTGTATTTTTGGATTTAAAATTCAAATTAACTTTTTCTTTTTGTTCTTGATGTTTCTGAAATTCTTGCGAATAATTAGAAGAGGATGATTTCTTTGCAAAGGTATCTGCTAAGACATTTGCTATGTCTGGCTTAGATGAAACAACGCCATTATCAGTATTCAAATGCCCAACACTTAGTGAAGAGTTTTTGCCACTAATTTTACGCACCATATTCCAAGTCTTTTTGACAGACGATCTAGAATTTAATCTAGATACATACTGTCTCCAAGACGTACGTTTACTGCGTTTAATAGTGCGCCGTGCCCTCGCACGTGCAACTTTAAACTTTATAAGATTTTCCTTAGTCGGCCTTAGATCAAACTCTCTAAGAACTGACTTTTGCTTTGCTATAGCCTTCTTGCAATCATCATTAAACCATGGCTTATTTGGATGTTTAGGATTTTTAGACGTTCTCGGGATTGCCTTTTCTGCAGATGAATATAATAAAGAAGTAAATAACTCTGCAGGATTTTCACAATTTTCAAAAGTTTGAGGAGTAATGGACTGTTCACAAACAGTTTTGAACAAGTCCCAGTTTGCTTTATGGAGTTTCCACCGTTGTGGTCGTTCCTGTACAGATGGCCCAATTTCCGAAATAAGAATCGGAAAATGGTCACTGCCATGTAAATCGTCTTCAACTTTCCAGTTAAAATCTGGAAAAATTTGAGGACTGCAAACTGTCAAATCTAATGATGAATAGGAACCAGTAGCAGGATGTAGATAAGTCGATGACTTATCATTTAAAAGAGAAAGATCATGCCTTGAAATGAAATCGTCTACAATAAGACCTTTGTTGTCAGTATTAGAACACCCCCACAAAGTATGGTGGGCATTAAAATCTCCCATTAAAATAAAAGGTTTGGGCAATTGTTCAATGAGCCGTTCTAGCTTCCTCCCGTCGACAGGAGAACTAGGAGGAAGATAGATAGAACAAAGGGTGATAGTTTTGTTCAGAGAAATACTAACAGCTACTGCCTGTAAAGTAGTATCAAGCTGCACAGGACGATGAGGAACATTGTTATTTACAATGATACCAACACCTCCTGATGCTCTTTCACTTCCCGTAAAGTTTTTAAAGTAACATGAATGGTATTTTAAAGAAAACTTGTCGGTATCTTTAAGGAAAGTTTCTTGTAAACAGACTGCTACTGGTTTTTCTTTCGAGACTAAAAGATTAAGTTCTTCGAAATTTGATTTAACACTACGGCAATTCCATTGAATGATATTATTCGCCATGATAGACAATAAAATTAAAAATATACCACACAGTAATGGAAGTCTATAATTACTCATTTATTAAGTTTTATAATAGTACTACCTTGCTTATTCTTTCTGGAATGTGCAGGGTGGTCATCGGTAAGCATGTCTTCTTCAAGACACTCAAACCGATTATATTGTTTGATAGGGTCCTGAGACCCCTTCGGCTGGCGATCAGAGATCACCGGTTTCGAAGGTACAGGCCTTCGGTTGGGATTTATTGCATCACGACTAGATTGGTTAACTGATTCGTTGCTTGTAGTCTTAGACTCGGACTTAGAATCTGGTTTTGATACATTTTTGGCAGCTGGAGCAGGAGTTATAGGAGTGATTGCAGTTGTTTTTTTCTCTGGAGTTTTGATAGGATGAGGAATTGGGTCAGAAGTAGGAGTGGAAGTAGTTGGAGGGTTTTTTGGAGAAGAGAAAAGTTTTGAAATTTCTTCTTTCTTCTCAGGAAAGAGAATGCATAATTTCGTGAAGAGGTTTTTGCAATTATCACATCCGTTATCATCTTTGTTTGTATTGACCTTGGTGGCTTGAGAATAAGAAGTAGTAAGCGTTGCACGACTGTCGACAATTTTTCTGGCTTCAAAAAATGAGAGGCCTTCGCGACATTTAACAGTCACAATTTCCTTTTCCCGCTTCCAGTGGGAACAAGCACGAGAAGTTGATTTGTGGGCTTCACCACAATTGTGACACTTTGGTGTGTTACTACAATTGTGGTAGTCATGTGTCTCAGGCGATTCACAACACCTATGACACAGAGCAAATGCCGCTTTGCAGTTCTTCTCATGATGCCCGAACTTAAAACAACAATAGCACTGGAGCGGGTTAGGAATATACATCTCAACTCTAACCTTCAAATAACCAACCTTCAAAGATTTTGGAAGTATGGCTGATTTAAAGGTTAAGACGATTGTGTTGGTCGCTTTTTTTGTTCCGTTATTGTAAAAGTGAATTCTCCTAGCTGCCGTAACGTTTTGCGATTGTAATTCATGCACTATTTCGTCTTCTGACACCCCCTGAAGATCAGGGCAGCGTATAAGGCCCTTTGAAGTATTTAATGATCCATGTTCCGTGCATTTAGCAGGAATATCGAAAAACTTGTTGATCTTCAAAAGATTGTCAGCATGTGCCTTCTTGTCAACCTCAACAAGAAGAGCACCAGATCGTTACTTTTTGACCGATTTTGGTTCACCTGAATACGATAAGATACATTGTTAATGACAAAAGGCGAAAGAGTTGAAAGTGCTTTTTCGTTATCCGTTGATTCAATAATTAGGTATCTAGGGAAGTTTAATAGGCATGATCTGTTTTCCGTGTCCGAGTCAAAATCCATACGCGTCCTTTTTAAAGTTTTAGAATCCATATTTGAAGGTTTAAAGTTCATCATCTGGGCCCCCACCCGCCACAGAGTCCAACAAGGGGACATGGAAACGGAGCGGATATCCAGCTCCCCATGCCAGGGATACCCAGATGGTATACTCAAGCCAATATCACAACAAGCTCGGCAAAGACATACATGGTTAATCTCTAAAACAAAGACCAGTCATGCATTTCAACGCCGACCAAGCCATTCAATCAACTCAATTAACCCATGAGCCTATATAGACAAGGACTTACATATCAAGTATAAAAGAGTATACAGCGATAATTGATGTCACAATAAATATATAAAACGTAGTGGTATACATGTATGAAATGACACAAATGTACATAAAAAATCCAAGTCTAAAGCGACCAGCCGATTGCCTAGACCGGGTCCATCTAAGCTCCCGTTTACACCGAAGCCGAGGCCAAAGCCAGCGTGTTGGGAAGCTGGAGAGCCCTGGGCTTCCCTCAACTGACCAGGATCCCCTTTTCCGGCTTACGAGTATCCACTCACGGCCAACAAGCGGGTCCGTTACAGACACACTGTCCTTTGCTTGGGGTCTTACCATTTGCTACAGGACAAGGCAGCCGGGATATTTCTAATCCCCCTCCACAGCTGGGGGTAGTGGGAAATTACAGTTTTCCAGACTTTTTTCTCAATGCTGGCAGCTATTGAGCTGATTTCTGGTATGCGGACCCGCATTGATGAGTTACAGAACAAGTTTGAGTTTCGTTCCGGTCGAGTGATTTTTGGGGAAGATATGGATGCTGGACTTAGAAAACTTCTGGGAAATTACAGTTTTCCAGACTTTTTTCTCAATGCTGGCAGCTATTGAGCTGATTTTTGGTATGTAGACCCGCATTGATGAGTTACAGAACAAGTTTTAGTTTTGTTCGGTCCAGTAATTTTTGGGGAAGATATGGATGCTGGACTTAGAAAATTACTGGGAAATTACAGTTTTCCAGACTTTTTTCTTAATGCTGGCAGCTATTGAGCTGATTTTTGGTATGTAAACCCGACCCGCATTGATGAGTTACAGAACAAGTTTTAGTTTCGTTCCGCTCCAGTGATTTTGAGGAAGATATGGATGCTGGACTTAGAAAATTACTGGGAAATTACAGTTTTCCAGACTCTAAACGCTTGCAGATATTGAGCTGATTTTCGATATATGAACACATATTGATGGGATACAGAACAAGTTTGAGTTTCGTTCCGGTCCAGTGATTTTTGGGGAAAATATGGATGCTGGACTTAGAAAATTTCTGAGAAATTAGTTTTTCAGACTTTTTTTCTTAATGCTTGCAGCTATTGAGCAGATTTTTGGTATGTAGACCTGCATTGATAAGTTGCAGAACAAGGTTTAGTTTTGTTCCGGTCCAGTGATTTTTTAGGAAGATACGGATGCTGGACTTTGAAAATTTTTGGGCTTCTTTTTCTTAACACATATATAAAGCCGGTAGGGGACTTGGTATTGTTTTGCAATACTTCAGAATGCTTGTTTTTACTCTAAAATCTACAAATATTAACCAATCAAGACAAAACTTGGACAGAATATATATAAGCATGATATCCTGCCTGGGTTCAATTTTCAGCTTGATCGGAATTTTACATCATGAGTTATGTGCCCTTGAATTTGACAAAATTTCCATTTTCGACTTTGTTTTCACTCTAACAACCACAATTGTTAACCAATCAAGATGATATTTGGACAGAATCTTGTTGACAACAAGATCTTGCTTTTGTGTAATTTTCAGGATGATTGCATTACTACAATGTGAGTTATTTGCCCTAGAAATTGACAAAATTTCAGATTTCAACACTTTTTTAACTTTTGTGGCCACATATATAGATTAATACTGACAAAATTTGGACAGGCCATAAGATCTTGCTCGAATTTAATATTCAGCTTGATTAGTGTGGTGTTCAAGACATAAATTATCAAGTCAAAATCATATTTTTAGATCAGAATGTCTTTATTTTCATGACCACTATGATAAATACACAATCGCAACTTCTTGAACTAATTATCATAAAGAAAAACAACTCTTACTGAACTTTAAATTGCTCATATCAAAAGTTACTTCCCTTAGTCTACCACAATTATCAACTCACATATTGAATTATGTGCCCTTGAATTTGGCATAATGACAGTTTTCAACTTTATCATCACTCTAAAAATCCCCAAAATATTAGTCAAACATTTACCTTCTTTTTGCTTTGACCACATAATTGCTTCTCTTTACTTTGTTTCTGCTCTAAGAATCACAAGAATTTTAAAATATATCAGTTTAAGCATTTAGATAAATTTGTCAAATTTTTTATAGTAAACCACAAGAAATTCAGGCCTGTGGAGCGACTCAAGACCTTCAGGTCTTTCTAGTTTGGTCTTTTAAGTTAGGAAACATCTTGGTAAATGAAGAAACTGCTTGTCACAAGCAATTTTTTCATTGACCACAATGTTTCCAAAGCTCTTTTCTTCTAGGGTGTCAAAAGGGTTCAATATGTGATAGTGGGTTAATCCATTACCACACAATGACTCTTTTTGACTCCCCATAAAATAATGGCCATGTGACAAGCAATTTCTTCATTTCTCACTATGTTTTCCATCCAAAAAGACATAAAAATTTAAAATTTCATTCACTTGAAATTGTGGTCTGTAGGGTTTAATCCCATTTCGTCTACTCTCAATTCGTCTACTCCCAATTCGTCTACTATTTTTGACATAAGTCCCATTTCGTCTACTCTTCTATACTTTGTATATCAATAAGATATTATATGATTTTTATCAAAATGTTTGCATTTTTATTTCATTTGTGAATATATTGACTTAATTTATTTTCTTACATCAAAAATAATGCTGTTTATTGATGATTTGACATGAAAGTAGACGAGTTGGGACAGTAGACGAATTGGGACTCAATGCACTTAAAAAACAGTAGACGAAATGGGAGTAGACCAATTGGTATGTTACCGTCTGCAGAATCTTTCAATTTTGACCGCCCTAAAATTTTGTCATTTCGTAATGGGTTAACTAAGTCCATGTGATCCCTGGTATTGATTTGTCCAATAGATACAGTTTTGGAAAACAACCAGAAAGAAATATATGTTACCAGTACATTTTATTTGCTACTTATTCAAGTTTATTTAAAGGGACACAAGCTAGATATTTCAGAAATCAGAATTACTTACAAGTGGATATCCACAGTTTGAATCTTTGTGTTGTGCATTGCATTATTGAGGGCAAAAAAAGAAAGAAACAAGATGTGTTTGTGAAACACAAATGCCCCCGAAATGGCCAATTTTTCTAAAATGTTAAGTTTTCGTAGAGTAAAGGGTTGATAAGGGTTAAAGGATGACCTTGAGGAAGGTCAAATTGCTTGGAACAGATAGATATCATTGAAATGAAGTTGCATACCAAATTTGAGCTTTGTATGTCAAATAGTTTTGGAGAAAAGGCAAAGGTTAAGTTTTCAGGTTAAGTTTTCGGTTTTCGTAGAGTAAAGGGTTGATAAGGGTTAACGGATGACCTTGAGGAAGGTCAAATTGCTTGGAACAGATAGATATCATTGAAAGGAAGTTGCATACCAAATTTGAGCTTTGTATGTCAAATAGTTTTTGAGAAAAGGCAAAGGTTAAGTTTTCAGGTTAAGTTTTCGGACAGACGGACGGACGGACAGACAGACGGACGGACGGACAGACGGACAGACAGACAGACAGACAGACAGACGGACATGAGTAAAACAATATGCCCCCGATCTCTCGATACGGGGGCATAAAAATATTGCTAGTAACAAGTTTTTTACAACCATTAACCCATTACCAAACAACAAAAATTTAGCCTAGTCCAAACTCATAGGTGTTGCAGACGACAATTTCCATTGAACGAAATTTAACATTTTTTGGTCTTTCTTGGTAGGTAGAAAACATTGTGGAAAATGAAGAAATTGCTTGTCACAAGCAATTTCTTCATTTTCCACAATGTTTTCCATAGCCTTTATTTTGTGGAGCATCCAAAAGCGTCAATGTTTGGGAAAGGGTTAAAGGCCCAGTTCTCCAAAAATATAGATATAAATAGAAAGTGTTGGTAGGTAAAATTAGATACAAACTTAATTGAGAAGAACTAAATGTTCTTCATTTGAAATTTCATTGAACAGAAATGATCTACCCATACAAGTTGATCAACCCATACAATATTTCTTGAATATATTAAATTTTTTCATGTTTGTATGTCCGACAACCTAGCATGCATGGGTTTCTTTTGGGATTTAAGTTTTCTATTTGCTTTCTATAATATTGCAATCAAATTTAATAGTTGCAAACAGTAGATAAAACTGGACATAGCATCTTGACTAATCCTATCCCAAACAGGACCTTGTTTTTACATCTCTGAATGAAAATGCTAGGAAAAGTATTTAGGCTTAACTTAGGTAAGACCTTGGTAATCGGCTATGTGACCAATTATGGAACGAAATCCGTATGGTGCGATTAGACAATTTCAAAGGAAGTAATATTTATTGCTCTCAAATTTTGATTTTTTTTTTTTTTTTTTTTACTTTTTGGGGTTTTTTGCTACTCTTCATAGAATTTAGAAACATTTTCACAAAAATTGTTTAGAATAATTCCCCGGAAATCTGAGCACGATCTATTATTTCCGTTCTTACGAAAGCAGGCAATATTGCATCTAACGGTACGTTAAAAATGCTCGGACTTACAGACTTCACGGAATAAGTCGAAACAACGATTATACCGTAAGTGCATTACCCAGGTCTTACATTAAGATAAAAATGCTTATGACCAGCATTTTCTCCTTTTGTCACAGTATGTTTTGTCTCTATAATCCTTATATTCACAAACCACATCTTTATAAACACAAATTATATTTTCTGCAATAATTTTCAAATTTGGACACCCTAAATTATTGCTGATGGGGAATATGTTCAGTGTATTTTGCTGAAATCCTTCTCTCTACAATGCTTTAGGCCGCGGCCTTAGGGCAGTTGGTAGCGCATCTGCCCCTCGTTCGAGAGGTTCCGGGTTCGATACCCGGCCGCGGCAAATACCCTTTCTGACAAAATTGTCACCCACCAATGGGTTTGAAATTGTTAACCTAAGTGGGCGAGAAGGTGGAGGCTCGGTAAGGGTGTTGTGGTAGTACTGGTGTGAGAAACAACAGGAATCCATTGGTAGGTGCTCCAGCTGCCGCGATATGACCCTGGCAGGTGAAAACGGCATATTATATTCTGTTTTTATTCAGGAGACAGGGCGGGGCTAAATAAACAGTACATTACATTTAGCTTGAGGAGAAACAGCCTTGTCGATTAGCTGTAAATCGTCGGTATTATTGCAAAACATTATAACTACAGTGTGTATCAGGCTGTAGTTACGAGGTTTTATAACAACACATTTTACAAATATCATTTTCGACGTTTGAGGAACGAATTAGTCGAAAATTGATTTCCCTTGCTAGGTCTAAGCTCCGATAGATGGGGTTAAAGTCGTGCACGAGATTTCTCGTGCCGTGTGTAAATTCCTCATTCAGAGTTGGAAACTGACTGCGGGCAGACGTATATTGCTGTTTACTGTCGTTGGGCGGTGTAGCACGTGTTAAAATTGCGAGTCAATACACAGTCGTAGAAGAAGATTTGTATCGTTACTCGGAGGTCTCATCTTGATCTACACGACAGCTAAATGGTCGATATGGACAGTCGGGGTGTTAGCAGACGAAGCTCGAAATAAAGAGTACATGACTGAAGTCGATATTGAAGATAAGTACCATTTCACGAGCATGAATTTAACGTTAAAAGAAAAAATATCTTGGGAAAAGAATAAACTTTTATTATTACGGTTTATTGCTGGAAAAGGAAAAACGTGCAGTATTTATCAACGGTAACTTAAATGCGGGTAAAGAATTATGGACTACATTTCATGTCACGGCGTTAATATTACAATAGTACAGAATAATTATATTGTGAGTAAGTCGGAATATATAGGAGAAAAATGACAAAACTTTCGCATGTGATTCGAATGTGAAAGCTTTCCGTTCTGTACAACTTGGCTATAAATGTATAGAGCATAATTTTATGTAATGGAAAGATTGTAAAATATAAAAGCAGAAAATACTTCACAGGTTTAACACGCTTTTGGAAGGAGCAGATACTGTCTTTATACATACTGCCGATCAAGATCGGACATTTCTCTGGTGCAGTGACGGGTTCGCATCCATGACGTACGATTCAATAGTCGTAACATGTATATACCAATTAAAGTGGAGTTCAGCCTTCATTGTGCATTACATTACTGTTACTGTCTTTTCAGAGTTACTGGGGTCTAGTGATGGAGAGTGAATGATAGTCAGGTCGGTAGTGGTTGGTGTGCAGTCACGGTCTGTGGTGTTACTGTGATGAGCTGTCCTGGCGAAGAAGATACGCTTCTGAGTCTGAATGAGCTGGCAGAGATGAAGTCCGCTTGGTTAATTAAGATTGCCCATGTATTTGTCGTATTTATGCATATTGCTTTAGAGCCTTTAAAATTGTTAATTCATGCGTCACTGATTACCTTATGATATGGGATGCAGGCAATTGTTGGTTATTTGGATGCATTTGTGAGAAAATGATCAATGAGTGATATCTCTGCTGGTAACTCAAGTGTAAACAGAATGCTACCCAATTTTTCATTGGGAAAGACACTTGATAACTGGGTATGTTCCCAGAGTAATTTCCCTGTTTGAGTCAAGTCGAATTCACACTTTCATCTATATTGACCATGTATGTGTTGTAGTCTTAAGGTATGCAACCTATCATTAGCACCAAGAAGCCAGAGGCGAAATTTGAAAAGTGCCAGTAATTCCTAAACTATGTATCATTTCCATTCCAAATATACAAATATAGGCATTTGTACGGTTTAGAATTCTACGTAAATGCATACTTATGAAAATATTTGACAAAAACGTCCAAAATTACCTCCCTTGCATATGAATATAGACTAAGATAATATTTGTAAATTATTTTCTTCTTGAAGCATATTCTTGAAATCCGGTTGATGCATTAATTTATGTGAAGTGTGTTTACAAGTGTGTGTAATTTGATGCATTTCGTATGGCTCTCTAAAGTGATTTTTTTAGGAAATTCGATTCCATGTCATTGTAACGATTACTTATATTGCTAGTTAATAATTCATATATGATTAATAATTTGACCACATGTTTTGTGTTGTTTAAGCATTGGATAACTGCAAATTGCTATTGAATGGATTTTGACAAATCTTGTCTGTAAAAAAAAAATGTTGCGTATGACAAAGCAGAACATTGAGGAAAATGTAGCATATGATCAGAAACTTGACTCCATGCTTAGTCTTGTTTGTGTATTTGGTAATTGCAAGTTACTTCTGAACGTGTTTTATCATTTTCTTTTGTTTGGACATTTGATATTTTGTAAATAGCTGTTGAATATATGTAGACAATTTTTGTTTGTCACTTTACTAAATTGATGAATAAGACAAAGCAGAAGCATTGTTGGAAAAGAAAATGTTAGTAATTACAATATATTGTTAACGTAGCATTGAATACTTGTAAACAGCTTTAAATACAAATAGACAATATTGGTATTCGCATTGAAAAGTCGGCGTTTATGACATATTGAAGGAAATGAAGTGTAAGATTTGAAATTCGAAATGGTTTGGTAAATGGGCAATGATTAGTTCTGAAAACGTTTGAAAACATACGAAATATGGTTTGAAATTAATTCAAGTGCGAATAAGTCATTGTTGATATGTTACCACGGTGGTTGATGCTATCTGCATGTATTGCAGCAATGAAGGCATAATGATATTGATGGAATATTGCAACGTTGTGTTGAATGCTTATTAAACATTGCATGTTGAATGCTTTAGAAGTATATATTTGCTATTTCATGACATGCCCGTTCTTTTATGTTCAGTCGGTACACGGTCCAACTGTATTACCAAAAAATACATTTTTGTGTTTGTTGTTATGTTAGAGGAGAGTGAGTTTGCAAGGGAAATATCATTTTCGACGTTTGAGGAACGAATTAGTTGAAAATTGATTTCCCTTGCTAGATCTAAGCTCCGATAGATGGGGTTAAAGTCGTGCACGAGATTTCTCGTGCCGTGTGTAAATTCCTCATTCAGAGTTGGAAACTGACTGCGGGCAGACGTATATTGCTGTTTATTTTTTATTATTGAAATTGTGTATGTTTGTTTGTCAGAAAAGAAGGTTCAGTAATGTCGTATCATTACGTATTGATATGCATTCTAGCTATCTAAGCACGTCCGATTGGAGCGATGTTTGCAAATGTGCAGTGATTTCGACTTGTGAACAATAGCGATAATGATTAAGCCATGTTGTACTATTGTTACTAAGTATGTTTTTTCTTAGTGGTTGTTATTGTTAAAAGGTAGGTACGTTCATGGTGGTCGTCATAAAAAAAAGAAATTCGTTTTTATGTGGCATTGAATGTTGTTTTGAGACGTTCAATGTCATCTATAAATGAGTGGTAACAGCAAATTCGTGCCTTTTTTTTTGTTTCTGTATTTCAATATATAAATATGCATATGTGCACGTCTAAAGTCAAAAGTAGTCGAAAACTAAGACACGGTTATAGTTGATTGCATTGAACATGTAGTTATGTTGATTGTCGTTTGTGTTTGAAAGCTTATATATGCTGTTGTTATATGCTAGCTAATGTCATTGAAGGTTTAGATGTTCACAATTGCATGTCATTGAGGATTACTTCCACTACTGTGTAATTGAACGGGAAGATGCGTTCGCAGTAGTCGGTTAGTGAACGGATAAATTTACCCGTATTATACGATCGTGGTCTTTTGCAAGTGATCTGCAAGCGCACGTAAGGTTATGTTAGGAGTCATAAGTAAGCGAACGTGTGGGGAACGTTCGGAGTTATATACGAGTAAACGAGAATGATAGAAAGTTCAGATTCATCTGTAAAAACAAAAGTTTAGGTACGAAAGGATGGTTATATAAATAATAAGAACTACAACATAATTTCCGTCATTAAAGCTTTCACTATTCCTCCAAGGTAACCCCAACGTATATTCGGTATTTGTTTATTAAGGTCTTAAAAATACCCGTTAATAATGGATGCGTGTTTAAGTTGCCTTTAACATAATAGGGCCTACTATAGTACAAGTGCGCATTGATAAAATCACTTATACCATGTTAGAGAACGCATGGTTATGTTCAGAGTCATATGAAAGCGAACGCGTAGATACGTTCGGAGTCAAATGAAATTGCAAGAGTGGGTAATTCCGAGGTAAGGGTGTGTGTTTGGAGCAATATGGTGGTAAATCTTTGGATAGGTTCGGAGAAAGTCAATATCAAACGTGTGGGTGCGATTGGAGAAATTCGACATAGAACGCGTGGGTGCGTTTTGAAGCGACAATGTACGCGTGGGTGCGTTAGACAGTCCGCATGCGAACGTGTGGGTACGTTCGAAGTTGAATGTAACTTGAACGTGGGGGTACGTTCATTGCAAGACGCAAGCGAACGTGTGGGTACGTTCGGAGTTGAATGTTACTTGAACGTGAGGGTACGTTCATTGCAAGACGCATGCGAACTTGTGGGTACGTTCGGAGTTGAATGTTACTTGAACTTGAGGGTACGTTCATTGCAAGATGCAAGCGAACGTGTGGGTACGTTCGGAGTTACTTATGAACCTTTGCTATGTTGGTCAGTGCGAACGGACAGGAACGTTTGGATTACTGTTGTTGTTAATTGAGTTGTATTGTACTGTTGTTGTTAATTGAGTTGTATTGTGAATTGATGAGAATAAATGGCCCACAGTCGGTACACGGTCCAACTGTATTACCAAAAAATACATTTTTGTGTTTGTTGTTATGTTAGAGGAGAGTGAGTTTGCAAGGGAATTGAACATTCTTTCAATTTCGAAATGTGTTCATGCTTGTGCCGCACGTTTTTCTCTTATCTCAACTATAATATCGAGAAGTAAACTCGTCGAATAACCTCTTTGCTTAGCCACTCCCTGAAAGTTGGATAAAATTGGATTGTACCCCAATGAACTCAAACTCTACAATGCTTGATGAAAAATGTTTTTATTTGTCACATTTTATCTATAATTTTTTTTTTGTAGAAATAAATTGTGCTTGTTTGTAGATGTGATTTTGAAACTGAATTCAAAAGTCTATCACTACTGTTATACTTCTGTCACATTAGAATTTATTATGTGTACTTTTCTGTCTTTTCTTGTTTAGTGTGTTCAAGCCTAAAGCTTAGTCTTTTGGACCCAATTTTAACCCTTACCCAAAAGAAGATGTTAGACCTGGCCTCGGTTTCTCGAAAAAAAAGTATGTTCTCAGACTCAAATCTGAGCACCGTACTCAAATCACACGAAATCCACGTGAACTTCAATCAAATACCGTTCAACAAAGAAGAGTATTCCATTGAAGTTGAGCATGTTCTCATGAGTATGTACTTGAATTTTTTGCTGACAATCAGCATTTTCTCCTCTTTGCCTCAATATTTTATAATGGTACATTGTATGCAAATCATATCTTTTCAACATCCATTTTGTGTTCAGCAGTAGCTTTCAAATAGGAGTGCTTTAAATTATGTTGTGTGGGAAAGAGTTTAACCAAGGTCACGTTTCCATATATGACCATAGCTGTAGAGTCTCCAACAATTTCCATGGACAAGTCTTGTAGAACTACAAATAGGAAGGGGCAATAGAATGTACAATATGTAAATATTTACAAAACTATGTTGTGGGTACTTATTTGAATCATCTTTTCGAGACAGTTCCAATGAGTACTCACAACATAGGGTTTGATCAAATTTTAGTGTAATATTTCTTTCTGAAAAGTCATCATCCCTCTTATCTGGAGCTCTGCATATGTGTATTGTTATTCATCAAACCCTATGGCGTGGATACTTATTGGAAACGTCTTTTCGAGACGTTTCCATTAAGTACTCACAATATTGGGTTTTGTTTTGAAATATGAGATTAAGAATGCCTTTATAGGCCTGTCCCACCTAACCGAATTTTTACACCGAATGCGTACCGAACTTAATTCGGTGTATTCGTTAAAGGTTCGTTCCACAAACGGTTTGTGTTCGGTATGTTTACGGTGCCATTCTGTGCTTTTCGTCGACATTACGCAGTGTTCGCAGACGCCTAAAAAAGTTTTTGAGCATGCACAAAATTTTTCAACGAATGCAGCGAATGGATATTTCGGTATGAGTTCGGTAATCGTTCGCAGAGGGATCGGTATGCGCGCGTCTTGCATTCGTTACTTTCGTTTTGGTGTCGGTAATAATTCGCTGACGAATTCCTGTTCGGTATGTTCGTTATGATCTCACCGAAGGACTAGCGTTTTCATTCCGATTAAGGTGCGTTTCTTTACCGATCTGGCCGAAAAGGTTAAACGAACCGCTAACGAAACACACCGATCCTGACGATGCCATTCCGAATATGACGTTATATTCGTTACTCAAACGGTAGGGGTTCGTTGGTGTTTGGGAACGAATTGGGGGATATTTCGAAGAATCAACGTTGGCTGTTCGACACATTCGCTACAAGTTCGTTACGTGTTCGGTGTATGGTCGGTACACAATCGTTGAAAACCAAAGTTCACCGAATAAAATGACAACGAACACTGCGAATTTCGCACTTGACATTTGGTACGAATTCGGTGCCACTATTCGGTTAGGTGGGTCAGGCCTATTACCACACAGAGACTCCTTTGGACGCCCTACAACATAATGGCTTGGAAAACATTGTGGAAAATGAAGAAATTGCTTGTGACAAGCAATTTCTTCATTTCCCACAAAGTTTTTTACCCCCCAAAAAACAATATTCCAACATTTTATCACACCGAAAATGTCGTCTGCAACACCTTTGTATTTGGGGCCCCCTAAAATTGTGTCGTCCAGATGGTCCCTTTTTGCATGATGGACCACAATTTAATTCACTTTTATTTTTTTTATTTATTTATTTTTTTTTTTTTTTTTTTTGGCGTCCCTCTTTATGACGTCTTGTGCAAAATGACCAGATCTAGCTTTTAACCTACCAATATTATCTCTTTCACAACTTAGAGTGTGATTTTTATAAGCTAAAACTATTAGAAATTTAAGTTTTTGGTAGGACCACGTGTGCGCATGTCACATTCTACTAATGTCTTATTTGACCCATCCATTTTTAGCTCCACTGGCCTTTCAGGCCAGTGGGCTATTGTCAAGGCGTTGTGTCTGTCGTGCGTACGTCTGTCCGGGCCAACGTCCGGGGGTTATGTGGTCCAATCCGTCCATAATTTATATGAAATAAGAACAATTCCACTTAAACCATGTATTTTTATGTGGCACTTTTCTTCATAAAGATCAAAGAAAAAACCACTTAATCCTGAAATGTTGGCGTGTCCGTCGGTCCGTCCAACCGTGCGTCCGTCCGTAAACCTTCTCAAAAACTACAGGATGGACACAGGAAACTTCACAGGAATGATCCTTTGGTGACCCTCTCTCAGATCCATTCAAAGAGTTTGGATTGAACCAGTTATCTGCCCTTGAATGTCAAAAATAGCAGGTTTTGACTTTGTTTTTACTCTAAAATCTACAAATATTAACCAATCAAGACAAAGCTTGGATAGAATATATATAAGCATTATATCCTGCCTGGATGTAAGTGTCAGCTTAACCGGAATCTTACATCATGAGTTATGTGTCCTTGAATTTGACAAAATTGTCACTTTTGACTTTGTTTTCACTCTAACAACCACAAATGATAACCAACCAAAATGATACTTGGAGAGAATCTTGTTGACAACAAGATCTTGCTTATGTGTAATTTTCATTTTGATCATACTGTTACAATCTGAGTTATGTACCCTTGAAATTGACAAAATTTCAGTTTTCGACACTTTTTTTCACTCTTGCAGCCATGAATATTGACTAATATAGACAAAATTTAAAACAGAATGATGGTGACTGTAAGATCTTGCATGAGGTTAACTTTCGGCTTGATTATAAACTCACATATATACATGTACTAAATTATGTGTCCTTGAATTTGGCAAAATCACAGTTTTCAATTTTATTATCATTCTAACACCCCCAGAGTAGTAGTCAATCATTTACTTTCTTTTTGTTTTAACCACATGATTGCTGCCTTTTACTTTGTTTTTGCTGTAAGAAGCACAAGTATTGAAAAATCTAGTCAAAACTTGGATTAGATATTAAAAAAATCAGGCCTTTGGAGCGACTCAAGGCCTTCAGGTCTTTCTAGTTATATTCAGATTGAGGTTATACGTATTACATTATTCCTCATAGGGGCTGACCTATTGAAAGTAGTTTGTCGTAATAAGGCCCATATTAGATACTACATGTAGTTCTGAACTTGGCAGGTTTTTCAGCAGCCATCTATAGTTTAAGATCTAGGAATTTGTTAAATTCATATATCTTACACGAGATGTTTTTGCAACATATTTAGAAAAAGAAATGCACATACAAACAAAATAGTAAGAAAAAAAATCAATAACAAACTTTGCTCGTTCCTGATCAGACTGCATAAATAGAACAGGCGGAACGAAGTAATAATTTTGTTTACATTTTAGCATTTTGTCATCTTTTTATGCCCCCGATAGGGAGTCATCATAAATTTGACTTGTCCGTCCGTCCGTCTGTCCGTCTGTCCGTCTGTCTGTCCATCTGTCTGTCCGTCCGTCTGTCCGTCATTCCGTCCAAAAACTTTAACATTGGCCATAACTTCCTTATTACTTAACACATTCGCTTCATACTTTACCACAACATTCCTTGGTACATTACCTTTCTGTAGGCACATACTTTGGTGGCCTTGTTCCCTGGATGACATTGACCTTGAACATAGATTGGTCATAATTTAAAATCAAAGCGGTGTCGGGGGCATTGTCATCTTACAGTGACAGCTCTTGTTTACGCCTCTTTCTCGATGTGGCTCGCACTAAGTTATAACTTACAACCTTTAACCAATTTACAAAGAGCAGAAATTTAGAGTGGTCTACTATGAAAGCTGAGGAAAAAAGAAAATTATTGTTGGTATAATAAGGATTCGTGTACTGTCAGAAAATGAAAATGCTGGTTATCAGCATTTTCATTCTTTGTCTCAATGTTTCACCAAAAGTTTTCTACCAGTCACGTCAGAACCAGGTCGTGTTTGGGACGGGCTTTATCTAGAACAGGTCAGCTTTTATAGTAACTCTCTGCACGAACATTATTAAGATAATGTCCATGTCAAAAGAAACTGTGTTGCGAAAATTATAGAACATTTCAAACTAAACCTTTTCCAAACACTAGATCTCACTGGTGGTGAACTCGGCCAAAGCGTGGGGCGTTTTTTCGCGATCATAGTATTCCGTCGGTGTTGTTATAAAATATCGTATACGGCTTCGATAAAGGAAATACCATAAAAGTTCCTCAAGATCCCATCCAAGTTTAATAACGGTGGGCATTGAAATAAAATGTTTTCGGTAATCGTCAATAGTGATTGATTTTATCAAGTACGCCTTGACATAAATTCGTACAAACAAGAGTATTTTGTCGGTCTTTACCCGCAACTACAGCTTAATTGGCGCTTCAGTTACGATATTCTATACTCCTCACAAAAAGTTAAGCAACAAAAGTAATTCTCTCAATATTCTTTTTATACACGCGGGAATTTTTGCACAGATTTGTTATTTGGAAAGCCATATCTATGCTTAAACACACTTAAAAGAATACTGAATGTTATCGTCTCCAAAAACAGCTATCACGTGATTAGAACACACTCACCCCCAAAACATGCATGCAAAATGTGTCGCATATACGGATTTCAATCTTGGCATTAGCTCCGTATGTGCTTAAAACGCGTCAATTTGACAACTTTGATGTCATCAACATTTGAATCATGCCAATACGTCACTTGACCCCAATTGAAGTGGCTCAAATTGTTGGAATGCTACAGGGTGGGGCAACCAAGACTGCTGCTGCCATTCACTTTAAATTTCATCGCAGTATTGACTGAAGAGCAATAACCCGATACAATCAAACTGGACAGATGTCAGAGAGACCACGTTCAGGTCGTCTAAGAGTAACAACACCTTGTGAAGACCGTTATGTTGCAACCTTAGTCCGTTGGAACTGGCTTAAAACGGCCAGATCGCTGGAAAATGACCTTCAGAGGGTGTCAAGAAACAGACTTTCCATCCAAACCGTGAGGAACATGTTTCACACAGAAGGTCTAAGGTCCAGGATACCACTTCAATGGATCCAACTTCCCCCAAAACATCGACGGCAAAGATTAATATTGGAACATCAACATCAAAACTGAGAGTCACTCGTTGGCGTTACAAACTCTTAACTGACTCGTCAAGATTCTGCCTTGTTTCTAATGATGGCATGACACGTGTGTGGAGAAATGGTAATGAACGGTTTGCCGACTGTAACATCGCTGAACACGACCAATATGGACGTGGGAGTTTGATGGTCTGGAGAGGTATCAGTGTATGCCACAGAACAGAGCTGGTTGTCATCAGACGAGGTTCAATGACTGGTGTAAGGTGCATTTACGTGATCATCACGCCTGTTATCATCCTTCTGGCACAGTGAACAGATCCAACTGTTATGTTAATGGATGGTAATGCCCGTCCCTATCGTTCTGGAATTGTGACTGAAGTTCTGTGGACCAACAATATCAGACATTTAGACTGGCCTGCTACGTCTCTATACCTTAATTCGATAGAACATGCATGGGACATTCTTTGAGGGCGTGTCTATGGTCAGCATCTTCGCCCACAGACTCTGGATGAACCGCAACAGGTCTTGAAGACAGAATGGAGGATCAATCCACAACGGACATTCGACAGACAAATCTGCTTGATGCCAAGGTGTGTCCGGACATGTGTTGAACATCGTAGGGGTCATACCAGGTACTCGATGCTCGATCAAGGCCTGAAGTGGCCGGAAAACAATTTTTTACACATTCTGAACTGCTGGCGAGTGACGTTTTGCACCATTGTTTCGTCCGGACGGTTTTCGAGGATCTGTATCTTTGTTATTGTTTGGTGATTTTCCTAATCATTTAACGTAATTTGTGTAATAAGACCCCAACTTTGTATTGTATAAAACCTAGATCATTAGATGTGATAAAACACATTTGAGAAAGAAAAGCATCTTTGTTGCTTAACTTTTTGTGAGGAGTATATAACAACACCGACGGTTTATCAATATATGACAGTAAACCCAGTCTATTTTAGCACAAAATTCTTTGCTATTGTAGTTGACAAATAAGTGTGACAAAATTGAATAAGTGTGACAAAATTGAGAAATGGATAGATAAGAAAAATGCTGACTGTCGGTGTTTTTTCTCCTTTAACCCATTGCCACACAATGACTTTTTGACTCCCTACAAAACCATGGCTTTGGAAAACATTGTGGAAAATGAAGAAATTGCTCGTCACAAGCAATTTCTTCATTTAGCACAATGTTTTCTACCATAAAAGACCATTAAATTTTAAGTTTCGTCTATTTGAAATTTTCGTCTGCAACATCTTTGAATTTGAACCAGTCTAAAAGTTTGCCGTTTGGAAATGGGTTAACACTTAACAGAGTTGAAAAAATATATACAAGAAATATCTATGGAATTGTCAACCTGCATAGCTAATTTATTTCTATTCCGTGCTTCTAGATCGAGTCTATATGTAACTGACTGACCCGCCATTTATATGTTAAACAGTAACATTTTAGGAAACTGGACCTTGATAGAAATTAAAAAATTTGGTATCGGCCCTAAAATGCCTTTCTTTTTGGCTATAGCTAATGCACACGCAACAATGTACCACACATCAATGCAAACTATAACTATATCCATGTTGTTTTGATCCCTAAAAACATAGCACGAGTTCCTTTAAGTATTACAACCTATCATTAGATACAAAACACTTCGTGCGTCATCTGTGCCGAAGGAAATTAACGAGGGATACCGTCGACAATTTCCGGGCATCATCCGTGGCATCAGCCCAAGGTCCTTCTTACCATTACTGATTTAAGTTTATATACCATGTAAAAAAAGTTTAGCAACACTGACTTTGTTAATTGAAAAAATGTATTTTCTGTGATATTTATTTCACAACCGTTATATATATTTTAGCATATGCATTTACGCAGAACATTCAAAGGTCGCTGTGTGGTAACGTTAAATATTGTGTTAGAAACATTGTCTTGACGTAGGTGAGGGGTCAAAATAAAAAGTTACAATAGAATTCGGTATCGACTGTGCGGCCATTTTCAAGCAAGAACAACCGTGAAAAGTTTTCTAATCCACTTAAATTGTTTGACACAGTATCAACATTCACTATTTTATCAAGAGATTGAACGTCATTCGCGTCAGTACGATCACGCACACGTCTTCCTTAAATGCACCGTATGTGCTCTATGGGTGACAAATCAGAAAGAAATGGATGATAATTGGAGTCCATCAGTGTTGTATACGCTTAATTTGGCTTAAAGCATTTAGGACTCTATGCCAGTCAAGTCTGCTGCGTTCATGGTGTAACGTCAGGGAAATTACAACGTATGGTCAACGTCTAGTAACCGTTCATCTGTGGAGACGATCACGGATGGTAAGTGTGGATACTCTATATTGAAATTCTTGTGGAAGCCACTCGTAAGTTTTGGTGTTGATAAGGAACATCTTTGCCGTGACGTAACGAAATTATGACGGTCATCTTCTCGTGGCCTTTTTCTACGACGTTCTTGACCGAGACTATCTCAAACCACACAAATTGTCTCACATAGCATCCTCAAATTGTTATTTATGCTTTGAGATGCGCAAAATTCAAAAAGGCATCTTATTCGCCGGTTCTGCCACGTAGAAACACATTAGCGATATAACGTCCTTCAAACGTAGGTCCATGGCGTAGTCCCACAGCGTTGCAGAAAATTCTTTTTAGTGGCCTTTTTTATGCTGGGCAAAGACAATTACGTTCACACCTAAATGTTTTCTAGAACTTTGCTCCATACACATGAATACCATGGCAGACATGAAAACCGGAAATGCGCACCTGGGGTGCGAGACGCACGCGATTGCGGTGTAAAATTCATCTGTTTGTGTTCTCTAGCTACAATCTATTGTGTAAACGTTTGATTTTATGTTAAAACAAAACTATTTTGGTTACTACAGCTATTTACATTTTGTTGCAAAACTTTTTTTATTATGTATATATTAAGTTTATACTGTCTGTTAATAGACGTACTGAGCCAGAATCTGAAAAAGCTATCTTAGGTATTCCATCCACTAAGTTATGAAAAAAAAATCATGTGGCTTTGGGCTCCATCCGTAGCAACGGAAACTGATGAGGGTATCTACGTAAATTATCGTTGCAAGTAATGACGCCCGGAAATTGGCGAGCATATCTCTAGTTAATTTCGTTGCCACGGATGACGCCCGAAGAAGCACGAAGTGTTTGGTATCTAATGATTGGTAGTAATCCCTAATTTATATTGAGACATACATGGTTCCTTCTAATAGATCAATAAGATCAGTCTGTATGCATACTAGTCTAAATACGCAGTCTGATCAAGAACTATGTTTCACGCAACGTACCAACCGTGAGAGAGTAGAATGGATATCAATCAGACACCACTTTGGCACGATTTATATGAAATCATGAACGTCTCAAATACTTTAAAGGGATATAAGATTCCAATTTCATTTTTTTAAAAGTATGTAGATCTATTGATGCAAAGATTGTTTATTCTAATGCGCAGAAATGCTTTCGGTTTTTGAAGTTGTTATTTATTGAGACAGAAATGACAAATTCAATATAAATTTGAACTGTTGTCCACAACAATTTGTTTAATTTTAGCTCAAAAATATGTAGACTATTTCTCTTAAGCGGTTCAATATTTCGGCTCGAAACTTTCAGAATTTTAATAAGAATATTTGCTATTTCAGATAAAAATAAAAGAAAAAAATATGAAAAAAATGTGAAATGTCACTTTAAAGGACCATTTACTAGATCCTGGACAACTTGCTTTGTTCGTGAAAAGGTTACGATATACGGAACAGTCTATATAAAGACTAGGTTATGTCTTAGATAGTAGTTTTATGATACAGAACTCGAGGTTGGTCAACATTTTGTAACAATTTGAGACCAGAGATACAGATAAGAGAGGGTGATGGTATTTCAATAAGAGATATTTCACTCAATGTTCACCAAAACCTTTGTTGTGCGCACTCATTAGAATCGTCTCGTCGAGACGATTCTAATGAGTGCCTACAACATAGGGTTTGGATTTGAAATTAATAAAAAAAAAGAATATTTTCATTCTTCAACCCCTCTTATCTGTTGCTTTGTTTGATGCTACTTATTTTAGTACATAATGTCGCTTTTCAAAGAAAACTACAGTTTCTTCATTTCCCAAAATACATACCAAAGACGTATTTTTAGGGAGGAATGCATCTTGGCAAGCCAAGAGTGACATCTACGACGTAACGTCGTTTAGAACTGTATTCCCCCACGGGTGAATACAAACATAGGTGGGTTCAACCTTTGCTAGCGCAGATGGGAGGAAAATGTCATAAACGAGACATAAATAGATTGTTACCATCAGTTGCCTTTCTTAGCATGAGCTTTAACTATATTTAACCACATCCTTTGCCTGTTATACTTATATCTTAAAATTGTCTAGCCTACAAAGAATTCCTTTAATATATTCTACTTTCTCATATAGTTCCTTATTATTGTGATGGATAAAGTTGATGCATTTTTAACTTTGATACTATATATAAGTAGTTATTTCAGTAAAGCTAAGTCAAGAAAACGATTATCGTTAGTAACCGACTTTAATTCATTCCAGAGTTCAAAACTTTTTGACCTGGAAAAGTGGAAAGTACATTTTATTCATTGTTCGCCAAACGCTATGTACTCATTTGGGATTATCTCATCGAGACGATGGAAATGAGTACCCGCAACATAGGATTTGGATTTGAAATATATAGAAAAAATCGAATGCCAGCACCTGTCTTATATGTAGGTCTGAATAATCGACTATATTTTCCACATGCAAAACGAACAACTTCTGTTGTTGTTTTTTTGTCTTATGGTGTAGTTTCTTTTGTATATTTCTTCATTTTTCTTAAATATAAAAACGAAAACAACTATAAGAAAAAATATCCCCAAAACTCCTTACTCCTGCTTGTTTCCAGCTGTAGCTATAGCCTAGTACGATATTTTGGAAGAAAAAAAAAACGTTTTATTAATTATTTTTTAATGCAGGTATCACAGCCATGAAAGTCCTATTGTTGTTATGTCTAACTGGATTCGCTACAAGGTAAGGTTATTCTAGATAATCCTTTCCCAAACAGAAAAATGTGGTGTCCTGTTCAATACCTGCTGCAGACGACAAATGGGTGTTAATATAAATTTGATTTGTGTACAATATTGCACAGGAATTATTGAGGCAAAAGGAGAAAATGCTGATTATCAGCATTTTCTTCTTTCGCCTCAATTTTTCCCCTTATCTTTTCTACAAGGTACGTCAAAGTCAGGTTTTGTTTTGGAATTAGTTAACACTTTTTAAGAAAATACCAAAATGATATGAATTTACGATTAGGCAATTTCAAAATACATGTACATGTAATTGGTCCGAAAACACGCACCTCCTTCTCATTTTTCCCATAGAATTACTCGTAAAATTATCTATTACTACACTATAAAAGTATAATGTTGCTGTTCTTTGAAGACCTCATAATTACAACTTCTTTAAACTCATCCGACAGTTTACATCGGATGAAGAAAAGGCTTGCCACAGTGAGTCTCTTTGATTGGAAAAATGTACGTGGGAACAAAACGTTAGATGCACCAGTCTTTGTGCAATTTCTGAAAAAATAAATCTGTTGAAAACTTCGCAAATCCTTTTCTATTGACGCCTCAATGTACAAGCCTTGGAAAATAAAGAGGCGAAATCAAGGGAACCAGAATTTTGTTCTTTTACCTCTATTTTTATTAGCTATATATATCGAAAATCACACGAATAATGTATCGATATCTGTTTTGTCGTCTGCAAAAGCTTTGAAAATGGACCACCTTAAAATATTTTTTGTAATGGAACTAATTTGATCACGTACATCAATTGATTAACCCATTACCAATCAGTGACGCGTTTTGACTCCTCATAAGATAAAGGCTTTGGAAAACACTGTGGGAAATGAAGAAATTGCTTGTGACAATTAATTTCATCATTTCCCAAAATGTTTTCTGACCAATAAGACCAACGATTGTGAAATTTCATTCTATTCATTTGAAATTGTTGTCTGCAACATCTTTGAATTTGAACAAGTCTTAAGATTTTGGTCGTCTGGTATTCATTAACATTCCAGTCAGGTGGTCATCCCAGATACTACGATGATTAATAAGCTAGTCGATGCTGCTTTCACTCGCCTCGATCATATTAGACCACCTAATATATTGTCGCTAAGTAACTTTAGGTCCAGTCACCACTCATTGACGCCTTTTGACGCTCCGCAAGATAAATGCTTTGAAAAACATCGTGGGAAATGAAGAAATTGCTTGTGACAGGCAATTTCTTCATTTCCCATAATGTTCTCTAACCCAAAATTCTAAAATTTCATCAACTTGAAAGTGTCGTCTGCAACATCTTTCAAATTGGAACACTCTGAAATGTTGTCGTTTGTTGAGTGGTTTAAATTTCTAGTCAGGTGGTCATCCCAGATGCTACAATGATAGATCAGTTAGTCTATGCTGCCTTCACTCGACTTGATCACACTAGACCACTTACTATAATGTCGCTACGTAAAAATTTACAAAACCATCCACCATTTATTGCAGTCAGGTGGTCATCCCAGATGCTACAATGATAAATAAGTTAGTCGATGCTGCTTTCACTCGCCTTGATCATATTAGTCCACCTAATATATAGTTGCTAAGTAAAGATTTACAAAATCATCCACCATTTATTGCAGTCAGTTGGCCATCCCAGATGCTACAATGATAAATAAGCTAGTTGATGCTGCCTTCACTCGATTTGGCTATATGAGACCACCCAATATATTGTCGCTAAGTAAAGATACCATTAGCACACACTGACGCATTTTGACGCCACACAAGTTAAAGGCTTTCGAAAACTTCGTGGGATATGAAGAAATTGCTTGTTACAAGCAATTTCTTCATTTCCCACGATTTTTTTGACCACAAAAGAAAAAAAAAATATTATACTTGAAATCGTCCGGAACATTTTTGGATTTGGGCATGTCCAAATGTTATCGTTTGGTAATGGATAATAAACATTCATCAATTATTGCAGTCAGGTGGTCATCCCAGATGCTACGATGATAAATAAGCTAGTGGATGCTGCCTTCGCTCGCCTTGACCACTCACCCGTAGACGGTCATGTGTCTGAGGCTGAGTGGGATCATATCCTCAATACAGACGATGCTGACAGTGAGTTGACCATTATTTGTTTAACCCCTTCCCAAATAAATATCCGGGTGCGAGTTAGACATGATTACTGTCCCTAGACCTACAGACTGGTTCTCGACTCTGTTTCACTACGTTATGAAGGCCGACTTCGAATCAGATGATAGCTCGATAATTGCTCCAACCGAACACCGATAGTCCGAGCTATTTGGCGTCATTTCCACAGCTATAGTCCGACCAAAGGAAGAACTGTGGTCGGACCATGGCTCCATTACGTCATTGGGAACTCCTCGGATAAACAGCGGACCAATCAGTGCCTAGTAAACAAAGGTTTTGATTGGCTGACACAAAATGGGGGAGTGAGTATAATAGATAGAACAGCGCTGGTTCCCAACGATGGCGATGATAAAAAAGAGACGATGCTGACAATGAGTTGTACATTTTTATTTGTGACCCGTCACGCTAAAAGTGACCGTATGTGAAATATTGAGACAAATTAAGAAAATGCTGATGACCATCATTTTTCCCTTTTACAAGACTCGTTTTCAAAATTAGATAGCAGATTTTATCATTATTTTTTAACTCTACAGATGACGGTTGCGTGACTGAAGCTGAGTTCACGTCGGTAACACATCTACCAAACAAACAACTTGGTGTACAGTTGTTTAACCACTTCGATCATGACAGTGACGGTTGTATGAAGCTTACAGATATGGTGGAAGAGTTCAAGTCCATGGATACAAATGGTAGTACTATTTTTAGCTCCACTGGTCATCAGGCCAGCGGGCTATTGTCACGGCGCTGTGTCCGTCGTGCGTCCGTCTGTCCGTCAGTCCGGTCGTCAACCTTTTCTTTGAAAATTTTCTTCTCAAAAACAACTGGACGGATTTCAACCATATTTCACAGGAATGATTCTTGGTGACCCTCTTTCAGATTCCTTCATATAATTCTGATTGATTTGTAAAGTCCGGAGTTATTTGCCCTTGAATGTCAAAAATGGCCAATTTTGATTTTTGATTTCACATTAACAACTACAAATATTGACCAATCTTAAGGTATCCAACCCCTCAAAAGCACCAGAGAGCCAGAGACCAAAATTGAAAAGTGCAAATAATTCCTTAACTGTGTTACATTTTCATTCCAAATACAAACTTAAGCATTTTGCACGGTTTAGAATTTTGAATTAATGCATACTTATGGAAATATTTGACAGAAATGTTAAAAATTACCTCCCTTGCATATGGATATAGAGTAAAATAATATTTGTAAATTGGTTTCTTCTTGAAGCATAATTTTGAACTCCGGCACGGTGAATCAACTTATGTGAAGTGTATTTACAAGCATGTGAAATTTGATGCATTTCGTATGGCTAGAAAGTGCAGATTTTTTCAGGGTCTGCCTTAATAAAACGTTGTCAGAGTATTAATGACTACAAGTTCTTGCCTAAGTTGAATTTTCAGCTTGATCGGAATCTTACATTATGAGTTAGGCCTATATGCCCTTGAATTTGACAAAGTTGCTATGTTCATGCTGTTTTCGACCTTGTTTCACACTAACAACCACAAATATTTACCAATCAAGACAAAAGTTGAATAGAGTCTTGTTGATCATAAGATCTTATATTATTTTCACCCTGATTGACATCTCACATCTTGAGTTATGTCCCCTTGAAATTGACAACATTTCAGTTTGTGACACTGTTTTCACTCTTACAGCCACAACTTTGAACTATAGCAGGGCAGATAAATTGGAAATAGCAGCAACATATTAGAGTTTATGATACAAGGATGAAATTTGGCATGTATATAGATCTTGTAATGCTAAATCCAAAAAAGCCCGTTAGCCAATTAGATTTCTCATCATGGCGGCCATTGTCCAAGACGGCCGCCATTGAGCTTTTCTTTTTATAATAACTATACAGATCAATCATATTTGCGAACAGATACCGAGATTTCTGATCTATTTTGTGATAAAAAGAAATGCTTTAATACAAAATAACTACAAAAGGCATTTTTGTATTCGAAGTGGCAAAAAATTCAAAATGGCCGCCATTTTTGGTCATTTTTTTCAAACCGATGTTAAGAGAATTATAAGAGTAACGAGGATCCTTCTCATCAATTATATCGATCTATGTTTTTAGGCCCACGTACAATAATCATATCTCATTTCCATTAATATTTTCTACGCTATGCATTGGAATTTTGAATGAAACAGAAAGACATGGGTTATCTGACATTGAATGTAAAGACAAAACTTTGATAGAATGTTGGTGACTATGAGATCCTATCTGAGTGTAATTTTCAGCTTGTTAACTAGGGGTTTGCTCCAAGAACCACAAGTATTTAAAAAAAATAGTCGAATCTTGATATGATATGTAATACAAAAGAAAGCCAGGCCTGTGGAGCGCCTCAAGACCTTCATGTCTTTTTAGTTATTATAATAATAATCTGTCATTATCAAAACCCTATTACACTCTATCTTCTACAATTATTACGTGATGTCCCGCCGTGAATTGGTATACCCTTTCAATGATGTCACATTATAAAAAAAATAAACAAACAATACCACCAATTTCTAGCCATGCGACATGCATCAAATTACACACACGTGTAAATACACTTCAAATAAGTTTATTCACCGTGCCAGATTTCGAGATTATTGTTCAAGAAGAAAATAATTTACAAATATTTTTTACTCAAAATTCACAGGCAAGGGAGGTAATTTTAACATTGTTGTCAAATATTTCCATAAGTATGCATTAATTCAAATTTGTAAACCGTTCAAAATGCTTATGTTTGTATTTGGAATGAAAATGTTACACAGTTTAGAAATTACTGGCACTTTTCAAATTTCACCTCTGGCTCTTTGGTGCTAATGATGGGTTATATACGTTATAAAAGACCCTGTTTTTGTTTATTTTCCAGGCGACGATATGGTGACCCAACAAGAATTCGAGATACATTTTGATGGATTCATACAGAAACTGTTCGGTTCTGTATTTATGATGGGTGGAGTCGCGGGTTAAACTTACGACAGCTCGAAAATGAATGTTGCATTTAAAGTTAACCCTTTCCCAAACGACAAAATTTTACGGTGATCCACTTCAAAAACTGCCAAAAAGACAAAATGGATGTTATTAAAGATAGGATTTGTGTGAAATATGGCATAGAAAATATTGAGACAAAAGGAGAAACTGCTGGTTATCAGCAGTTTCTTCTTTTACCTCAATTTTTTCCCAAAGCTTTTCTATTAGCGACGTCAAAACAAGGTCTTGTTTGGAAAGAGTTTAAAATGTGGAAAAGGGACCATATGAAGCCTGAGATCAACACGGATCAAGATCAGCATACAAGATGCACAGTCTGATCAAGATCCGCGCTGTTCTCCAAAGGTTTTTATTTACTTGAAGCAAGTCGTCGCTTTGTCGCTTTTCTTTTCGAAAACATCGTAATTGCAGCTTAAACAAGCTGCAGTCACGAAGGTTATGAAGACAAGCGATGACATATTATTAATCCTGATCAGACTGTAATTGCTCACACGCTGATCTAGATCCACGATGATCTGGCGGTGTTGTTATGGTCCTTTTTCCAGATTACCGCTCATATACGATATTTAATTGCACTCGATTATAAAAAATGAAATAGAATAAACGCCTATCATTTCTTTTTTGCTTTACCGTTTTTTATACGCCCGAATGGTCGTATTATGTTATGGCCCCACTCGTCCGTCTGTTTGTCTGTCTGTCTGTCTGTCCGTCCGTCCGTCTGTCTGTCCGTCCGTTAGCAATTTCTTGTGTGCGCAACTCCTCCTACAGTTTTGATCGGAATTTGATCAAACTTGCCACAAAAAATCTCCATGGTGTCAAGTTGTGCACATCGCTTACGGAATTCAGATAACTCTTTTCGTTCTTGAATGATCTGCCCTTAAATTAAAAAAATGCCCATTTTCTTGTGTGCGCAACTCCTCCTACAGTTTTGATCAGAATTTGATCAAACTTGCCACAATGAATCTCCATGGTGTCTAGTTGTGCATACCACTTACGGAATTTAGATAACTGTTTTTGTTCTTGAATTATCTGTCCTTGAATTAAAGGAAAAACGCCCATTTTCTCAAGAAATACCCATTTTCTCCTGTGCGCTACTTCTACAATTTCAATCAGGATTTAATCAAACTAGCCACAATGAATCTCAATGGTGTCTTGTTGTGCAAACAAAATTTTGATAACTTTTCATGTTTGAATATTCTGCCCTTGAATTGAAAAAAATGGCCAAATTTTACTGACAAGCCCCTCTCGGGCGTATATGCGCCGCTCTGCGAAGCTCTTGTAACCAATTACCACATACTGACTCCTTTTTAAGCCCTAAGGATGAATACTTTTGTTTGACATAATTTGACATAATATGTAGAGATATACGAGATCACTTCTTGGATGTACTGTTAACATCTCGAGCAGTGGTGGTCGAATCCCGCTCGGTCCGCGAGATCACTCGACTTTGGCAGAGTGGTCCAGTTCAGTAAACTTTAGATGTCCAAATAACACAAATGAGCCAGGGTCTGGAAAAATGTCCATTTGAGCCCAATTTGGTGCAAGATCAGCCTGCGCATACACACAGTCTGATCATCAAGATCATGAATCATATTTGTCTCCAATAGCTTTTTTTATGACCTATAGGTACCGCAAGACAGCAGCATGGATCCTGGGCCCTGTTTCTCGAAAAAAAACTTAAGTACGTTCTCATGCAAACATCTGGGCATCGTGCTCATATCGCACGAAATCCATGTAAACTTCAATCGAATACCCTTTAACGTTGAAGAGTATCCCTTTGAAGATGAGCATATTCTCATGGGTTTATTCTTAAGTTTTTCGAGAAACTGGGGCCTGGTCAGACTGCACGTAGGCACAGGCTGGTCCTGAAACACGACATTTTCAAATGCTATAAGGGCACTTTTTCTAGATCCAGGCTCAATTATTTATTTTGTGAAATGTGCCAGACAGGGAGTGTGAATAGATCTACTGTGAAAATGTTTATTTGTTTTTTTTTCTTTTTTTTTTTTTCAAATAAGGCTTATGCCCAGAACAACGACCCATTCTTTTCTCAAGCAAAGTGATGCTATAGCATTTTTGCTGAGTTTATCTTTTAGCGTAAGACCCGTATGAGAAATTTTGCGAAAAGTACCATCTTTTAAAAAACACATTAATTACTGTCGTTTTTATACAATATAGATAAGCTTGGACCTGGATAAATGGTTCTTAAAACATTTCAGACTATAAGGGTAAAATATCAGACTGTGCCCAAGTGTAGCCTGATAAGGACGTAGAGTGCTCTCTTACAGTAGCTACAGGAAATGAGAAAGCAATCAGAGAACGGTATGGCTCTTAATCAGACTGTGTATATACAGTGTCTGATCCAGATCCATGGTGTTCTTAAATGTCTATGGGAATGTTAATTAAAACATAAACTGAAAAATGGTGACTTGTGTTCGTAAAACGGCTAAATGGTAGATAATCCAATAGTCAAATTAATGGCGACTACTGAACAATATTCAACCATTTCCCAAAAGACAAAATTTTAAGGTGGTCCACTTCAAAAGCAGTTGGAGTCAACGAAATAGATGTTGACGAAAAAGGATCTATAGGAAATAAAATGTAGAAAACATGGTGAAAAATGAGAAAATGCTGATCATCAGCATTTCTTCTTTTGTCGTAGTATTTTCCCAAATTTTTTATAATACGGAAGTCAAAACCAGGTCTTGTTTGGGAAAGGGTTGAACATTCTAAAAGAGGTGACCCGGTGGACAACACGGCTTTGTTTGAAAGGGTTTCTTTTAACAGCAGCTGTTTGTTGCTGTTAACAGTCAAGCTGGTTGCAACATCACCCTCGATATAACCATGGCTTAACCCTTTCCAACACAGCAAAAAATTATGGTGGTCCAGTTTGAAAAGTGTTGCAAAAGGCAAACTGAATGTTGCTAATGAAAGGAATAGCGTACAAAATAGTTCAGAAAAATATTGAGGCAAAGGAGAAAGTGCTAATTATCAGCACTTTCTTCTTTTCTCTCAATCTTTTCCCAATCCGTATCTTTTAAGGATATTAACCAGGTCTTGTGTGGGAAAGGGTTATATTGATATATGTCTAATCATGTCATGCGTTTTGTACATACATGTATCTTTATCCAAAGAAATGCTCACAAATTATATACGGGTCTCTTGTTGATTGATTAATAATTTGATTCAAAAAGAAGAAAAACAAACACTAAAGAAGAGGAGAAATTGAAAATACAGTGGAAATAACTGCACTAGATTTGAATAACTTCGTGGAATTTGAATCAACTACTAGACCCTGTAGAATCTATTTAAAAGAGTAAGCTCGTGTATTTTCCGGGCCTCGTTTAAGCTGTTTCTGTACAAATTCAACTTAAGGGGGAATGCTCCAGTTTTTCGGAACACTCGGTCATTATGGCAGTAAATTAAATGTTTCGTACCAATATGTTTCGCTACCATATTTTCAATAATATAACACATTATTACAATTTACCATTTTCGACGGTAAAAGTGTATTTATTATGCGAAAGTGATTTCCTCAAGATGGAAATCGATTATTTAGAGCAAGACAGTCGTAAGTGTGTATGCAGTTACCACTGTTTTGCGTCATTTATTCATTAGTAGCTGATAAAAATTACTGTAATTCTCTAATAAGTGTGCTGACCTATGCTTTCTCTTTTTGAATTATTACCAGGACATATTGCTTAATACGATGAGCGAGTTTTATCAAATTCTATTATGTGGAACCTGAAATATTTCCAAAAAATATGCAAATTTTGACATAAAACACTCCAACTTCGTTGATCTAACCGGACACGTGAGTATGCTGTTTTATACATTTCCGCGTTTATAATAGCACAAAGGGGGTGTCTCACGAATAGGAAAAATAACATGGGAGTCTGCCCACGCTCGGAATTTAATGAAATTTGGCGTGAAGTTAGTACACTAGATTACGGTTCATATTCATGAAATGTTTCAAATCGCACATCCCAGAAAACAATTTTCTCGGAATTTTAACTTTTCACCATGGAAAAAGAGGGTACCCTGATTAAGACAGTGTGCAAGCGTTCTGGTTGTTAGTTTCATCGCGTAATTTATTCTAAAGATAATGCCCAGTAGTCCGTGATCCTGTATGAAACAAAATTATATATAATTATGTACAAAAAAATGTTTTATATCAACTGATGTAAGGGGGTAACCCAAAAATTCATTGTTTTTAAATATTTTAAGCAAATTCTGTTCAAAAAATTTCTTTGTTCCAGTTTTTGTCAAGATTTGAAAATTATGTAAAAGTTGCGCACAAATATACTGATGATTATCGTGAAATATCGAGAAAAAAATAAAACCGGTAAAATGTTGCTTTTGGAATTTCCCCCTGAATAGTGCACATTTCCAAGAATGGACAAAATTAAGATTTTTAAAAAATGACTTTTTTCAAATGTTTTGTATACTTTTTTGGTTATTTTAGTTTACCTGAGGATAAATCAAGATGCAAGGCATTTTTTCGGTTATTTCCTGTCATCTGTCCGTGTGTCTGTCTGTTGGCATTTTCTCAAAAATTCTTTTTTCTCCCAATCTAATATGTGAATCTTTTTGAAACTTGATAAAAAGTATCCTTGGGTTAAAGGAGTACAACTCTGTGTATTAGAATTTCTTTTTGCCATAAACTTTTGTTCCTGTGGCAGCATAAAAGGGGAAACATTTCATATAATAAAAATAAGCTCTTTTTGTAAAGCTTTACACAGCCACGAGGTTTTAAATTTTGTATGTAAGTTTGCTAAGGGGTAGACTTCAAAGTTGGTTACACTATTTTTGTCCAGGGTCACATTAGATCTTGTCCCAGGTGTACCTACTTTACAAAAAAGAGAGGAAATTTTCTATAAAAATCATTTTAAATTATTCAAGTCAGCCGTGATTCATGAAAGCTAACAGCAAGACTTATTTATAGATCTTTTGAAACATGAGAAAGCAAATAAGAAAAAGCACCGAATTCTCTGATGGCATTTGACAATCGTGCAAAAGTGAAAATATTGTTGTGATGCATAAGAAACAGATAATCCAGCTCACATGTGACTATTAAGGGCTGTTGATTGCTAAACAACATGTTAATCATATGACATCATTGAAATGTGCATAAATTGTGCATCAATACAGGTTAAGCTATGGTCAGAAAAATAATTTGAGGAAATAATTGCACCGTGTTTTATCCCAATAGGGCCACGTTTTGAAATAAACAAGCACATTTTCAACTGTGTAACTGAAAAGAACTAATGCTGTTACAGTCTTTTACTGAATCACAGTGGGCCTTCCATATCATGTTAGTTTATTAGGGGCGCTTAGAGCAAAAATATTTGGTTATGTATTGGTTACCCGGAAGGGCACCTTTTGATGCTTTACCGTACCGGTTCTAAGCGTTTTTTCAATTTCATAACTTTTGGCTTGACATTTATTGCATGTCATAGTCTCACTAAAAATGGTGCATAGACAATGTGACCAAATTGTAAAGAAAACTTGCAATGTGTATATTATGTATGCCTATCTTGGCTTCCATACATGTAATTTTGTAAATATAAGTAATATTTATATTAATTCTATGTTTTTTTCCAATGAGTGTTTTGGGCATGAATATTGTTGTAGGTTTGTACTGTATGCTACAGTTGATTTTACTGAATATAAAAATGTTTTGAGGAGCACAATCAAATTTTTACTGAATACAAGTTTTGGACCAAAACATCACCTTCATCAATAATATGTATTATATGACATTGTTACCGGTTTTGGATTTCTATATAATTTGGCTCAAAGTAAGAGGAAATATGTAGCAAGTTTTTGTGATGATATGGAATCTTGACAAAGACTCCAACATACTTAACTTTGGAATTCAATTTTACTCTTTTCCAAAATTTTGCTGAAAAATATGCATTTTTTCATGGTTAATTCAATAAAAAACATTTATAATATTTTCCTCAGATACCTTTTCTGGTATGAATGTAATGCCTTATGTGTCTCGGATCAAATTCAATTGACAGATCTTGAAAATACACAAAACTAAAGTTTTGCGACACATGAAAAAGGGGCCATGTTTCATGTCACATTGGGAATAAGTCAAGGTGGCTTTTTGGAATCCAGTTTGGATTACCTAAGAAACTAAATGCATTTTCATAGCTTGTATATGGTCCTTTATCACCATGCAGAATTAAAAGAAAATTCATGCGTGGGCAGATTTGAGACACCCCCTTTTGGGTTTTCTGTTCTTATTAAATCTAAGACGTTACTTTAAATCAGTTTTCGGGGCTAAACGACGAACATACAGCATTTTATTAGCATTTTAGTGACCTTGGACAGGTGCAAGAAAGTGTGCATTTTTTCGATGTAGGGGTATGTTATACGAATGCCTATGAAATTCAAACAAGATCGCTGACCATCCTTTTTTATTTTATTTTTCAATTGGTAATAACATGTAATTTCAATATACAAAATATAAATAAATTCTATTATTGGGAAAAAAATAGGAAACTGGAGCATTCCCCCTTAAAAAGGCTAAAAATGTAATGCATTCTAAAACAATTTTAAGGCCTGACTTCTAAAACTTGTAAAACTAAAACCAGCATGACAAGCTTCTGACAGAATGATTAGTTGGTTTTGGTATTTACTTAATGGGAGAGATAACAGATAACAAACTCTGCTAGTTGGCGCTTCTGGGCTATCGGTTATACCTGTGTGATTTTACTAATACAATTAAAAGGGGCTTATCAGTTATAATGCCTATAATTCAGTCATCAGATTATTTATTTACTCAAGATATTTAACTATTTAAATTCCATAGCCTAACCCATTACTAGACAGCAAAATTTTAACATTTTCCCAAATGAAAGATGTTGCAGACGACAATTTCAAGCAATTGAAAGTTTACATTTATGTCTTTCTGGAAAGAAAACATTTTGGAAAATGGAGAAATTGCTTGCCATAATGTTTTCCAAAGCCTTTATCTTGTGGGGCGTCAAAATGTGTATATATAATGGGTTAACAATGTTCAGTTTAATATTGTAACCTAACCCAGCAACCTAAATATTGCAGCATTGTCTTGTACCACTATGTAATGGTCGGAGAGTGCCTTATAGACAGAAATATGCTACTGAAAAAAAAAAAAAAAAAAAAAAAAAAACAAACAAACAAAAAAAAAAAAAACAGAAAGTTTTTTTTTAAAGCAGTGTTGCCACATAAAGAGTTTTATGCCACAGGAAATAAAGGCATTATGGTAAATGGGAAAAACACTTGGGAGAAGCAATTTTTGCATTTCCCACAATGTTTCCTACAAAGAAACACCTGCAAATCTGACATTTAGTTGCTCGGAATTGTCGTCTGCAACACATCTGATCTATTTATTAAGGATGCATGGTTGACATTATCTTCTAGATTTAATTCTCAAAATGCCTAATGAATGAAACTCCTTCTAACAGGGTTAACCTATTACCTCACACTGACACCATACAATACAAAGGGTAAGGAAAAACATTCTGACAAGCAATTTCTTTATTTCCCATAATGTTTTCTATCCAGAAAGACCAAGATTGTAGGATTTCGTTCTCTGAATGACTAAATTATTATTATCATTATTATTATTATTTGCCTGACATTCTTTCATTTGCAAGACATCATGCATACCCAGGTCAGACATCACACTTTTAACCAACCATTTAGAGAACACGATATCAAAGGGAACATTTCAGACAAGATCAGAAAACATAACAATAATTACAAAATTTGGCATTCATTACTCAGTTAGTTCGTTTATCGATACATGATAGAAGATAAAAACCTCTTTAACTGGTTTTCTGGTGATTGAACAATGAAGAAATTTACATGAATGATTTCGCTATTTTTCTACACATTGATTCCCATTTCACCCTCTTTGTTGATGCACCTGTATTAACCAATTCCAACTTAAGTTTAGGAGCACCCTATCCATAATAAACCGATTTCCTAGCTATTAAAAAAAATTGTAAAACATGTGTATATTGGGAGTCGGCTGGCTCTGTTATGACCGGTGTAACTACAGCGCTCCTAGCGGATGAACCCGTTTATCTCTCCCATTGTCTTTCCACTGTTTCTACAAACTACATAGGGAAAAAATGGTTTCAAGATGGCATTCTTTAAAACAAGAAATAGATATTGCGGGACAAAGGATATGTTGCCCTCAGACAAACAATTGGAAAGCCTACCCCCCTGGCCCCCATTCCTACGCCTATGGAGTGTTTATTTGCGCAAATTAGATTTCCCATGCCAGTTTGTATTTTGCAAACACAACAATTTACAGGATGTTATGCTTATCTTATTTTATCAGCTCCGCCAGATTGGCTTATCAGATATACACCGACTGAAAACACATATTTAATTATTTATACTCATTTATAAAACAAAATCTTGTTAAACATCTTAAAACTTTCTAAACGGTAAGAATATAAGTAATAGGCTATTTAATAATGCTGCTGCAGACAACGAAATTAGTGCTGATACAGAAATGATTTATGTACAATATAACACGTACAGCAAATATCGAAGTAAAAGAACATGCTTGTCATCAGTTCTTCTTTTTCTGTTCCCAATGTCGGAATTATTCCCCCCACCGAATGTTTACGTACGACGTCGCCCAAAATAGCACGGATGCGTAACGATTGTATCGACGCCGCACGAAGAATTCCGATGTCACGTGAATCTTAGTAAGGGCACGAGCTACCACAAAAAAGACTAACAAAACATGGTTGTTAAATTGACCAAACGCCAATCGATAGATCGCTCCGTCCAGTGTAGAATCTAATACAAAGAATGTAGACATCGACATGTCGATTGTTTTGATTGTCAGTCGATAGATCGATATACCTCACAATAAATGACCTGGCAGAGCATCCAAACCTATTGGCTAAGGATGCTCTGCCAGTTCAATTATTGTGAGCTATACAATAACACGTGTAACGAAGAATTTAAGACAAAGAATGGTGATGCGGCATTTTTCTGATCGTCAATTGGCTTATCGATGGTTTTGATTGACAGCCGGCGTTTGGCCAAACTCTATGAATGGTTACCAAAATATTATATACTCCATGGACTTAGCCCAAGTTGACTGGAAATGTTTGTTATATCCACTGATAACGCAGAGCTACTCGAAGTAGCTGTTTGACTGCATAAGCCCTAGGACTGTATAAGCTACTTTGGTGGCGCGCCTATGCATATAAAATCGTCTTGTATAATATACAATGTCGGCTCGTCACTTAGCCTAAGTCGTCTTGCTTTTTGCGACTTACCAACTTGATTTTTTCTTGAGGTCCATCTTTAATTACTTAATCTTTTCCCCCAAAACGGCGAAATATAATTTCATAATTCAAAGCTTCAGCAGATGTCAAAATTGATGCTCATAAAAATAGTAGACTTTTACACAGTAGCACAAAACATTGAGGGAAAAGTTGGGAAAGCTTGTTATTAGCATTTTCTTTTATCTGTTATAGCCTTAACATGATATTTTCACCATGCATGACCACTGCTTGTGCCTTAACTCTTTCCCAAGTTGCAAACTATGCATTAGATCGTTCCAATTCAAAAGCTGCTTCCGACGAAAAAAAGATGTTGATAAAAATACTTTGTGCATCATTGAGCTCAATACATATTGAGGTATAATGAGAAAGTGCTAATCATTGATATTTTCCTTCGCATTTTTCATTAGGGACGTCAAAACTCGGTCTTCGTTTTGAAAGGCTGGTCCTGAAACACGACATTTTCAAATGCTATAAGGGCACTTGTTCCAGATCCAGGCTCAATTATTTATTTTGTGAAATGTGCCAGACAGGGAGTGTGGATAGATCTACTGTGAAAATGTTTATTTGCATGAAACGTTTTTTTTTCTTTTTTTTTCTTTTTTTTTCTTTTTAATAAGGTTTATGCCCAGAACAACGACTCATTCTTTTCTCAAGCAAATTGATGCTATAGCATTTTTGCTGAGTTTATCTTTTAGCGTAAGACGCCCCCTCCCCGTATGAGAAATTTTGCGAAAAGTACCATCTTTTAAAAAACACATTAATTACTGTCGTTTTTATACAATATAGATAAGCTTGGACCTGGATAAATGGTTCTTAAAACATTTCAGACTATAAGGGTAAAATATCAGACTGTGCCCAAGTGTAGCCTGATAAGGACGTAGAGTGCTCTCTTACAGTAGCTACAGGAAATGAGAAAGCAATCAGAGAACGGTATGGCTCTTAATCAGACTGTGTATATACAGTGTCTGATCCAGATCCATGGTGTTCTTAAATGTCTATGGGAATGTTAATTAAAACATAAACTGAAAAATGGTGACTTGTGTTCGTAAAACGGCTAAATGGTAGATAATCCAATAGTCAAATTAATGGCGACTACTGAACAATATTCAACCATTTCCCAAAAGACAAAATTTTAAGGTGGTCCACTTCAAAAGCAGTTGGAGTCAACGAAATAGATGTTGACGAAAAAGGATCTATAGGAAATAAAATGTAGAAAACATGGTGAAAAATGAGAAAATGCTGATCATCAGCATTTCTTCTTTTGTCGTAGTATTTTCCCAAATTTTTTATAATACGGAAGTCAAAACCAGGTCTTGTTTGGGAAAGGGTTGAACATTCTAAAAGAGGTGACCCGGTGGACAACACGGCTTTGTTTGAAAGGGTTTCTTTTAACAGCAGCTGTTTGTTGCTGTTAACAGTCAAGCTGGTTGCAACATCACCCTCGATAGAACCATGGCTTAACCCTTTCCAACACAGCAAAAAATTATGGTGGTCCAGTTTGAAAAGTGTTGCAAAAGGCAAACTGAATGTTGCTAATGAAAGGAATAGCGTACAAAATAGTTCAGAAAAATATTGAGGCAAAGGAGAAAGTGCTAATTATCAGCACTTTCTTCTTTTCTCTCAATCTTTTCCCAATCCGTATCTTTTAAGGATATTAACCAGGTCTTGTGTGGGAAAGGGTTATATTGATATATGTCTAATCATTTCATGCGTTTTGTACATACATGTATCTTTATCCAAAGAAATGCTCACAAATTATATACGGGTCTCTTGTTGATTGATTAATAATTTGATTCAAAAAGAAGAAAAACAAACACTAAAGAAGAGGAGAAATTGAAAATACAGTGGAAATAACTGCACTAGATTTGAATAACTTCGTGGAATTTGAATCAACTACTAGACCCTGTAGAATCTATTTAAAAGAGTAAGCTCGTGTATTTTCCGGGCTTCGTTAAAGCTGTTTCTGTACAAATTCAACTTAAGGGGGAATGCTCCAGTTTTTCGGAACACTCGGTCATTATGGTAGTAAATTAAATGTTTCGTACCAATATGTTTCGCTACCATATTTTCAATAATATAACACATTATTACAATTTACCATTTTCGACGGTAAAAGTGTATTTATTATGCGAAAGTGATTTCCTCAAGATGGAAATCGATTATTTAGAGCAAGACAGTCGTAAGTGTGTATGCAGTTACCACTGTTTTGCGTCATTTATTCATTAGTAGCTGATAAAAATTGCTGTAATTCTCTAATAAGTGCGCTGACCTATGCTTTCTCTTTTTGAATTATTACCAGGACATATTGCTTAATACGATGAGCGAGTTTTATCAAATTCTATTATGTGGAACCTGAAATATTTCCAAAAAATATGCAAATTTTGACATAAAACACTCCAACTTCGTTGATCTAACCGGACACGTGAGTATGCTGTTTTATACATTTCCGCGTTTATAATAGCACAAAGGGGGTGTCTCACGAATAGGAAAAATAACATGGGAGTCTGCCCACGCTCGGAATTTAATGAAATTTGGCGTGAAGTTAGTACACTAGATTACGGTTCATATTCATGAAATGTTTCAAATCGCACATCCCAGAAAACAATTTTCTCGGAATTTTAACTTTTCACCATGGAAAAAGAGGGTACCCTGATTAAGACAGTGTGCAAGCGTTCTGGTTGTTAGTTTCCTCGCGTAATTTATTCTAAAGATAATGCCCAGTAGTCCGTGATCCTGTATGAAACAAAATTATATATAATTATGTACAAAAAATGTTTTATATCAACTGATGTAAGGGGGTAACCCAAAAATTCATTGTTTTTAAATATTTTAAGCAAATTCTGTTCAAAAAATTTCTTTGTTCCAGTTTTTGTCAAGATTTGAAAATTATGTAAAAGTTGCGCACAAATATACTGATGATTATCGTGAAATATCGAGTAAAAAATAAAACCGGTAAAATGTTGCTTTTGGAATTTCCCCCTGAAAAGTGCACATTTCCAAAAATGGACAAAATTAAGATTTTTAAAAAATGACTTTTTTCAAATGTTTTGTATACTTTTTTGGTTATTTTAGTTTACCTGAGGATAAATCAAGATGCAAGGCATTTTTTCGGTTATTTCCTGTCATCTGTCCGTGTGTCTGTCTGTTGGCATTTTCTCAAAAATTCTTTTTTCTCCCAATCTAATATGTGAATCTTTTTGAAACTTGATAAAAAGTATCCTTGGGTTAAAGGAGTACAACTCTGTGTATTAGAATTTCTTTTTGCCATAAACTTTTGTTCCTGTGGCAGCATAAAAGGGGAAACATTTCATATAATAAAAATAAGCTCTTTTTGTAAAGCTTTACACAGCCACGAGGTTTTAAATTTTGTATGTAAGTTTGCTAAGGGGTAGACTTCAAAGTTGGTTACACTATTTTTGTCCAGGGTCACATTAGATCTTGTCCCAGGTGTACCTACTTTACAAAAAAGAGAGGAAATTTTCTATAAAAATCATTTTAAATTATTCAAGTCAGCCGTGATTCATGAAAGCTAACAGCAAGACTTATTTATAGATCTTTTGAAACATGAGAAAGCAAATAAGAAAAAGCACCGAATTCTCTGATGGCATTTGACAATCGTGCAAAAGTGAAAATATTGTTGTGATGCATAAGAAACAGATAATCCAGCTCACATGTGACTATTAAGGGCTGTTGATTGCTAAACAACATGTTAATCATATGACATCATTGAAATGTGCATAAATTGTGCATCAATACAGGTTAAGCTATGGTCAGAAAAATAATTTGAGGAAATAATTGCACCGTGTTTTATCCCAATAGGGCCACGTTTTGAAATAAACAAGCACATTTTCAACTGTGTAACTGAAAAGAACTAATGCTGTTACAGTCTTTTACTGAATCACAGTGGGCCTTCCATATCATGTTAGTTTATTAGGGGCGCTTAGAGCAAAAATATTTGGTTATGTATTGGTTACCCGGAAGGGCACCTTTTGATGCTTTACCGTACCGGTTCTAAGCGTTTTTTTCAATTTCATAACTTTTGGCTTAACATTTATTGCATGTCATAGTCTCACTAAAAATGGTGCATAGACAATGTGACCAAATTGTAAAGAAAACTTGCAATGTGTATATTATGTATGCCTATCTTGGCTTCCATACATGTAATTTTGTAAATATAAGTAATATTTATATTAATTCTATGTTTTTTTCCAATGAGTGTTTTGGGCATGAATATTGTTGTAGGTTTGTACTGTATGCTACAGTTGATTTTACTGAATATAAAAATGTTTTGAGGAGCACAATCAAATTTTTACTGAATACAAGTTTTGGACCAAAACATCACCTTCATCAATAATATGTATTATATGACATTGTTACCGGTTTTGGATTTCTATATAATTTGGCTCAAAGTAAGAGGAAATATGTAGCATGTTTTTGTGATGATATGGAATCTTGACAAAGACTCCAACATACTTAACTTTGGAATTCAATTTTACTCTTTTCCAAAATTTTGCTGAAAAATATGCATTTTTTCATGGTTAATTCAATAAAAAACATTTATAATAATTTCCTCAAATACCTTTTCTGGTATGAATGTAATGCCTTATGTGTCTCGGATCAAATTCAATTGACAGATCTTGAAAATACACAAAACTAAAGTTTTGCGACACATGAAAAAGGGGCCATGTTTCATGTCACATTGGGAATAAGTCAAGGTGGCTTTTTGGAATCCAGTTTGGATTATCTAAGAAACTAAATGCATTTTCATAGCTTGTATATGGTCCTTTATCACCATGCAGAATTAAAAGAAAATTCATGCGTGGGCAGATTTGAGACACCCCCTTTTGGGTTTTCTGTTCTTATTAAATCTAAGACGTTACTTTAAATCAGTTTTCGGGGCTAAACGACGAACATACAGCATTTTATTAGCATTTTAGTGACCTTGGACAGGTGCAAGAAAGTGTGCATTTTTTCGATGTAGGGGTATGTTATACGAATGCCTATGAAATTCAAACAAGATCGCTGACCATCCTTTTTTATTTTATTTTTCAATTGGTAATAACATGTAATTTCAATATACAAAATATAAATAAATTCTATTATTGGGAAAAAAATAGGAAACTGGAGCATTCCCCCTTAAAAAGGCTAAAAATGTAATGCATTCTAAAACAATTTTAAGGCCTGACTTCTAAAACTTGTAAAACTAAAACCAGCATGACAAGCTTCTGACAGAATGATTAGTTGGTTTTGGTATTTACTTAATGGGAGAGATAACAGATAACAAACTCTGCTAGTTGGCGCTTCTGGGCTATCGGTTATACCTGTGTGATTTTACTAATACAATTAAAAGGGGCTTATCAGTTATAATGCCTATAATTCAGTCATCAGATTATTTATTTACTCAAGATATTTAACTATTTAAATTCCATAGCCTAACCCATTACTAGACAGCAAAATTTTAACATTTTCCCAAATGAAAGATGTTGCAGACGACAATTTCAAGCAATTGAAAGTTTACATTTATGTCTTTCTGGTAAGAAAACATTTTGGAAAATGGAGAAATTGCTTGCCATAATGTTTTCCAAAGCCTTTATCTTGTGGGGCGTCAAAATGTGTATATATAATGGGTTAACAATGTTCAGTTTAATATTGTAACCTAACCCAGCAACCTAAATATTGCAGCATTGTCTTGTACCACTATGTAATGGTCGGAGAGTGCCTTATAGACAGAAATATGCTACTGAAAAAAAAAAACAAAAAAAACAAACAAACAAAAAAAAAACAGAAAGTTTTTTTTTAAAGCAGTGTTGCCACATAAAGAGTTTTATGCCACAGGAAATAAAGGCATTATGGTAAATGGGAAAAACACTTGGGAGAAGCAATTTTTGCATTTCCCACAATGTTTCCTACAAAGAAACACCTGCAAATCTGACATTTAGTTGCTCGGAATTGTCGTCTGCAACACATCTGATCTATTTATTAAGGATGCATGGTTGACATTATCTTCTAGATTTAATTCTCAAAATGCCTAATGAATGAAACTCCTTCTAACAGGGTTAACCTATTACCTCACACTGACACCATACAATACAAAGGGTAAGGAAAAACATTCTGACAAGCAATTTCTTTATTTCCCATAATGTTTTCTATCCAGAAAGACCAAGATTGTAGGATTTCGTTCTCTGAATGACTAAATTATTATTATCATTATTATTATTATTTGCCTGACATTCTTTCATTTGCAAGACATCATGCATACCCAGGTCAGACATCACACTTTTAACCAACCATTTAGAGAACACGATATCAAAGGGAACATTTCAGACAAGATCAGAAAACATAACAATAATTACAAAATTTGGCATTCATTACTCAGTTAGTTCGTTTATCGATACATGATAGAAGATAAAAACCTCTTTAACTGGTTTTCTGGTGATTGAACAATGAAGAAATTTACATGAATGATTTCGCTATTTTTCTACACATTGATTCCCATTTCACCCTCTTTGTTGATGCACCTGTATTAACCAATTCCAACTTAAGTTTAGGAGCACCCTATCCATAATAAACCGATTTCCTAGCTATTAAAAAAAATTGTAAAACATGTGTATATTGGGAGTCGGCTGGCTCTGTTATGACCGGTGTAACTACAGCGCTCCTAGCGGATGAACCCGTTTATCTCTCCCATTGTCTTTCCACTGTTTCTACAAACTACATAGGGAAAAATGGTTTCAAGATGGCATTCTTTAAAACAAGAAATAGATATTGCGGGACAAAGGATATGTTGCCCTCAGACAAACAATTGGAAAGCCTACCCCCCTGGCCCCCATTCCTACGCCTATGGAGTGTTTATTTGCGCAAATTAGATTTCCCATGCCAGTTTGTATTTTGCAAACACAACAATTTACAGGATGTTATGCTTATCTTATTTTATCAGCTCCGCCAGATTGGCTTATCAGATATACACCGACTGAAAACACATATTTAATTATTTATACTCATTTATAAAACAAAATCTTGTTAAACATCTTAAAACTTTCTAAACGGTAAGAATATAAGTAATAGGCTATTTAATAGTGCTGCTGCAGACAACGAAATTAGTGCTGATACAGAAATGATTTATGTACAATATAACACGTACAGCAAATATCGAAGTAAAAGAACATGCTTGTCATCAGTTCTTCTTTTTCTGTTCCCAATGTCGGAATTATTCCCCCCACCGAATGTTTACGTACGACGTCGCCCAAAATAGCACGGATGCGTAACGATTGTATCGACGCCGCACGAAGAATTCCGATGTCACGTGAATCTTAGTAAGGGCACGAGCTACCACAAAAAAGACTAACAAAACATGGTTGTTAAATTGACCAATCGCCAATCGATAGATCGCTCCGTCCAGTGTAGAATCTAATACAAAGAATGTAGACATCGACATGTCGATTGTTTTGATTGTCAGTCGATAGATCGATATACCTCACAATAAATGACCTGGCAGAGCATCGAAACCTATTGGCTAAGGATGCTCTGCCAGTTCAATTATTGTGAGCTATACAATAACACGTGTAACGAAGAATTTAAGACAAAGAATGGTGATGCGGCATTTTTCTGATCGTCAATTGGCTTATCGATGGTTTTGATTGACAGCCGGCGTTTGGCCAAACTCTATGAATGGTTACCAAAATATTATATACTCCATGGACTTAGCCCAAGTTGACTGGAAATGTTTGTTATATCCACTGATAACGCAGAGCTACTCGAAGTAGCTGTTTGACTGCATAAGCCCTAGGACTGTATAAGCTACTTTGGTGGCGCGCCTATGCATATAAAATCGTCTTGTATAATATACAATGTCGGCTCGTCACTTAGCCTAAGTCGTCTTGCTTTTTGCGACTTACCAACTTGATTTTTTCTTGAGGTCCATCTTTAATTACTTAATCTTTTCCCCCAAAACGGCGAAATATAATTTCATAATTCAAAGCTTCAGCAGATGTCAAAATTGATGCTCATAAAAATAGTAGACTTTTACACAGTAGCACAAAACATTGAGGGAAAAGTTGGGAAAGCTTGTTATTAGCATTTTCTTTTATCTGTTATAGCCTTAACATGATATTTTCACCATGCATGACCACTGCTTGTGCCTTTACTCTTTCCCAAGTTGCAAACTATGCATTAGATCGTTCCAATTCAAAAGCTGCTTCCGACGAAAAAAAGATGTTGATAAAAATACTTTGTGCATCATTGAGCTCAATACATATTGAGGTATAATGAGAAAGTGCTAATCATTAGTATTTTCCTTCGCATTTTTCATTAGGGACGTCAAAACTCGGTCTTCGTTTTGAAAGGGTCAACGCAGTCTAAAAATGAGGACCCGCGCTGCCATTTTACTCACGTAGACTGTTTACGAAGACAATATACTGAAATGTGCATCTCAGACAACTCGCGTGTTTTTATGCCTATATGCTGATCTGGATCCATACTACTCTAAAATGCCTGTTTTCCAGATCCGTATATGTTTGGACTTTTTCACATTACCAAAACGACAAAATCTAATAATGGTCCAAATTCAAAAGCAGTTAGTCGACAATCTTAAGTGGGTGGATTTTTATTGTAGAAAATAAAGAAACTGCATGTTACATGCAATTTTACAAGCAATTTCTCCATTCCCCTCAATGCTCTCTAAAGCCTTTCCTTTGTGGAAAGTCAAAATACGTCAATATGAATGTTGAAATGAAAATGTGCAAGTGATATGTCAAGTGTTTTTGGTCCAGAGAGTATTTTCTGAACCCTTTCCCAAAACAAGACCTGGTTTTGACGCCCCTAAAAGAAAAAAAAACCCTTGGGAAACATTGAGACAAAAGAAGAAAATGCTGTTTACCAGCATTTTCTACTCTTGCCTCAATATTTTCTGGGCTATATTGTACATAAAATATATCTTTATTAATTTTCATATTTTCATTTGCAGCAGCTTTTGAATGAAATCAACCCCGATTTTTGCAGTTCGGGAAAGGGTTAAGCTGGTTTCCCGTATCACCACCTGTTATGCAACTGTTCTTCAGTGTTTACTTTACGTTCCTGTTGCAAGCAAGCAGGCATAAACTCGTAAATATATCTATGGATTTTAAGACATGATATCTAAAATAAAAGTGTTAATATCAGAGCAACAGAAATCTAAATGAGTTATTTTGACACAAAGTCCCATGTTATGTGTACTCAAGCAGACGAGTCAAATGAGTAATCACAACATAGGGGCTAATGAGCAATAAAAGATTCTAGACATTTTGAAAGCCGTTACCTTTTGTCTGCAGCTCTGTAATATTACACAAATCTACAGATAAGAGGGGGTGATGACTTTTCAAAATGCAATATTTCATTTATTGTTCATCAAACCATATGTTGTAGGTATTCATTTAAATCGTCTCATCTAGACGATTCAAATGAGTACCCACAACATGGAGTTTGGAATTGAAATAACAAAGTTAAAATGTCTTCATCCACTCTTATGTAACTCTGATTACATATGGTTTATAGTGGGGACTCATTAAGTCCACAATGAGATGCTATTAAAATTTGTACTCACTAACTACTATTTGATAGACGTAAAGTGACATTTTGTGTTCTTGTACTTTCTGGCGAATGATCGGTGTGTGATCCGAACAATGATCATGTATTCCTCCATAACATATGTGGCGTTATGGATTATCTTTGCAACGATAAAACAACAAGGAGTTGAATGCAGGCCCTATAACGGATCTGACATTTCAATGAACAATGCCAGTCATACCAATATGCTGCATAGTCCAAATGGAACTGTTGACTGCACGTTAGGTTTAGAAAACCTTTCAGCGATACGGGACATTCACGATAAGTTCAAACACGGGATACATATTATGCTGTTGACTATGGTCATAGATGGAGAGACAGATATTAAGGGCACTGGACTTCGTGATGACCCAAGGAGATTTATCTTAGTAAACGGTACTACCGCCAAGATGATTCTGACTTTGCCGGAACAATTTGTTCCAATGTCCTTGGGGACTCTCAGCATAGGAATCGATGATGTAAACGTTAAATTTCGTCTACCGCCAAAGAGCTGTGGCTTTTTCGTGCATCAACCCTCTCGAGCAGAAATGCGGGGCCATCTTTTCAACAGCTTTAGAAATATAGACGGTCTTTTGTCCGACATTGAATTGTGTCACATCGATGGAACCAATTCACGGTGGGACTCTGATGAAACAGTTTATAAATGTTGTAAGGCAGTTCCCGGACAAGCAGATACCGAACAATGTGAGGAAGTTGAACATTCATTCTGGGTGAGATTTCCGAACAGAGCAATCGGCGTTTTCGTCATAGCAGTGATTTTATTTTGTACGATCCTCATTCCACAATCGCTTTATGTCGGGTATCCTTTAGAAACATATGACGTTGGGATCCAGCCTCGCATAGTACCTATACCAGCCTTGCACATTGAAAATATGGATGCAAATGAGCGCGAGTCATTAGAGTCGTTTCGTGATGATTTCTCTAATCGTGTACGGAAAGAAACCATGACAGGTATGACATTAAAGGTCCATCCAGACGAGGTTATATCGTATGATAGTGAACCTTTTGGATGTGTCTCTTTTTTCTGGGGCATATTTTTTAGTCTTGATTCACGACGATATTTTCGGTCTGTAAAATCATGCATGGAATCAAACAGGTACAACTGTTCCACCTGGGAAAATGTTCATAGAATAACCTCAGTTCTTGTAGAATGCACCATTTTGATGATAATTCCGGGTTCAATTTTTGTTTTTAATGAAATTTATACAAATGAAAACACGCTTACAGGTGGATATTCGAAAATATTACCATCTGGCACTACTTGGGTAGGATGGTGTTTTGCGTCAGCTATCATATTCCTCATAGTTATCACAGTTAAAGTGTCTTTACCTTTTAGCCGAACTGTGGCAAAAGCAATGTGCATGATGGCGAATAGAGTACAGGGGTCGAAGTCAGCACCAATCTATACTATTTGTAGTTATTTTAAACTAGTTTGTTTATCATTTGAAGAGTACGGTCTTTTTGGTTTCTTGATAGCTATTGTCCTTACCCTATTTGCAATTCTCTTTGTATTTCCAGTTTTTGAATTAATTGTTTTACGCTACGGGTCGTCGATGTGTTGCGATGATGGGACTAGAGAGGCAGACGGACGTGCTGTCGATCCCAACACATTTCGAGGAGCACTAAATTTATTCTTTGATCAATATTATTTGCCCCCTTCTTATAAAAAATGGACCGAGGATTGTGATATAATCTTTATTGAACCAATAATGTTTGTCTTTTACCTTGTTCCATTGTACGTCCTTACGGCTTTCTGTCTCGGAGTGTATGTTAGATGCATGGTCTACTTCATCATTGGAGTTATTATCCATGCCGATGTGTTCTTGAAATACGTTGTTTTCTTTTCTCTCATTCTTTTGTACGGTTACAATAGTGTTAGGAACGTATCACGCAATTTCGCACAATTCAATAAAGCCCTTCAATTGTATGTTATAGAACAACCTTCAGACACACATATTGCGGCGAATTCAGTGAAAAAAGTTCAAATGGAAAGAACGGAGATTAGGTTTAAGCTTGATGAGGCTGGAAATCTGCGATGTAACATTCGCGGTTTGATTCTTTTCCTTGACAAGAAGGGGTCACCACTTATTTCGCGAGATTTTTTGAGCCAGTTTTTCAAAGGCAGACATTTGGAGTGTCCTAAAAAGCCTCATTTACTTTACGGCCGTGCTATACTGAATTTTTTAGTTATCGCCGTCGTTATGGGCTGTGCCGTACTGATTATTTGGGCATTTGATAAACCAGAATACTTGTCATCCCTAAGCGAACTTACTGTAGCTATCAGTGGGGGTATTCTGCCATTTCTCTTAAGTGGTGTTTTGTACCGAATAAATGGTGGGACATCAATAGATACGGGGACGAATTCATGGAAAAATGCTTTTACACAGAACTTGGAAAGCGACGAAAAATGGTGGCTAGTTGATTCTATTTCTATTGGTTTAGATAAAATTAACACTGAAAGTTTGAACGAAATGAAGCGTGAAATGCCGAGATTAGGAGATTAGCGTACCCCTAGCGTATCCAGCGTATAAGAAACGAATGACAAGCGTAATATTTATACGCTGGTATACGCTAATTTTTTTTGTGCATGTTCAAAAATTATTTTGGCCCTCAGCGTACATCAACGTATACCAACGTACCCCAGCGTATGAGTAACGTATAACAACGTACCTTTAGCGTTTCTCCGGCGTATTTCAGCGTATACCAGCGTATGCCCAAAAAATCCATACATTACTCATACGCTGGCTCAATACGCTGTAGTGTGAATGGGCCTTCAATAAACAACTGCACATATTTTCAATTATATGCATATTTGCTGGTGATAATTTCTCCACTCTCTAGTAAGGATGGTAACGAGTACCTTTTAGGTACTTAGCAACGGTTGCTATGCAACACTTTCTCCATAGCAATCGTCATATAATATGCACACAGGCTTTTTTCTGAATACTATTTGTATTACTATATTAATATCAACAACTTTATGGCCCAGTCACACTACAACGTATAGAGCCAGCGTATGAGTAACGTATCGTATATTTCGGAAAATTATCTATACGCACAACTTTTCAGCGTATGATGTTATTTTAAGATCAAACAATGGTTATCAAAACAAAATTCTTAGCGTACCGTCAACGTATGAGTAGCGTACTCATTGCGTATTCCGACTTATGAGTAGCGTACATCAGCGTACCTTTCATGTATGAGAAACGAGTGCGGAACGTAAACCTAACGTATGATGAGCGTTAAAGTTCTAAAAAAATAAAGGAAGTGAAAAGGGTTTCTGGGGCATTGGCAGACAGTTCCTGAAGTACTCGATCTTCATTTTTCAATACACCATTAAATTTGCCATTATCATAGAAAATAAATGGACACTCAATGGTAAGAAGAAGAAGGGGAAGAAAAAGAAGAAGAAGAAGAAGAAGAAGAAGAAGAAGAAGAAGAAGAAGAAGAAGAAGAAGAAGAAGAAGAAGAAGAAGAAGAAGAAGAAGAAGAAGAAGAGAAAGAAAAAAGGAGAAGAGGAAGAAAAAAGAAGAAGAAGAAGAAGAAGAAGAAGAAGAAGAAGAAGAAGAAGAAGAAGAAGAAGAAGAAGAAGAAGAAGAAAGAGGAGGAGGAGGAGGAGGAGGAGGAGGAGGAGGAGGAGGAGGAGGAGGAGGAGGAGGAGGAGGAGGAGGAGGAGGAGGAGGAGGAGGAGGAGGAGGAGGAGGAGGATAAAGCCTTCTTCTTCTTCTTCTACTACTCCTCTTCCTCCTCTTTCTTCTTCTTCTTTTCTTTCTTCTTCTTCTACAGAAATTGCTAAAAATAATAAACAAAAATTGGCCAATAGAAGCTTAAAGTAGCTCACGTACACAGTACATCTAGCCTCGAAGACTGTATGAATTTTATATTTATTTTATATACAGGCATTTTTTTCAGGAGGGGCGTCAAAATGTATCAGTGTACGGTTGGGGATGGATTAAAAACACAGGAGTTGATATGTAAGGAAAGAAAATTTGAAATATAGTAAAGAAATTATCAATGTAAGTAAAGCTATACATATTTAAAGTATATATAAATGGTTACTGAACAAGCATGGAATATGCTTGGTTGCTAAGGAAAATGTGATGCCTAGCAACAGTTGCTATGATTTATGTATTGAAATTGCTCAAAATGTGTTGTTTAGCAACAGTTGCTATGATATGTGTATGGAAATTGCTCGAATCTTATGTGGGCATAAATAATTAAGCTGTAGATATTGAAATTCAATTTAGTCTTCAACAAAATAAGATTTTGTGCATGTTATATTATGATTGCTATGGAGAATGAGTTGCATAGTAACCGTTGCTAAGTGCCAAATGGTACTCGTTACCATCCTCACTAGAAAGTGGAGAAATTATCACCAGTTAAGATGCCTATAATTCAAATATGTATAATTGTCTACTCAAAATGCTCATTGGACGTAGAAATATGCTTGTTTACTAGGGAAAATTTGTTGCATAGCAACAGTTGCTATGATCATGTGTGATTCAGAATAATTCAAATGTGATGTGGGCATAAAGAATAAAGCTTTAGATATTGAAATACATTAAAAGTCTTCAGTAAAATAAACTTTTGTTCATGTTATATGACGGGTGCTATGGAGAAATTGTTACATAGCAACCGTTGCTAAGCTATTTACTGTTCGCACTAGCTCCACCTCTGAAAATGCTGAGGACGATGTGACCTATATGTGTACAAAGTTTCATGCTTTCTTCATTATTTGAGCAATTCTAAGCATATTTTGCACCAATAGCCTAGACTATATACGTCGAACCGGGAGCAAATTCTTTTTATCTGCATGTCTCATAATAATTCTCTTCCGATGAAGTTTAACAAATTTAAATAAAAAAAAGATGTCGCCGAAAACAAAATCTGATAAGGATACAAAAATAAATATTCATGTGGTCTTGAATCATTTAGTTTTGATAGGAAGAAAAAATGGAATAACAAAATCGATCGGCTAATCTAAATATTTTATTTATTTCAAGGCCGATCTTTTTTATGCAGAAATGTATATTCTGATTTTTTTCGGGAGAAAGGGCGGAGCCTAGTAAACGGTTATTACATTGAAGATTGAGGAGAAACAGCGTTTTCAATTAGCGGTAAATCGTCGGTGTTATTGCAAATTATTGTAACTGCAGCTTGAATCAAGCTGTATTAACGAGGTTTTTTAATAACACGTTTTACAATCGCACAGTCTTTCAATTTCGAAATGTTTTCATGCTCGTGCCGCACGTTTTTAGCTCACCTTAGCACGAAGTGCTGAGGGTGAGCTATTGTGATCGCTCACCGTCCGTCGTCCGTCTGTCCGTCCGTCCGTCCGTCCGTCCGTCCGTCTGTCCGTCTGTCTGTCCACAATTACTAAAAAATCTTCTCCTCACAATCTATAAGGCCTAGAGTCTTGAAATTTTGTGTGTAGAATCATCTCAAGGCCCTCTACCAAAATACTTCAAATTATTGTGATACAATGAAAATTGGCCCTATGTTGTGGGTATCAAATTTCATCCAGGTAATATATGGTTAGTGGGAGTCAAAACCTCGTAACTACAGCTTGACAATGCTCGAGTTACAAGGTTTTGATCCCCCACTGGGGAAATATCTTATCCTATTAAATAAACAAAGCCGAGAATTGTTTACATTTATGCCAGTACCAGAATTGGGAGGTGCATGTAAAAAGAGGTAAATATATTCTATTTGTTATTTAAGCGATCCTTTGGTGTTGGTAATCATTTAAATAGCTTTGATTAGATCATTCAAATGAATACCCACATCACAGGGTTTGATAAACATTGAAAGGTGTATTACAATTTGGAAATCCCTTAACCTAACCTATTTGAATCTCTAGTCTTCGGATATATAATCAGAGACTCTGTCAGACTTGCTTCTATTTTGCAACTAATATATTCTCTTTAGCACTTTACCAAATCATTATAAAATTAATTATTTTGCAATGAAAAGAAGGCCCTATGTTGTTGATTCTTGGGGTCTATAAAGGGGATAAGAGTTCTATCTCTAACATTTTGATATTTGACTTGGAAAACCTTTTCATCTCAAATCAGAATTTTTTCATAGGGCCATATGTTGTTGATTCTTGGGGGTTATATGGGGTGAACCCTGTTGATGATTGGAACCTTCTCATTGATATCATGGGAAAAGGGGCCTAAAAGACAAAATCCTTGTTAGCATTGTACAGGCTACAATTTCCGCCCGATGTTCATAGAAATTGATCAGAATGTTTGCGTAGTCACAGAGAATTGGAATATTGAATATTCCGTTGGATACCACAGGAAAAGGGGCCATAATGACAAAATCCGTGTTAGCACTTTAGAGGCCATAATTTTGGCCTGATCGTTGTGAAACTTGATCAGAATATTTTTCTAATTTCAAGGATAAAGCTATCAACAATCCGAATGTTCCATTTTGATATCATGGGAAAAGGGGCCTTTATGACAAAATCTTGTTAACACTATAGAAGCAACAGTTTTGGCATAATCTTCATGAAACTAAAAGAATGTTTGTTTTAGTCACAAGGATAAACCCTTTAAAAATGGTAATATTCCAGTCGATATCATGGAAAAGGGGCCTTGATGACAAAATCTTTGTTAGCACTCTCGAGGCAAAAATTTTGGTCTAATCTTCATGAAACTTGTGTTTGTCTAGTTTTCCTAAACTGTTTGGTGTAAGGATTTTGAAAATTTGTATGTAGAATTGTCTCATAATGATACAATCTTCTCCAATTCTGTTTATCAGAGATCCAAAAGGTAAATTTTGCTCTTCCCATGGTAGTATAACTCTCTAATACCAGCATTGTTCAAATTGTTTCCTCTAATGAATGTTGTCCAGAAGTTGTGTATGTAACATGAGACAAGAATTATCATCTTGATGATCTCTAAGGTGAGCGATATAGGGCCATCTTGGCCCTCTTGTTTCCCTTATGTTAACCAAGGTATCGAGAAGTAAACTCGTCGAATAACCTTTGGGCTTAGCCACACCCTTTCAGGTGAATAAAAACGCAATATACATGTTTAAATAAATGGACAAACAATACTAAAATGGCCATGCACAAGAGAGTAGTTATAAGATAGTACTGCTACACAGAAGAATATTGAGAAAGGTATTTATGTCAAGTACCCTCCAAGCTAAAGTCATAATAATCTCGGTGACACCCATACGATTACAGCTCCTAATTTTAACGGCGAGAAACAATATAATCAATATTCTAAACACGCCTGTTAATACATGACTGATTTGAAAAGGGTTTAAAGGAGAAAAGTAAGAAAGATACTAAGGACTTGTTGGTTATGGATGATCTTTTAAGCAAACGCTATGTTTTATAAAGAATCCCCACACACACAACGGCTACAATACAATGAAATCCAATAAGCTGTTTTGGAGAAGAATATTTTGAAAGTTTCATTCTAGAATTTAATTTCTGTTGCCATGGATGAATTTTGAAGAGGTCAATGTAAGGAACAGTCTGATCTAGTGGGGGTCATTACCCAATCAAGCCAATGTCCTTGGTTACTGTGGGCGAAATATAAAACCTCATAATTGTAGGAAATAAGGAATGATTTTTTCTTGGGGGGGACGTTTTGATGTTGTTCTCTTTCTTTTCTGTTTGTTATTTATACTTATATGAGTAAATTTCAAAATTTGCAGGTTTTGCAGAGTGGTGAATCTTAAAAGATAATTGTCAAATATTTTGATGTTTGTGTTTATAGCTCACCTGAGCACGAAGTGCTCATGGTGAACGACAAGGACGTATGACTTTCTTATGCCAATTACTTTATTTTATGTGGTAAATGTAACGTCTAAAGTGTAATTTGAGATTTTATCAAGGGAACTTACCCCAACAGATGTTTCCATTAGGGCTATTTTAAAGTACTGGTCAAAACCAAAGAGGGTATGCCAGGCCATAAACATGTCATTACATACAATGTGTTAGGTTTTGATGCTTAATCAACACAATAACATTGATATCAACTCATTAGAAACATACCAGTAGAACAAACGTATACGCGGACATTTTAAACCAAGCTTAAACCGAGCTACAGTTACGAAGTATTCGCTGAAAAGCGACGTATTGGATCATTGAACAAGCTTAAAAATTGTCGATAGAAGATAGCACTACAACACCAACTGTGCTTCATTGTTCAATTTTCAGTCTGTACAAAATGATATATTTTATTATTTTCCAAAGAGAGGCGCATCTGAACAATGATCCGTACACAACGAAGAAAATGCTAAATATGTGCATTTGTTTTTCTTTTTCCTCATTTTTTGTCAAAAGAGAATTTTCATTCGGACAGTGTAATTAATTTCAATTTTGCTCTCAAAGGCACTTTTGAATCTGGATCGATACAGATTTCGTCGTTCGGAAAAACAGTTAATATTTGAATATCTTTTACGATTCATTGATATATTGTTGCTTGTCATTTTAAATGCAGTCTGCTGAATTTCTGCTGTTATCTATACAATATTCATATAAAATCTGGTGTATGTATTTCGGGGTCGAGGCATCCGGAGTACTATAACTGCAGATTTGTTTAGTTATAGTTGTTGCGTTATGGTGGCTCTCTGGTATTCTTCTTTGTCTACACAGTCTAGATATTGCGTTCCACAGCATTGTAGCTGCGATATCTTTTTTTTGTATAAATAATATTACTTACCGTCGGCTTCGTTAGCGAGCAATGTAACAACAGATTTTTCAAGCTTCGTTTGCAGCGTTTTTCTACGTAGCAGGGATAAAATGCGCATTCTATAATAATATTACATAATAATTCTGTTGATCGGCAATCCACGTTTTACGACTGAAGCCTGACCGGACTTTAGAAAACAGTAAAAGAAAATGCTTCAAGCAAGTGTCTTATCCATTTCCCTCAATGTTTTCTATCCTTGTAATATTTATTATGCTCCCCGAAAAATTTCGGGGGAGCATATAGTCGCCATGCTGTCCGTCCGTCCGTCCGTCCGTCTGTCCGTCCGTCCGTCCATCCGTCCGTGTGTCCGTCCGTCCACAGCCAGATCACAGCAACCCTTGGACCAAATTCAATGAAACTTCACATGTGAACTCCCTGGGATAATCCCTAGGGACCTTTTTCTCCGTTTCTTGATTTGAGGCTGCGTCATGGAAAAAGGGGCCTTAATGTAAAAATTAGTTTTTCTCTGATTTCTCTTTATCTAATGGGCAGAATTTAATGAAATTTTGTACTTATGTGACAAATTAGATGTTCTAGACCATATTCTATAAATAATTTGTGTACAAAAAATCCGTCATGGAAAAAGGGGGCTTAATATATGATAGTTTTTATTTTGTGACAAGCACTTATTCGGGGAGCATAATCCGTCTATGACGGCTCTTGTTTATCTAGTGTCACGAAAGAAACGATTCAAGTTTCTATGCATTGACCAGTCTATACTTTTATTGTCATGGTACAGTTTAAAACTCTTAAACTGTATGCTATTGCATTTCGTTTCGGTAATGGTATGCATGAGTGTTTGCTTATTATTTGCTGCTTACTTGTATGTTAGCCTATTTCCAAAGATAGTCCGTTTTACAAAGCATTTGCATATGGATACAGGGGACCTTGCAGGGACAGAAGAAAATGTTGTATTTAGCATCGGACAGAAGAAAATGTTGTATTCAGTATCTTCTCCTTTTCGTCCAAGACCGTCTAGCCCGTTGAAAATCTTTACACGAGTTTGCACTTTAATTAGATCTATCGTCTCCATGTCCCAAACTCTGTTCCGTACAAATCAGAATTGCATTTGTCGTTTTGAAAAAGGGTTATTTTTTTTATCAATCTCTGTCTTTTTTGTTGTATATTTCACTTGTCTTAATGTATTCATGTTCTGTGTAAACTTACTGTTCATATTACTTGTATTTGTATTACAATTTACCAAATTTAACCCGGGACAACCTGATTTTCGTATGTCCGTAAGTCCGTTATTTGAACATCTTAAGGTTTACAGTCCCTTATTAAAACACCACTTTCTAGCCATTGGAAATGCACCAAATGACACAAACTTGTAAATACACTTCACATAAGTTGATTCACTATGCTGGATTGCAAAATTATGCTTCAAGAAGAAAATAATTAACAGATATTATTTTACTCTATATTCATATGCAATTGAGGTTATTTTGAACATTTTTGTCAAATATTGCCATAAGTATGCATTAATTCAAAATTCTAAGCCGCACAAGTTGCTTTATTTTTGGGATAGAAATGTAACGTAGTTTAGGAATTATTGGCCCTTTTCAAAATTCGCCTCTGGCTCTTTGGTGCTAATGAGGGGCTGGATACCTTAAGAAATATTGCCGAAGTGGTGTCCTTATACATGTATATGCAGATATCCCGGGTTATTATTGGTGGACTATACCCCCTCCAAACATTTGGAGTGGGTATACTCGAATCAGCCTGTCGATCCACTAGTTGGTTGGTTGGATGGTTTGTTGGTTGGTCTTACTTCAAAACTTTGTCCGGACAACTCCTCCTACACTTATTGACCGATTTGCTTCATACTTGGCACAAGTGTACATTAGGACTTGTAGATATTCCAGATCATGAGGATCGGACCAAAACTTTCTGAGTTATGGCCCCTGATCTGATGGAAAAATGCTTGTCCGGACAACTTCTCCTACCAATAGTGTCCGATTTGCTTCATACTTAGCAAAAGTGTGCATTTGGACCTGTTATGGAAATCGGAATACTTTGTGACTTACTTTGACGATAAAATGCTTGGTATGACAACTTCTGGTACAGTAACCGTCCGATTCGCTGCATACTTGGCACAACTGTGTATTAGGAACCATAGAGTGCAAGACGCAAATTTCACGAAAATCTGATTTTTTTCTGGCACTTTTTGAGTTATGGTCCCTGATTCGATAAAAACGCTTGTCTGAACAAATGAGGTGGCGGGGTATTTTTATCACCTTCATGTATTCCTGTACAGAAAGTGGACGCAATAAAGAAAAATATTCTTTATCGAGGGCTAAACTTTTTCCCAAACAAGACCTGGTTTTGACGTCCCTAATAAAAAAGGCTTGGGAAAACATTAAGACAAAAGAAGAAACTGCTGATGAACAGCAGTTTCTCCTTTTGTCTCAATATTTTCTATGTCATATTTTACAAAAAAATACCTTTGATAACTTCCATTATGTCAATTGTGGCGGTTTTTGAAGTGGATCACCCTTAAGTTTTGCCGTTTGGGAAAGGGTTAATGCAGTGCTATTGTTACAGCATTTTGTATAATTTTATAGGAGAGAGAAAAAAACATGATTGAGTTCTTTAAGTTAAAGAGATAAACTATTTTGTTAAATTCTAGGTATCATCTTAAGTATACAGAATTGGAACCCAATTTTAGAAAAAAATACTTATTCCTTCTTAAGGATTCAGAAAATACGAAATGAATAGATTTCTGTAGTTAAAATGAGCCATCGATATTGTACCTTGGAAATACTGCAAAGTCTTCTCACGACCAGAATAGCGAACAATTTTATCCAGATAACCTTGAAGTAATTTCGGACAAACAATAGTATTTTGTATGTGTTGTTTTAAAATCTCGCAAATACGGCTTGATTTAAGGTAGAAGACCCATAATGAAAAACAACACTTTAAAGCCATATGAAATGCATCAAATTACACACACTTGTAAATACACTTCACATAAGTTGATTCATCGTGCCGAATTTCAAGATTATGCTTCAAGAAGAAAATAATTTACAAATATCATTTTACTCTTTATTCATGTGCAAGGGAGGTAATTTTGATTTTTTTGTCAAATATTTTCATAAGTATGCATAGTTTAAATTCAGAATTCTAAACGGTTCAAAATGCTTATGTTTATATTTGGAATGGAAATGTAACACAGTTTAGGAATAACTGGCATTTTTCAAAATGTGTTTTTCCATTATTGGTCTTCTACCTTAAGCCGTAGTTACAAGGTTTTAAAACGACATAGTCGGTTTATCCATTAATAACGGTGAACTCACTCTATTTTCAGTATTGAATTTATTGCTATGTATATATATACATTTGCTTTTATATTACGACTTCATTATTCGATATAAATTTTTCATGCTTCATAAACATTGTGTCTGTTATATTTCGTTTACCCACATGCATCTGAGAACAGATGTTTAAGAAAAATTCCGATATTTTCTTAACAAAGTCGGTTAATTCATTGCTTTATTAGCTCACCTTAGCACGAAGTGCTGAGGGTGAGCTATTGTGATCGCTCACCGTCCGTCCTCCGTCTGTCAGTCTGTCTGTCCACAATTACTAAAAAATCTTCTCCTCCCCAACTATAAGGCCTAGAGTCTTGAAATTTTGTGTGTAGAATCATCTCAGGCCCTCTACCAAAATACTTCAAATTATTGTGATACAAGGAAAATTGACCCTTTGTTGTGGGTATCGAATTTCATATAGAAACAAAGTATGAAATCTTGTACAATATTCTTGTCCTGAACCGTTTGGCCTAGTGCTTTGAAATTTTGTGTGTAGAATCATCTCAAGGCCCTCTACCAAATTACTTCAAATTATTGTGATACAAGACAAGGAAAATTGGCCCTATGTTGTGGGTATCGAATTTCGTATAGAGACAAAGAAGGAAATCTTGTACAATCTTCTTCTCCTGAACCATTTGGTCTAGACCTTTGAAATTTTGTGTGTAGAATCATCTCAAGGCCCTCTACCAAACTGTATCAAATTATTGTGATACAAAGAAAATTGGCACTATGTTGTGGGTATCGAAATATCCTATAGAGACAAAAAAGGAAATCTTATACATTCTTCTTCTCCTGAACCGTTTGGCCTAGAGCTTTGAAATTTTGTGTGTAGAATCATCTCAAAGCCGTCTACCAAAATACTTCAAATTTTTGTGATACAAAGAAAATTGGCCCTATGTTGTGGGTATCGAAATATCATATAGAGACAAAGAAGGAACTCTTGTACAATCTTCTCCTCCTGAACTGTTTGGCCTAAAGCTTTGAAGTCTTGTGTGTAGAATCATCTCAAGGCCCTCTACCAAACTGCTTTAAATTATTGTGATACAAGAAAAATTGGCCCTATGTTTTGGGTATCGAATTTCGTATAGAGACAAAGAAGGGAATCTTGTACAATCTTCTTCTCCTGAACCATTTGGACTAGAGCTTTGAAATTTTGTGTGTAGAATCATCTCAAGGCCCTCTACCAAAATACTTCAAATTATTGTGGTACAAAGAAAATTGGCCCTATGTTGTGGGTATTGAAATATCATATAGAGAAAAAGAAGGAAATCTTGTACAATCTTCTCCTGAACCGTTTGGACTAGAGCTGTGAAATTTTGTGTGTAGAATCATCTCAAGGCCCTCTACCAAAATACTTCAAATGATTGTGATACAAGGAAAATTGACCCTATGTTTACTTGTGGGTATCGAATTTCATATAGAAACAAAGAAGGAAATCTTGTACAATCTTTTTCTCCCGAGTCGTTTGGCCTAGAGCTTTAAAATGTTTTGTGTAACTGTTTGGCGTAAGGCTTTTGAAATTTTGTATGTAGAATTGTCTCATAATGATACAATCTTCTCTAATTCTGTTTATCAGAGATCCTTAAGGTAAATTTTGCACTTCACATGGTAGTTTAACTCTCTACTACCAGCATTGTTTAAATTGCTTTCTTTAATGAACGTTGTCCAGAAGTTGTGTATGTGAGATGAGACATAAAATTACCATCTTGATGATCTCTAAGGTGAGCGATATAGGGCCATCTTGGCCCCCTTGTTCATTTAGGTCACCAACATTGGGCGGATAACCCTTACTACGATCGGATATATGTGACAAAATTATTGCAGATAATTTTAAATTATTCTTTTAATTTTAGCCACCAATTTGAATTTGGTTTGAAACAGATAAGGTGGAAATACGTCCGATGTTACGTTGTAAAGCGACTACCATGGAATAACGACTCCGGTGGGTTTTTTTAATAAAGAATGATTACCTCTGTCTATAAAATAATGACCCCTTTGTAACATAACGTTCCCCTGATTTTATCTAAAAAATATTGACCCCCGTCGAACTTAATGCTAATTTAACATACACCGAATATCGATTCAAATCACTGCCACATTAATTATGCCTCCCTTTCGAAGAAAATTGGGGTATATTGTTTTGCAAGTGTTGGTCGGTCGGTCGGTTGGTCGATTGGTTGGTCGGTCGGACGGTAGATCGGTCGGTTGGTCGGTCAGTAGACCAAATCTTCTCCGGAGCATAACTCGAAAAGTATTAAAGGTACAATCATGTAACTCTGCCGATCAATTTTTTGGAGTTATTGCCCTTTGTTGAATTTCAAACTTAATTCTTGTCCGGACCATAACTCAAAAAGTATGTAAGGTAGAATCATGGAACTTAAAAGGTGGATAGATCTCATTATGGAGAGGTGCAGTGCACAAGAACCGTAACTCCGCCAATCAGATTTTTGGAGTTATTGCCCTTTGTTGATTTTCACAATTAATTCTTAACCTGGCTTATATCTCGTGTCTTTTTACACATACAGCCTTGATATCTCACACACGGATACCTCCTATCAACATCGTTCACATTTGACCATGACATTGGACCTTGTGACCTCGACCTTGGAGTTTGACCTACTTTAAAAAAATAAACCGGGCCTTTATCGTATGACCTATTCGACATAAAGCCTTGATATTTAACACATGGACACCTCCTGCCAAGACCTTTCATATTTGACCATGACCTTGGACCTTGTGACCTTGACCTTGGACTTTGACCTACATCAAATGTATGCCCTTGAGGGGGTATATATGTTTTACAAACATCTCTTGTTTATTGTTATTACTCCACCTGACCAAGAAGTGCTCAAGATGAGCTGTTGTTGGCACTCAATGTCCGTCGTCCACAAATAGGTCCGTCAACATTTTGGTGTTTACATTCTAGAATCCACAAAAATTAACCAATCTTAATCATCCTTGGTCAAAGCAAGTATTGCCGCAAGTTCTCTGATGACTGAGATTATGAGCCAGTTCGGACTTGGAAGTCCGGAGTTGTGTGTCCATGAACGTAATCAATAGCTAGTTTTATTTTGTTTACACTCTGGCATCTACAAATATTGATCAATCCTGGCAAAAATTAGACACAATGTTGGTGACAATTAGATCTCGGATGAGTTCGATTTTCGGTCTAATTGGACCAGAAAGTCTTGAATCATGCACGCTTGAGTTTGACAAAATTGCTGCCTTCGACTGTTTTCGACTTTGTTTACCAATTTAGTCACCAACAGTCTGCTTAAGTTTTGTTTTGACTAGTAAAACTTTGTTGTTGTAAGAGTAAGAATAGTAAAAAAATAGTCAAAACTGCCATTTTTTACAATCAAGGGCAGATAATTCTGGTATTATTGATTAAATCAACAATTCAATGAAGGAATCTCAGAGAGGGTTGCCCAAGGATTATTCATGTGAAGTTTGGTTGAAATACTTCCAGCGCTTTTTCAGATGAAGATTTTTTTTTTTTTGAAAAAAGTTGAATAAGTTTAAATAGTTGAAATAAAGAGTAATAATAGTTGGGTAGTTGAAAATGGCGTAAAACCCCAATAAACTCAAACCAAACGGACCCCAGCAAAAAAGGTCAATATATCTCGGCCAGAGAGGAAATGTAAAATCTCAGTTCCAAATAAGGTCCTTGGAATGACTATAGATCTACATGTATAAATCTTGAAGCTGGAGGGTAACAGATGGTCTAATTGCAAAAAAAAACTTTTTTGAAACAATATGCAAAACTTTTGGGTTGGCCACCTCAAAATGGTTAATAATGTGCGATTCAGACAGAGATTGAGCCGAAATTATAAGAGAGATAGCCGAATGTAGGGAGAATGCAAACCCAAATTCAACTCCGTTACAGATGCGGTTGAATTTATTTTTTTAATGTTTAACTGTCACGCATGCGCATACAGAGCGGACCAAGATTCAAACGAGATTCATACAATAAAATGTCAAACAATATAAATACGTAGGCGTGATATTTTCAAATAATGGAAAATTTTGTTCTTACGAGGCGGGCCTAATCGTGAAAGCTAATAGAGCTTTGTTTTCCATTAAGCGAAGTATTTTTTACAAATCTATTTAACCGTCAGTGATTTTGAATCTATTTGAAACATTAATAAAACCGATAGCTCTATACAAAAGTGAAGTATGGTGTGCATACAAGTCAAACTTTAAGAATAAAAATGTGGAACAATTATTTGATATTGCACTTAAAGGAAGCAATGATTATGATAAAGTACACATACGATTCTGTAAATATGTTTTAGGAGTGCATGCTAAGACATGCAATTTAGGAGTATTCAGTGAACTTGGACAGTTTCCACTATTGCTCTCCATCTTATCAAGCTTTATAAACTTTTGGATTCATGCTGTACATTCTCGTAATTCTTTATTATCTAAAACGTATGCATAACATTCAAAAATTCAAGTTCCACTTGGGTTCAATTTGTTAAAAATATTCTCTCTAATTTTGGGGTTTCACACGTGTGGGTTAACCAGAGTACATTTAATCCATCGGCATTGCTGTGCTCAGTAAAAAATAAGCTTAAGGAGAGGTTCACAAATTACTGGCAAAACTGGCTACTTGCAGCTAACAAGAACAATAAGCTTAGGACCTATAAATTGATAAAACATACTTTTGAGATTGAGCCATATTTAGAATAATTAAATGACAAAAATCAAAGGCAAAGTATTTCAGCATTCATATTAAGTGCTCATCGTCTTAGGGTAGAGCGGGGTAGATATAGCAGGGAGAAGCCTGATGAAAGAATTTGTACATACTGCAATTGAATCGAAGATGAAGTTCATTTTTTGTGTACCTGTAAGAAATACGATATATATAGACTAGAATTTCACAGAGAAATAAAAGATAATTGTGATTTAGGTAATGACGATATTATTAATTTTGTCTCTTTTATGACAAGTACTCATATTATGATATTAAAAGCTGTATTAAATTTTATAAAAAAATACTAATATATTATAAAAAAAACCTATAAACTTCAAGCTATTGAATTTCATTACGTGAAATGTTTTAATGCTATGTCTGTGTCTGTGTGCGTAATGCGTATGTGTATATTTATACGTTCCTGTCTGTGATACATGTATAAGTGTGTTATTCGTGTTTATGTTCAAATTGTAGATGTTGTTGCCTTTAACCCGAAATGGGTAGAAATGTGCAAAATAAATTTATTCTTATTCTTTATTCTTATTCTTACTTGAATTTCAATATGACGTTATAATGTATGTTGTGACGTCATTTAAGAAAGTAGTATGTCCTACTGTTTTTGACCTACTTTCGACATCGCTTAGTGAATTTGGTATCAAATTGCGAAAAAATGAGTCGTTGCTTCAATAGTTTGTCGTAATTATTTAATCAGGTCATATAAAGGTTAAAAAGTGTACATTTCGTTTGTTTTTGACACATTTTGGGTCCAAATCTGGGAAATAGTAGCTTTAAAGGCTACCAAGCTAGGCAGTTGATTTCGCCGTATATTAGAACTAAGAAAATCATTAAAGGGACATTTCATTTCAATTTCAATTTTTTAAAGTATGTCTTGATGCCAAGATTGGTTATTCTAATGAGTATAAATACTATTGCTTTTTCGAAGTTGTTGCTAATAAACGAGAAACACGCATAAGTTGAGACATAATCGATAAATTGCATATAAATCCGAACTGTTGTCCACAACAATTTGTTCAATTTTAACACAAAAATATGAATTTCTCGTAAACGGCGCAATATTTTGGCTCGAACTTTTCAGAATTTTCATAAGGAAATATGCTCTTTCAGATAAAAATAAAAGTAAAATCTATGACTAAAAATTCTGAAATGTCACTTTAGATTAACGTATTTTATAAAAGATCCGCCAAACTATGTTGTTTTAAAAGTTTTGTTTGTTTTTCTTTCCGTCGTTACTTGGATTAAGAAATCCTGATTTCGAGAAAATAAAGATCGGCAATTTCCGTAAAACGAAGTGACGTCATACCATGGCTTGACTCCGATCCCATTCTTAAGCACGAGGTTTCTGACACAGATAAGGTGTGCGACTTTTCTTTCATGAAGCGAAGTCTGTTTTTTTTTATCAATTTCTCGATCGTCAGAGAAATACAGACAAACTTAGACCGTTCTTTGGCACATTCTTTCACTCACTAACGACATATTCTTTGGCGTTTGTTACATTTTTTCTAACATTTACTAAGGGTGAATTCCGTGTTTTGAGTATCAAATTGGGGAAGTCGCTTTATGACAGAAAAGTCGGATATTTACTTTGTCCGAAATCTCAAGTGTTCCGGGAAATACCCATGACTCCCCGTTTTTCCCGCCATCACGTCATAATTTGGCCGGTATGACGTCATGACTTCAAATCGGAAGTTTAGCGTTGTTTTCTGTAAAGATCGGAAAAGATCAAAGTAACCAATTAAAAGACGAAATCAAAAATCACTTCTAATGTTTGAAAATTGTATAAACTTTGATATTTGGTTATCAGAAAGGTGTTTTTTCGACACAAGAGTTTAGATTTGCCAATCAACGGACTCTTTAAGACTAGTCAAAGGATTAAATCCATTTTCGGTGGATTTCATTTTTGATAAGCCCATAAAACGTGCCACTAAGTTTACGGGCTAACCTTTTTATTGTTGAAGTAATATTATTATATTTATTACAAAAGACGCCTAAGTGAACGAATTCATCTTTTTCTACAATTATATCATTGTCTATAAAGAAACCATCATTGTCTATAAAGAAACCGCGACTACTACGTGAAAAAAAAATTTTTTTTTCGATTCATTAAAGGTAACGACTGCATATTTGCTACCATTATATTGAAAACGCCAAAGGCGCGCAAAATTGAAGCAAATATCTAACATGTCCTGCAACGACGTACTTGACAAAGATAAAAGTGTTATGTCGTCTGCAAACCCATACCTTCAACTTGAAGACCTAATGATGACATAAGTCGGTTATCCGCCCTTGTTTTTATAGGGGGCGCTACAATCCAGCGGTTCTTTCTCACTTCCTGTGTATTTCCACTTAGTTGATTTTCATATGATGCCACGAAAATATTATTCTATTTCACTCACAGACGTGCATATTTAAGATATATTTAAATCAAAGTACTGAAGGTACTGTTGGGAAGCAAATTTGTCAATAATGTAGGCCGTCCAGAAGTAGAGTACTTTGATTAGGTACTTTGATTATCCATTTGAATACCTTGAATACTTTGATTCGTAGAGCACATTGATTAGGTACTTTGATTATCCAGAATACCTTGAATTTTTTTTATTCCATGCTGGAGTTGTATCTATTTTTAGCACAACTCCATGTATATTAAACGTTTGTGTAAGCTTTGAATATATTTCATAGTTCAGTAAACTTGACTGACCCATTTACAAGGAAGGCCATTGGACTGATCTTTGAACCATAATAAAGCAAATTACTACGTCGATATTTTCTTCTCTTAGAGACATGATTAATTGAATGATTCATTTTCAGTCACACAATTCAATATCTACCCATAACTTCAGACTTACATATTGAATGTTCAAATGACTGTTGGCTCATTAATCTTTGCTTTTCATATCAAGTGAATTTTTCAATTCTATGAAGCAGAAATGCAAGTTGCTACATATTTTTACACTAGAATATATTTTCAAATGCGTATTCGTCGATTCATGCCAGTTTCGTGACACAAAACACTCGGGAAAAGCTGTAAATGGCAAAAACATTTGGTCGATTCGGACCCTGAAATGTTCGTACCTAAAACTAAAAAGCATGTTATGAGTGTTTTAAGGCCTCTAACTGTTGCTAATCTATTGAAAGTATCGTGTTTTTATCCAAAACAATCAGATCACCTTTAAGGTGGCTATTACATGCATTTATGTTACATGAATATGAAATGGTGAATTTTACGTTAGGCCTACTGAAAGAATGCTAAACTCACTAGCATTTTCACTTTTTCACTTTTAAAAATAGTTTGAGTTTATTGGGGTTTTACGCCGTTTTCAACTACAAGGGTCATATCGCGGCGGCTGGAGCACCTATCCATGGATTCCTGTTGTTTCTCAAACCAGTACTACCACAACACCCTTACCGAGCCTCCAGCTGCTCGCCCACTTAGGTTAACGATTTCAAACCCATTGATGGGAGACAATTTTGTCAGAAAGGGTATTAGCCGCGGCCGGGTATCGAACCCGGGACCTCTCGAATGAGGGTCAGATGCGCTATCACTTTTAAAAATAACGAAGGACCTAATAATCATGTTCAGTTGAATGTTCAGTCAATGCAAATAAGAACATGTTTATTGGAAATACATTCAATAGCGCAATATTCTACGGTTCGTAACTAAATTGGATGATTACATGAAAAAAATGAAACTATACTTTACGCAACAAAATATAGCCCAATGCCAATATACGATTATATTATATATGAAAGAGATAGGTACAGAACTAACGACAACAAGCACTGACTCCATAACCCGAGATTACGACACAACGCCTAGCTATCCATATCATACGCATCAATACATAGAAAAATCCCATCCTCAATAGAGGAGATTTCATCTTCTATTATATATGATGTAATTCTATGGATAACATATCTACGGGTTAGAATATTTACATACAACTCTTAGTTCGTATCTACAACGGATAGGCGCCATATTTATATGGTCTATTATCTATCGTTGTGACACATTCAATCATTTATAAGCGTTCCAGAAAGTTGCTGGATCTGTAAGATTCAGAATTGAGTTATTTTATGTATATTATTAAAGGGAGATATACGATTATATTGTATATATATAATGTACACCATGTAGCAACCAATGTAAAACCCGATAGTCCCTTATTCAATGATACAATGAAAATACAAAATAATTTGCTGTTTTTGTCAGGTATAATACAAAAACTCTATTCGTCGGATATATTTTTCTTCATATATATCTAACCATAACCCAAAATAATACAATATGATGAGTAAGGTTACGGAAAAAAGGTCCGTCAATGCTTTTGAGCTTTTGGTTCTAGATCAGCCTTCCTATACACACAGGCTGATCAGGAACCATTGATGTTCTCCACTAGATTCTTAATGGTCTGTTGCAATAGTAATATAGCAGCATGGATGTCTGCCTGTCTTCACTTAAGCACACACTGATCTTGAAATTTGACTGACTCAAATGCTATAAGGGACCCTTTTCCAGATTCACACTCAATTATGTAAGTATGAGTGTACTCAAAGAATACATTTGTATCTGTTTTAAGTAAGATTATTACATTCTTATTTCCTAAACCTAGTTTGTATAAACTATGATGATTAGAAAAAGATTACTTGTGCAAAGAATGATAACCAAGGTAAAAACAGGGAACTTATTTCTTTATTGAAATAGAAATCAGAAACATGTATTTCTTTTGCAATTTTATTACGTTTAGAAAATTTACTGCAGTGTCCATGAATGAATGCATCCCCTTGCCTCCTGAACTGTCTTAAAAGACAAATATTATGCGTATTTCGACATCGAAGTCCGTAGATGTACATTGCATACTTACAGAATAGATTTATCAAAAGCCATGTAATTTTATAAGCCAGGTGATTGTATAACATGTGTATCGTCCTTTACCCATTTCCAAGCCTCCTTGTCTGTATGTACGTATTTTGACTCCAGCAGTTGCAATAGCAATAATTCTAAAATGTCTTCTACATATAATCATATTGTATACATGTGTTGATTCTGGTATTCGTGATTTGATTTGAAAAATTACGTAAAATTGATTTGATTTGGAAAATTACGTAAAAGTGAAAAATGTCGGCCCTAGTCTGGCTGTGCGGACTGCGCAGACTGACTAGGGTCGATATTTTTCACATACCCGGTAAGGTCCCTTTTAGCGCGACGGGTCTCATATATACTTGAGATAATAATTTGACAGAGATTTAAACTTCATCTGTCGTACATATGCATTAAAATGTGATTCAGGTGTATATGTTGTGAACCGTTTTAGAACTTAAGCAGTTTTAAAACTGCGTATACGGAACTTTACTCAGTTTCAAAACTGCATGAGCAGTTTCGAACTGCTCATCCAGTTTTAAAACTGCTTATGCATGAGTTCTGTATGTTATGCAGAATCATTCAGACTGTTTATTTTCACTGAATTATTGATATTCAAATCAAACAACGACCTGAAAGGACTTTTTACGGGTAAATTTTGATTTTTGATCGATTCACTTCTGACAAAGGCATAATAATAACGACGCGAGATTGGAAACTCCGCGAAATAACGTGGAGTCATGTAAGCCGAGATTTTATTGCGCACCTGCTTATCTATCTACCTGGCATCCCCAAGTCAGAATTGTTTGTTGATGAGATGGCTCGAAAAAAGTTAAACATCGTAGATAATGAAGGAATTACTTCCGACCATGAGCATTTTCTTTATTTCTCACGATGATTTTTGTCCCAAAAGACAATATTTTTGTTCACTTAAAATTGTCGGTACAAGAAATTGTTACAAACTTTTGATAGATCTAGATCTACGTTAGCCAACATTGACAAATTTCAATATTAGCGGGATCGGGGAACAAAAATTCAGATGAAATTTTGTAGGCCCCAGTAATGGATCCAAAGTGGGTAAGGGGGGGGGACGAACATTTTATTTCAATTTCATGTAGAAATTCAGTAAAATTTGTGTGATATTAGGAAAACGAACCTCCCCACCTATACGTTCGAACCCCGTCCACAGAAACCCTGGATCCGCAGCTGGGCCCAGATCTACCTAGGCCTATTTGTTCGCGTATACTGACCGACATTATAGGGTGAATGATTTAGCTCAACCGGGTAGTTCGCGTATACAGACTGACCTTATAGGATGAATGATTTAGCTCCATCGAGTAGTTCGCGTATACAGACTGACATTATAGGATGAATATTTTAGCTCCATTGGGTAGTTCACGTATACTGACCGACATTATAGGATGAATTAACTCCAGCAGGTAGTTCGCGTATACTGACCGACATTATAGGATGAATGATTTAGCTCCATTGGGTAGTTAGCGTATACAGACCGACATTATAGTACGAATAATTTAGCTCCATTGGGTAGTTCACGTATACTGACCGACATTATAGGATGAATGATTTAGCTCAACCGGGTAGTTTGCGTATACTGACCGACATTATAGGATGAATGAATTAGCTCCACCAGGTAGTTCGCGTATACTGACCGACATTATAGGATGAATGATTTAGCTCCATTGGGTAGTTCACGTATACAGACCAACATTATAGGACGAATGATTTACCTCCATTGGGTAGTTCGCGTATACTGACCGACATTATAGGATGAATGATATAGCTCCACCGATTGGTTTGCGTATACTGACCGACATTATAGGATGAATGATTTAGCTCAACCGGGTAGTTCGCGTATACTGACCGACATTATAGGATGAATGATTTAGCTCCATTGGGTAGTTTGCGTATACTGACCGACATTATAGGATGAATTAGCTCCAGCAGGTAGTTCGCGTATACTGACCGACATTATATGATGAATGATTTAGCTCAACCGGGTAGTTCTTGTATACTGACCGACATTATAGGATGAATGATTTAACTCCATCGGGTAGTTCGCGTATACTGATCGACATTATAGGATGAATGATTTAGCTTCATCGGGTAGTTCACGTATACTGACCGACATTATAGGATGAATGATTTAGCTCAACCGGGTAGTTTGCGTATACTGACCGACATTATAGGATGAATGATTTAGCTTCACCGGGTAGTTCACGTATACTGACCGACATTATAGGATGAATGATTTAGCTCAACCGGGTAGTTTGCGTATACTGACCGACATTATATGATGAATGATTTAGCTCAACCGGGTAGTTCACGTATACTGACCGACATTATAGGATGAATGATTTAGCTTCACCGGGTAGTTCACGTATACTGACCGACATTATAGGATGAATGATTTAACTTCACCGGGTAGTTCACGTATACTGACCAAGGGCGGATCCAGGATTTTTTTCCAGGGGGGGGGTCCAAGTCCAAATTTTTTTCCAGGGGGGTCCAAGCCCAAATTATGGCTTAAAATGTAGTAAATATGTAACATTAGACTAAATTTATATTGTCAAAATTCAATTTTCAGCCAATGCCAGGGGGGTCCGGACCCCCCCCCCCCCCCGACCCCCCTCTAGATCCGCCCATGCTGACCAATATTATAGGATGAATGATTTTTTTCAATTGGTAATAACATGTAATTTCAACACACAAAATATAAATAAATTCTGTTATTGGGAAAAGATTTAAGAATCTTGAGTATTCCCCCTTAAAGGGTGAAATGTTCCGTAAAAAAACTTGCTTATTTCCAAGGAGTTTTTTTTTTCAAAATGCCAACTTTGTCAACTAAAATTTCCTATTAGACCTGATTACATAAATTTCATCTTATTTTTTTAAAAAATCCTATAGATAGGTTGTTAGGATGCTCATAACAATACATACAATCGTAGTTCACAAACAGAATAGGCCTACAGACATTTACAATCTGTAAATAATGTTACGAAATGGAATAGTACGACTTACTGCATCATTTTCCAAAATAATTAATTAGAACCGAGAAACCATATCTCCATTATGACAATATTGTCTATAAATTGGACGATATGCTTTGTTTTGTAAATGTAGACGAACTGGTAAAATAAAGGTACGAAATTTCTAGGGTACGAATCATTTTCGGTAAACCGGAAGCTGTTTTTCGGTTCGGTGCAGAACTTCGGCTGTTCGGTACCGAACACGTTTTCAAATAAAAACAGCCTAATATGGTTTGTTTTGTGATCTGTTAAGTTTCCTTCTCTGAAGGAATATGTTTAAGATGAGTTCTGCATCGAGAGAACGCCGTTATACGTCAAAATAACAATATAATCGCTGTATTACGCAGTTTCGAACCTGCTCAAAATGAGTTCCGTAACATCTGCGCAGTCTTAAGACTGCATAGTTTCAAGATTACTTACGACATATATGTGTTCTAGTTTATTTGGCATGAATCATAACGATATGCATTATGATACATACTCAAATGGTTGGCTAAATCTTTGTTTTCATATTGTAAGAGTCTTAAAGTTCTCTAAGATCCGTATCACAACAAAAATGCTAACAACAAAGTGATTGAAATATAGTTGATAACTAATGGTCAAAGTGATCGAAGTTGTGGTAACAAAAGCAATCAAAGTACTGAAAGTACTGTTAGAGAGCGTATTTGACACAACATAAATTTCGAACTGTGACAATATTGCATATCCTCGAAAGTAGGTGGAGTTGTGTCAGGCCCGTAGGAAGCGATTTTATATTGTTGAAGCCCATGTGTCTGAATATTGAGGGGGAGGCTAACTTGGATTTTCCCTAAATTTTCAGTGTGAAATAAGGAAAGAACAGGACTTTTGGCCATGCACTCAACCATAAATGGAGGAATATGTTAACTATTGACAAAAGAATCGAAGACCCTTTTTCTGTGATGCAGCATAGTGTCACCATACCACAAAAAATTTACAAACAACAATTTTTGAAGTGGTCCATTTCAAAAGCTCACGCAAATGACAGAATATTATTTAAGTTTAGAAATGTGCACAAAATTGTTCAGGAAATATTGAGGAAAAGGAGAAAATGCCTCAATGTTTTCAAAAACTTTCTCTTAGAGACATGTTTTGATTGGGAAAGGTAAATTCAAATCAACCCGTTCATAAATGTATTGGAAGTTGGGTTGATAAGGAAATTTGCTCTAATGACCCTTTTATTCATGGCACAACATACTATGGCTTTACTACACATTACCCAGATAGACACTCACTATGCACTAGGACAAATTATACATCTCTTTCTGTGGAATGTGATTCTATTTTTAGACTGTTTGCGTTGTCCAAAATTAGGTCACATGACTTGACTGAATGACCTGCATGACCCAATTGTGAATGGCAAATTACTACACTGATCTATTTTCTATTTAAGACTTGATTATTTGATTTTTTTTGCATAGATCTTACAAGTCATTTATTTTATATAATGATATGTATAATTGTAGACTATTCCAATTGTTATTTAGATAGTTTTTTATCGTGATTATCGTGATTGGAAGGAACTATTTTCGTTGTGCGGTTTGCAAAATACCGGTATTGGCTTCAGGCTGCAATAGAGAGACTACGCTCTCTAAAAACGACAACCTTGTCTTTACAATCACAGTAGCATAATTTTTAATCTTACAAGTCTAATTCACCCTCTCTTTTAGACAAATGCAAACGTTTCATAGAATCTGCGTTGTGAGCTTTTCATATCAATCTTCGAACAGAATCATCAGATCTGTATAACTTGAAAACTTGCTTTAATAACCCTCTAAATAGTTACCAGACCTTGTCACTACTGGTGTGATTTTCATCTGTGTAGGAGAGCATGTAATTTTGTGGTGTTTAGCGGTTTCGTTTATGATCCAATGTTTCAAAACAAGTTTTTTATGAGGGCATTTCAAATATTTTTTATTCTCGCACCTGCTGTATTTTTCATAATATAGTCCCGTAGCCTTTCCACCCTCCCTCCCACTCCTTCCATCTTGTTAACAGTTCACTGATATCCGATTTTTAGGAGTCAACGTCATGTTACCCTAACCAGTCTCCTCATCAGCAGTAAAATAATCTTCTGAACTGGCTCATTCTCACTGGCATTCCCTTTCCCAATATAAGATTGTTGCAAAAGAAGGAGTAGACTCTCCATAAATTCAGGCAATCCTGTCATTCTAAGCCTCCAGGACTAGAAACATTACCATAATGCAACCGTGTTCTTAGTAATATCCATTTTGGCCATTATAACTGGAAGGAATATGTCGGTTTAAAAGTTTCGGACAAGCTCGTAGCAGCTAGCCATATTACCCTGCATACAAAGTGTATTTAAAACATTCATTTACACGATGGTGTAAACACTTTTACTACATGTACTTCAAAGGAGTAAATACCGGAAGCTCAAAACCTTTTGATATCCACTCATACATGGTATTTTAATGAAATGCCTTAACTTGACTAGTTACGTAAATGCACCAGCGTACTTCAAAGTGCCGAACAACTTCGTTGTCTACATAACTTTATAATTTCGAATCTGTCATTCTCGTGGGTATTTGGACTTATACCAACTGGTGATATATGACATTCGACAAAGTCACAAACCACTTTTTCCTTATGATTCAGTTATGATGTTTTTATCTGATTAAGATTTAAATACTACCAATTTGTTTGTAAGTTGATAATGTCCGTAATGTGGAGAAATTAAATTTCACTCTGCTCCAACAGTTCACTTTTCCATCAACGCTTCATACTTCTTTTCTTACATAAACACCTAAATCATTGAAAAAATGTTGGTGCTAATTTAAAAAAAAAGGTACTTTATTTATCAATGAACTGACCGAAATAACTTTGGATCGTTTTTTAAATGATTAAAAATCTTTAATATTATTTGCCGAAACCATTTAGGGATCGCCTATTGAAAGTGGGTTACTATTTCTTGCTACTCTCAGAATTAAGTCTGTCTAAAGCACCAACTGACAAAGGATGGGTTGCAACAAGGGCTCAAAATTGCTCAAAGAATAGATTTTCTTTGAATTCTGTGAGTTGAAAGGGTTATATTATTTTTGGAGATAATGGCTAACAAAGTGGGTGGGGTAAATTGACATGAGAAGCATATTTTTACTTTGAAGTTAAACAACTTTTTCTGTATACATCAGATCGAATTGAAACTTTGCATGTATTTTCAATAAACTAGGGACAGAAGATTTTTTGAATCATTAATCATGTATATCACTTGGTTGACTTTCTGTATTCGTCTTTCTGTCAATCTCAGATTTTGCTTATTTTTGATGTACTAACTTTACAAAACTATCTCTACAACTTTTATTTCTGTATGAATTAATGAGATATTCTGTGAACATGATTTTATATCATGTAACTAAATATGTGTAAAATTTGATTCAAATCCATTACATAGAACTTATATTATTTGACTTTGACCAAAGATTATTTTAAAATATGAAATTTCAAGATTTTGAGCTAAAATTTATCATGAAAATTGGTATATGAAGTGAATTTTAAACAAATAAAGTAATTTTCATCATATCCTAGTTGTAATTACCTATTTCATTTGAAAATTCACGATTGATACTGATTTTACGCACACAATAACAAAGATTGTTGAAGGGGCAAGTGGACAATTTCCTTTTCAATAGTCATCAATGTTCTGTATGTCAAGGTCAAGGTCTACTTTGAAATTAGCATTGAACAAAATTAGAACAGCAAGAATATTATACCTGTGACTTTATTTCTTGAAATATACCTTATAAGCCCATTTTTATATCAAGATATAGCTGAAAATTATAAAGGTGATTTTTTAGAATGACCTTTGAAGGTCAAGGTAAAATAACTTTGATTTTGTGCAATTGATTTTACCCAAAGTTTGCACATATTTAGTTAAATCATTTAGAATAATGTTCACAAAATATCATGTCAATTCATACAAAAGCAAAAGCTGTAGAGATAGTTTCGTAAAGTTAGTACATCAAAAATAAGCAAAATCTGAGTTTGACAGAAGGAAGAATACAGAAAATCAAGAAACTGATATAAATTATTAATGATTCCAAAAATCTTCTGTCCCTAGTACATTGAAAGTACATGCAAAATTTCAACTTGATATACAGAAAAAGTTATTTAACTTTAAAGTGAAAATTTGTTTGTCATGTCAATTTACCCCACCCACTTTGTTAGCCATTATCTCCAAAAATAAGCCCTCATCAGAATTTTTACACATACAAATTAAAGATATTATGTAACCCTGTCAATTCACAGAATTTAAAGAAAATCTATTGTTGAACCCTTGTTGCAACCCATCCTTTGCTGATGACTTCGATACATGGAAAATCTCTACCTCTGATTGACCACATTCTTTTATATATTCATAATGGAGACCACTTTTTCTTGATCCCATTCTCTCTCGTATTTTCATATTTACAAAAAATGAATCACAGGCTTGAATAATTTAATAAACGATCTTTAAATGTCTAATCTCCATAACTATAAAGAGTTCAAAAATGACAAAACACATTTCCCTGTTATGCATACTAGACAACATTCTTACATTTTCTTTATATCAACATGTCTGCATTTCTTCTTTTGAAATACCAATTGCTTTAAGACATAATGCTAATGTGAATTTGCTGTTCGGTTATTGTCATTGTCTTGCTCATGACAAATGCCAGCTTTGGGTAATTCTAAGTTGATTAATATCAAGTCGTAATTCTTGCATTAAGTTGTAATAACAATTCAACACATCTGTTTTGGTGCCTAAATACTTACATTTGCATATGACTCTCTTTGTGTTATCATTCTTTACTTCACATAAATAAATTGTGACTATCTTTGTACATTGTATAACAGTCCATGTGGGGATTGTTTCTTCCTTTCAAGCCCAGTTTACTTAAAGTAGGCATCATTCACTAAAGAGTCCAACTGAACTTTGCCATGTTGTTTTGACAATGGAAGTATAGGTTTTCTTTTTTCAGAAACGTAGTGTGAGTTTTCAACAGCTCAAGAGTGCATTTTATCTGGTATTATAAAAGATTATACTGCTGTAATGATATGTCCACGCTACATAGTATATCGCACCAAAGTGAACCCGGGACAACTGAATCTTCGTCAAATAGTTGAGCGTCTTGAGGAAATATAGCCGAAGTGGGGTCGTTACATATTCAGATGCCCTGTGTTAATGTTAATTCTGTTGCACAGAAACGCTTTTAATACACTTAAAAGATGTTTTTAATTCTTGCTAGGTCCCTAATTATAGATTAGTTCCATGAAATTCTTGCTGCAAATACCTCCTTCGTAACATTTTTAGCTGCACACACGAAAAGCGATAACCTTGTTAACTACACAGGTTTCTTGATATGTTGTATATACAATGTTTTGTATACATTTCATTTGCAATCGAAGTGGTTATACTAAGGCAATATATACGTAGAAAGAATTTGTACATATATTAGGAAACACTACCAATTTGCATGTCTGTGTTAACACCAGAAGTCCTCATAAATGTTTTTAAAAGCATGCCAATAGCCTACAATGTTGGTATTCATTGTGCAAAGATATCCGAACAAAATACGAAAGACGAGGGTGTGCACTCTAGAGGGACTCATTTATTTGTAATAGGTGTGTTATTCACTTGAATTATTCGACATAGAAATATCCGCATTGGATTTCACGAAAGAAATATCTTACATCATATAGCTGTATTGATAACCTGTCTTTCTTCACGAATCAACTGCACATGGAAAACGTTATTCTTCAATGCTTTATGGATGTACATTTGTCTGGACATGACATTCTAATGACTGTCTGACAATAGAATAACATTAGAACAATGACTTTGTGCCATCCCCTCGAACTAGAAACATAAATACAATATATCCGGCTTATAACCATCACCCCCTTTTATCTTGTGAGAAATAAGCTTCTCTGCGAAAACTTTCAACCAGGTCTACTTTTCTATATGTTTATCATTAAAGAAGTGTTTGTAAGCATTATTCATTTGAATTATTCTTAGTTGGAATTAGTTTTACATTTAAAAAATAAATGAAATGTAAATGATAAACGTTTATGCTTTTTTGACTTTCTGGAAGTATAATTAGCGGCAATAAGTCGACATTGCTATCCGTACTATTTTGATATATGAATATCTATTTAATATCACCTGATACCAAAATACTAATTACAGTCCATTTACATCAGAAAGTTTTCTTTATGTGTCAACAAACACTATAATTTTCATTTTTTCCTTGTATTTCTTATCGTCTATAGATAGTTCTCTTTGTACACTAATATCATCCTGCAGATGACATTTCAGACTAACACAAAACCTTACAATATGCTACTCTATACTGTATTTCGGTTATGAACAAAGACTTTTGTATTTGAATGAGTTTAAGGGTTGGAAAAATGTATGTATTGTTTCGCTAGAAAACCAATGACAATTTTGTATGTAAAGGGTACCCTTGAAAAGAAGCGTTTTTCGGGGCATAAGCTACCAATCTGAGATTGCTATCATACTGAAACATGAAGTATAGATACCAGACGGATCAAAAAGTGCATAAAAAATTACTCCGTCCGAGTGGTACCAATCGGCGAAAATTCGGGACTACGTGCTGTACTACACGTGTGCCAAAGTGCTTTCCTGAAAATACTCACGATGCACTCCATATTTCTGATATTCATTTTCCGCCTAGCTATCACCAATTACATAACAATGCATGCACATTTAAGTGCACTTAATTTTCAATGACATTTGAATAGGAATCGCAATTGTTCTTTTCCGCTCGGATGTTGATTTGGGCGCATTTTTTTTAATTTTTTTTATTATTTTTTTTTTTTTTTTTCAAATTTTTTGTTATTGCACGTACGCATTTAGTTTCCCTCTCTTTAAAATAAGGGCCTTTGGACTTGGCCGCAGATGATACATTCCCAGATCGCATAATATTTTACTTTTCCTATTTAAAAGACGTTGCATCTAACAATTTCAAGTGAATGAAAGTTTACAATTTTTTGTCTATTTGGGTAGAAAAGGTCGTTTAAAATAAAGATATTGCTTGTCACGAGCATTTGTGGGCATGGGATAATACAAGACACTAACCGTGCAGATCTTTGGAAAGCAGATAATGATAGCAATCAAGATTTCCTTATTTTTCTTTTCTTTTTTTAAGGCAATGCCAAGGCAAGGTTCTGGAACTGTAATGGCTCCAATTTAATTAAAATCAACTCCAATTCAAATATGCCTTACGGAGTTAATATGCTTTATCAAATATATATGCATTAAAAGCTTTAAATGATTCGTTATCATGTGAATATTAATTAATCAGTTAATGCTTCTGATTTTAAAATAATGTGTTACAACCCCCCCCCCTCCCGCCCCCAACACACACACAAATGATATAAATTTAGGTGTATTATCTGATCTTGAACAGCGAAAATTCAATCTTCACAAAATGCGGATGATAAACATACTATGTTATTGTAAATTATGAAGGGAAACAATGATTGATAGCTTTTTACTTTTTAAATATTTTGAAAATTTGCATGAATTTGAAAATATTGACAAAATAGACATTTTTTCATTGACTTGAATGCAAACTTAAAAGCCATTATATCCTCTTGGATTCACAGAACTTAAAAAGAAAGATGTTATGGTAAAATACCCGTAATATGGCCTTTTTGAGATTCATAAAACATCGGATTGTTTCGAGCGTCGTCGTAACGTATCCGATCTTATTCGGGCGCATTCGTAAACGTTTTCGATTTCGCCCGAATAATTCCGACGTCACACGAATCTAATTAGGGGTAGTCTACCTTAAGCTATTTTTATTTTGACACCCTACAAGATAACGGCTTTGAATAACCCATTACGGAAAATGGAGAAATTGCTTGTGATTTATAATCATTTCCTAAATTTCCCACAATGCTTTTTACCGAGAAAGAATAAGAAAAGTAGAATTTAATTCATTAAAAATTGCTATCTACAACATGTTTCAATAGCAATGGATTTTGTGCTGAAAATAGACTAGTGTACCGTTATGTTTTGATGAACCGAAGGCGTTGTTACAAAATCTCGTAATTACTGCTTGACTCAAGCCGTGGTTACGAGATTTTATAACAACACCAACGAAAATACTATTGTTTGTCCGAAATTACGCCACGGATAACTGGATAAAATCGTTCCCATTTTGACAATTTTAAAATTTTGCCCTCTGATAATGGGTCAAGAACGGATCTTATTCTGATTATGGTTCATTGTCATAAATGGATGGCAATAGATATAGGATTTATATACCCTGGAAATATTGAGACAAAAGAACATGCAAGTAATCAGCTTTATCTTTTATCTTAATGTTTTCTGTAGTCTTTTCTTGGAGGGACGTCAAAACCAGTTTTTAGAAAAGGACTAAAAACCTTTGACAGCCCACATATTAACGAAAAAGAAGAAAAAAATGTGTAGTTTGTTGTATAAAGGGGAGAAACTATTTTAAATCACTGCAATAAAGATTATTTAGTTATTTCTCATGTTTTGCAATTGTCATTCGGTCGCTCTAAGGGCCATACTTGTCCGGGACATAGCTTAAAACGTTCACAAGGTAGAACCATGACAGCTGTCGACTAGCTCAGTGGAAGAGCGTCTTATTTGTGTTCCAGCTTTCTGACAAAAATGTCACCCATCAATGAACCAATGTGGGGGATCAGCTGGAAATGACAAGAATCAATGGTTAGGTGCTCCAGCCAACGCGATATGACCATAGCAGTTGAAAACGGCGTAAAACCCCAATAGTCCGTCGGATGAAATCAAATAAGGGGGCTATTTAAGGAGTTCGCTGCACCCCCCTAGGTACCAAGGTTGTTATATACCATTTTAAAGCTTGAAATATGCTGGATACGATGCACAATGTTGTCAAGTTGTAAACCTGTGCAGCTCCCGTGGAAACACACAAATATGTGGGTGGGGTAAGATAACATTTAAATTATTTGAAATACATTTGTAAAATAAAAGTCGTTTAAAACCCAAAAACTTGTAATGTACACATTCGAATTCATACAATAGTTATTGAATAAACCAGAAGAGACATACAAAACATATTTCAACCGATTATACGTAGAAGTAAGGCTCAGATATTTGGTCAATTTGCATATGGTGGGTGGGGTAAATTTCACACAGTAAAACACTTGGTCACAAAACAAATTATCGCATTATTGTTCCATGAAACGTTGAACAACCGTTTTTAGATTAAATACAACTTATTTGGATCTTAATAAAACACATTTACCAAACATCTAATCGGATATTCACAAGAAACGGTTCTAGGCTTATCTTGAAAGTACCCCCTATTTCCCAGTAAATTACAACATCGTCCGTCAAATGATTTCAAATAAGGCGGATTTGTTTGGAGATCGCTGCACCCCTAATCCCCGATGTACCAAGGATGTTATATACCATCTTAAAGCTTGAAATATGTTGGATACAATGTACGATGTTGTCAAGTTGTAAACCCGTGCAGGTCCCGTGTAAACAAATACATATGTGGGTGGGGTAAGATAATATTATGATATATTTGAAATACATTTGTCATATAAAATCGTTTTAAACCCAACAACTTAGGAATGTATTCATTCAAATTCATAAAATTATTATGGAATAAAGCAGAAGAGACATACGAAACACATTTCAACCGATTATACGAGGTAATAAAGCTCAGATATCTCGTCAAATTGCATATGGTGGGTGGGGGTAATTTATACACAGTAAAACACTTAGCCACACGAACAAATAATCGCTTTATTGTTCCGCGAAACGTTTGCACAACAGTTTTTAATTTGAAAACAACTTATTTGGATCTTAGTTAAACATCTACACCAAATACTTAATCAGCTATAAACAATATATAGTTCTAGGCTTTTCTTGAAAGTGCCCCCTACTTCCCTGATATTACAACAACGTCGTCAAATGATTTCAAATAAGGAGGGGGGGGGGGTAAGTAGATCTCTGCACCCCAAACCTCCGATGCACCAAGGTTGTTATATACCATTTTAAAGCTTGGAATATGCTGAATACAATATACGATGTTGTCAAGTTGTAAACCTGTGCAGGTCCCGTATAAACAAATACTTATGTGGGTGGGGTAAAATAACATAAATTATTTGAAATATATTTGTCAAATCAAAATTGTCTTAAACTCTACCACTTAGGAATTAGCACATTCGAATTCATAAAATTATAATTGATATAACCTGAAAGGATATACACAAAACGTTTCAATTGATTGTAGGCAGAAATAATGTTCAGATATTTCGTAAAAAATGCATATGACGGGGGTGTTTTATACACAGTGATATACGTAGCCACACAAACAAATTATCCCAGTTCTGTGAAACGTCAGTCCAACCGTTTACAGATGAAATGCAAACTTATTTGGATCTTAGTCATCCACCTTCACCCAATATCTTATCAGATATATACAAGACAGAGTTGCAGACTGCGCTTGAAAATCTCCCACCTACCCGCTGTTACTTACAACATAGTCTTTTAGTTAATATCTCGCAAGGCGACTATTACGGGAGTTTCTAATTCCGACCTTGATGTACCCATGCTGTTATATACCATTTTAAAGCTTGAAATAGGCTGGATACTATGTACAATGTTGTCAAGTTGTAAACATGTGGAGGTCCCGTGTAAGCATACAAATATATGGTGGGGTAAGATAACTTTTATTTGAAAAGCAATTGTCAAATATAAATCGTCTTAAACTCACAAGAAAAGTTCTCACTCTTCAAATGCATGAAATTATTATTTAAATGGCCAGAGGCGATATACAAAACACATTTCAATCGGTTATACGCAGAAATAGTTCCAGATAGTTAGTCAATTTGCATACGGTTGGTGTGTGGTTTGTGTGTGTGTGTGTGGTGGGGGGGGGGGTAATTTATACACAGTTAAATACTTAGTAACACAAACATATATTCCTTTTATTATTCCGTGAAGCGTTTGTACATCATTTATAGATTAAATACAAATTATTTGGAGATTAGTTCAACATCTTCACCCAATTGAAAAGATATAAACAAGACATAATAGTTCTAAGCTGCTCTCATATGTTCGATATTCACCTCTAACTTACAATAATCTCTGCTTTAACTATCCATAGTCATATAGCAAAAATACCTATTGTATGGACAGTTCATCTGAGCAAGAACATCTTTTGAAAATATTTTAGCATTTTTAAATAAGATATATTGATTTGTGAATGAAAAATATTTTACTGTAATATCATTGGACAACACACTAATGACATGATGGCGTCCAAGATGATGGCCAACAGAAGATTTACACATGGAATAGGCGCATACAACATTCGTTTTGTTTCTAAATTGATGTAGAAAAGTAATACAAATAATTCTAAGGACAACAAAGATTCATAAAAAGATGTATATGCCAACTTGAAATCGATAATATAGTCCGGTAATGATTAATACGGGGACGTATTTTATTTGAAACTTTTGGGAGTAAAAGACTTCCATGGGCTCTTTTAGAGAATGGTTTTGTTTGGTTCATGTTTCCCTTTATTTTGTTCATTTTTTGATTTTTTTCTATTTTTATTAATCAATTAAAATGAGAAACGAGAGACACAATTCAGCTATTTTGATCATCTGGGCTTGCAATTTAACTCTTCTATTTGCACTTGCGAATAAATCAGACCATTGTATCAAGAGTAAACTGTCCTCAAAAATTGATTAAAGGCTTTTTTTGTCTTAGCTTACACCTATATGTTATGTTTTTACCCAACTTTGGAGACTTACACATTACAAACAGTTTAATAGCTGCTACATGGTTGATGTCCATGGTTATCATAATCACTGCAGTCATCACGATTGTAAGCTGTCATTGTGCATTATGTGCACCGGTAGCACATATGTGGTGAATCACCAAAAAAAGAATCTCTGCAATATTTTTTCTGATTACAATCTAATCGTTATTATCCAATTATTGTGTGAAAATTCCCAATGAGCACCCAGATTTCCCCAAAGATAAGGCAAAATCTTCATTTGCAAAACTTTTGAATACAGTTTTGATGAATGTTCTTAAACAAGAGTATTTACAAGTGTATTTTACATACATACAGTCTAATTGATAGCTGTCATGCATTTTAGTTTTTCACAATTTACGACAAAACGTCGCTATTTGTCCAATTTCACCGGCCCATTGCCAAAACAGAAATTTGGAACAAGACCTCAGGACACTGACATCACCTTTTTTATTTAATAGAAGTTAAAATAGTTGATTTTTCCAATTTTTCAGGTCGAATATTGAAGAAAAATGGATTCCGTAGCCTTTTTCTGGGTGTCATTGATTGAAATGTATTTAGTAGATCTCTTCAGGTAATTTCAATTATAATTCCATGCATTTGAATGAGCACATTTCTAAAATGGTGGGTTTAAGACGATATGTATTTGACAAATGCATTTGGAAAAATGTTTATCTTACCCCACCCACATATTTATGTGTGTACACGGGACCTCTACAGGTTTACAACTTAACGACATCGTGCATTGTATCCAGCATATATCAAGCTTTTAAGTGGTATGTAACAGATTTGGTAAATTGTGGTCGGATGCAGCAACTCCTTCAAAAGCCCACATGAGTGATATCATCTAAATGACTATGTTGTAATGTACAGGGATCATTTTCAAGTACAGTCTTAAACCCTGTCTTGTATGTATCTGTTAAGATATTGGGTGAAGGCGTTTTACTAAGATTCAAAAAAGTTTGTATTTAATCTATAAACGGTTGGACTGACGTTTCACAGAACAATAATGATATTATTTGTTTGTGTGGCTACGTATATTACTGTGTATAAAACACCCCATTCGCCACGAGCAATTCTACGAAATATATGAACATTATTTCTGCCTAAAATAAATTGAAACGTTTTTTGTATATCCCTTCAGGTTTATTCAATAATAAAATCATGCATTCGAATTTGCTAAGCCCTAAGTTGTTCGGTTTGCGATAATTTCAATTTGACAAATGTATTTCATATAATTTGTTTCTTATCTTACCCCATCCACATAAGTATGTGTTTACACGGTACCTACACAGGTTTACAACTTGACAACATCGTGCATTGTATCCAGCATTTTCCAAGCTTTAAACTGGTATATAACAGCCTTGGTACATCAGGGGTTAGGGGTACAGATATCTCCTTAAAAACCTCTTTATTAAAAATCATTTGACGGACGATGTTGTAATTTACAGGGAAATTGGGTCGCTTTCAAGATAAACCTAGAACTGTATCTTGTTTATATCTGATACGATATTTAGTAAAGATTATTTACTAAGATCCAAATAAGTTGTATTCAATCTAAAGACGACTGTACAAATGTTTCACGGAACAATAAAGCGATTATTTGTTTGTGTGACCAAGTGTTTTACTGTGTTTAAATTACCCCACTCACCATATGCAATTAGACAAGATATCTGAGCCTTATTACCTCGTATAATCGGTTGAAATGTGTTTTGCATGTCTCTGCTTCTTTATTCTATAATAATTTTATGAATTTGAATGAATACATTCCCAAGTTGTTGGGTTTAAAACGATTCTTATATTACAAATGTATTTCAAATATATTATATATCATCTTACCCCACCCACATATGTATTTGTTTACACGGAAGCTGCACAGGTGTACAACTTGACAACATCGTACATTGTATCAAGCATATTTCAAGCTTTAAAATGGTATATAACATCCTTGGTACATCAGGGGTTAGGGGTGCAGCGATCTCCATACAAATCCGCCTTATTTGAAATCATTTGACGGACGATGTTGTAATTTACTGGGAAATAGGGGGGCGCTTTTAAGATAAGCCTAGAACCGTTTCTTGTGTATATCCGATAAGATTTTTGGTGAATGTGTTTAGCTAAGAACCAAATTAGTTGTATTCAATCTAAAAACGATTTTACAAACGTTTCACGGAACAATAAAGCGATTATTTGCTTTTGTGGTCAAGTGTTTTACTGTGTCAAAATTACCCCACCCACCATGTGCAAATTGACGATATATCTGAGCCTTATTTCTACGCATAATCGGTTGAAATGTGTTTTGCATGTTTCTTCAGTTTTTTTCCATAATAGTTTTATGAATTTGAAGGAATGAATTCTTAAGTTGTTGGGTTTAAGACAATTTTTACTTGACAAATGTATTTCAAATAATTCATATGTTATCTTACCCCACCCACATATTTGTGCGTTTCCACGGGTTCTGCACAGGTTTACAACTTGACAACATTGTGCATCGTATCTAGCATATTTCAAGCTTTAAAATGGTATATAACAACTTTGGTAGCTAGGGGGTGCAGCGAAATCATTTTTTACCTGGTTCATCAGACGGACTACAATAAACCAAAGAACCATGACGCATCAAAGGTGGATAGATCTCATTATATAGAAAAGCGCAGTCCCAATATGATTTTTATGTAACTAGTAAAACGAACCCTACTTGGTATTTTGAACCTCCTACAAAGGAAACCTGGATCCAGCGCAGTGTAATCTTCTATGACCCTGGGGAAACCAAATTGGATTATATTTACCCTACCCAATTAACCCATTCCCAAAGGACAAAATTTCAGGGTGGTCCAATTTGAAATTTGCTGCTGTCGATAGAATAGATGATGATCAAGGTCGAATGTGTGTGAATTACAATGTATAGCAAAGAAAATATTGAGGCAAAAGGAGAAACTGCTGGCTGGTTATCAGCAGTTTCTTCTTTTGTCTCAATATTTTCATAAGCTTTTTCTATTAAGGACGTCAAAACCAGTTCTTGTTTGGGAAAAGGTAAAATCTCTTGTTATATATAATTTGCAATGACATGCTCGTTGAAACACATGGTTCTGCACTGTCAAAATGTGATGTCACCCTGGCTTAGATTTGATCATGGAGAGGTTCAGTACATACGAAACGTAACTATCCCATTCATTTGAAGAGGTGTTATAAATTGTTCTTTGTTGATTTTATCCTTCCCATTTCGGTATTTTACTAATCCGGTCATAATTAACGTATTTCTGACCAATTCACTGCCCAGCAAGCAGACCTATATCGGGCCGATATCGGCTGCGTATCGGAATATCGGTAAATTTTGCCGATGACGGGCCGATATCGGGCCGAAAAGATTTGACGATTTTAAAATTATTTCATTGTGGCATCTAAGTATTTCATTTTATATTTTTAATGACAAATCTTCGTTAAACTTCAATTCAATAATACATTGGGAACAAAAATCCATTCTAGACATTAGATATCGGCCGTATGTCGGCCCGACATCGGCCCGACGTTGACTTGGCTTGACAACCCGTTTACGTTTCTGATCGTTCAAAAGTGTGTTTTTCTGAAATAAAACACTATTGCGTTGAAAAAAAAAATAGATAAGAAGCCTAGTATTCAATTGATATCAGTATTATTGAATTGTCAATATCGGCCCGACATCGGCCCGGCATCAGCTGTAAGTACGCTCAAGTCTACGTATCTGCCTTAGAGCGGACATTATTTTTCTTCTTTTTGTTGATACACAGTTTTGTATTATAAGAAGGTAAATGGTGAGTTTTAATTAAAGTTTCTCGTTTATTATTGGAATAGTTTTAGTTTGAAACTTTGATTATTTAGGGACTGCGAGTACTTTGATTATGTATTGTATTTTTCATGACTTAGTTAGTCTAATGCCTTGTTTTAAAAATGTCTCAAAAATTTGTTCCTTGAGTTTTTGTTAAATCCCTCAAGATATTACATTTTCTGCTGGCGAAGATGAGTATTGGCAAGATTGGGGAGTTCCTGGAGGGGACAGAGTCCGTTGACAACGAAGTAGAGTGTGTGCTGGATTACGAAGTTATTCAGTTAAAATCGTCGTCCAGTATTTTCCTTTCCGATACTTATTCCTTTGTGGTATTACAGGAGTTACGTCCCTTTTAGCCGGAAACGATGAACAGCGAATGAACTTAGTCAAGTCCCTTGACCGTTTCTATGGCCCACATAGTGTAAGTTTGATGGGGATAACACTTCTTTAACACCTTAAGATATTGTGGAATAACTATTTTAATGTATGGTAGTCCGTAAGGTTAAATTAGAACTGCTGTAGATTCGTACTCAACATTCTTCGCACTCGCCTTGTTATTCTTAAAGTCGTGCCATTGTTCTCAAAAGCTTTATATCGATAAATAGAAGCATAAGCTCATACTTTCTCATGCAATCTAGTCATAGTTCACAATTTTCTAGTCATTTTACACTTTCTAAAGCTGTCCAATTGCTATTCGTTGTAATGAACTGATCGTTTTGTTTACTTTCAGTCTTTTACCTACATCTTTAACCTACGTCTTGGTATTAAAGTTGATATCCTGGTACCTATGTCTTGGTTTTAAATTTGGTATCCTGACTGCACAGGGCAGAACAGAGTGAGTGGAGCTGTATTTTCGTGGCTAACTAAATTGACAACGACAAGAAGGTTGCTGTTTTCCTATGAATAATTGAGATATTTGGTGCAGCCAGCGTTACCAAAGGACAAAACGTTCAAATAGATTAAGGACATCCTTAAGATTCATTACAACCCAAAGCCTTTGATCATTTCTGAGCGTTTTAAGTTTCATAAAAAGGGAACAAAGAGAGAATGAATCGGTTCCGTTTGGTGGAATTTAAGGAACTTTCTGTCAATTGTTACTATATATGGTGCAATTTTACCACACGCGTTAAGGGACCAACTGGTGTGCGGCTTATGGTCTGAGCAAATTCTGTGAAAAGTACTGGCCGAGGCTGATTTGACTTTTGACGCATTCAAAATAGCGGTCACTATGGAAACTGAACATGTCGTAAAGGACCAGAAGGGTGCAGGTGCGAGTTAACCCAAATCTAAAAATAAACAGTCGCCAAACAAAGTTGAAAGTTTCCATTGCGGTGGTGAACATTATGCCGACAACAAATGCAAAGCAAGCCAGGCAGTTTAAAAACAGTAAATGTTTTTTATGCCGCAAAATTGGTCACATTTCAAGGTGGTGTAAACCAAAATATACAAATCATCATTACGGAATCTGACTGAGAGGAGATCGTGAACTTGCGGTTATTTTCCTTGGGTGTGAAGTATACGGTGCAGCTCGGGTTGGACAACCATAATGTCACAATGGAGATCGATACTGGCAGTGCCTGTACTATCATAAATGAACATGTTTATTGTGCAAGATTCAGCAAATATAAACTGGAGACACCGTCTGTCAATTAAACCCATTACCAAACAGCAAAATTGTAGGGCGGTCCAATGTGAATGCTGCTGCAGACGACAAAATCAATGTTACTAAGTGCGGGAAATGTGAATATCATAGCAAAGAAAATATTATGGCAAAAGGAGAAAATGCTGATTATCAGCAAAAGGAGAAAATGCTGATTATCAGCAAAAGGAGAAAATGCTGATTATCAGCATTTTCTTCTTTTGCCTAAATGTTTTCCTAAGCCAATTTTCTCAGGGACATCAAAATCCGGTCTTGTTTGGGAAAGGGTTAAAGTCATATTCAGGTCAAAAACTAATGCTCAAATTATTGCCTTGTACACTGGATGAATACTTCAAATGGAGGCCTCAGTGCAAAACTATTGTAACTACATATTTTTCAGAAATTCACTTTTTGCATTTTTTTTAATCTTTAGGAAGGAATACATCATGTACTTTAATATTAGGTTTCAATTCTGTATAATTAAAAAGATATATAGAATTAAAAAAATATTCTTTATCTCTTTATATTTGAGAAAGTTATTGAGTTTTTTCCCTCTCCTGTAAAATTTTACAAAATGTAGGTTACAATAGTTTTGCACTAACCCCTCGAAATGACAACATTGTAGATACTAGTTAGGTGATATTCGGTTGTTTGAACTTAAGATGGCACCAATTAGTCTTGTGATAACTGGCTGTTATCACCCCCAAGTGTCTTCCCACAGCAAGTTGTCACCAGACTATCTATCTCGTTGGAGGCATTTGTCAGCAAGGCTGAGACCTGGTTATTATTTGTAAATTCTTGGGAACAGATTGAGTCAAAAACCGAAAATGCTGATTATCAGCATTCTCTCCTTTTGTCCCAATATTTTCTAGGTTTTATACAAAAATCTGAACTTTATCAACATTTTTCTGTTATCTGCAGCAGTCTTTAAATTTTATCACCCTAAAAATGTGTTGTTTGGGAAAGGAAAATGATGCCCATCTAGTCACTACTTTATGTGCTTTAAATTATATGTGAAGTTTAAACTAGTGATAATATCTATTCTTTAATCTTTTGCATTTTGTCTCTTTGCTTAGCCCATTTGTTACAAAACAATAATGTCGAGACTGGTCCAAATTTAAAGCATATTTTTTGCAGGCGACAAAATAAAGGTGACTGAAAATATGAATTTTATTTGGTGAAGGGTGGAATACATAGTGGGAAAAGAAGAAAATACTGGTTACCAGCATTCTCTCATTTTCCCATAATATTTTCTAAAGTCTCCTTTCTCGGGGGTATTAAAAGTAGCGATTTTGTGGTAATGGGTTAAAAATTTAAACTATGGAATTGACCTCATGGATAACAGGCTTTTGCTGTGATACAATTGAAATGACATTGAAAATAATCAATCTGAAAACAGCTTAAAAATTTGTCATTTGTACTTAACATTAAAATGTTAAATTTAGGTAATGCTACGAAAGGGCAATTTTAAACCTTTCCCAAACAACAAAATATAAAGGTGTTCCAGTTTGAAAGCTGCTGCAGAGGACAAAATGTATGTTCATAAAGATAAGATTTATGTATAATAATGCACAGTCTCAGAAAATATTGAGACAAAAGGAGAAAATGCTGATTATCATCATTTTTTCTTTTGTCTCAATGTTTTTCCATTTCAATTCTGTAAGGGACATCAAAAACCAGATCTTGTTTGGGAAAGGGTTTGTAAATATGGGTGAAAATATTCTTTAACTCTTTTCCCAAACAAGACCTGCTTTTGACATCCCTAATAGAAATGGCTTGGGAAATCATTGAAACGAAAAAAGAAACTGCTGATAACCAGCAGTTTCTCCTTTTGTCTCAATATTTTCTGTAACATATTTTACACAAATCCTATCCTTAATAACAGCCATTTAGTCATTTGTGGCAGTATTTGAAGTGGATAACCCTAAAATTTTGTCGTTTGGGAAAGGGTTAAGGACAACCTTACAGATCATTTCTTTTAAAATAAACAGTTGAGGTGATGGCTGATTCTAGTCAAATATTTCCACTACCAATGTTTAAAGATTATCAAGTCACTATGAGGTGCATGTATAAATAGTTGTTTATCAATAAGATTCATTGCTTAAATTTGGGGTTCTTTTTGCTGTACAAATCAATGATGTATACTATGATACACTGTAATTTTAAAAATGGGTTATAGTTTAAAATCTCTGATATGATTTAATATATCCCTTTAGTATAATTTATTTGAAACTGGTCCTTATAGAAAGTAAAAAAATTGTAACAGTGCTAAAATTTCTTTCTTTTTGACCAGAGATATGCTGTGCACCACTCAACTTTGCATATCCTGACTGTCCGTGAAATGTTCTAATAAATACAAATGTACCTAGAATATCTATTTCAGTCCCTTGAAATTTCTATTTCTATTTGTTGTTTGAATGCAAAAGTTGACATTCTTGCAGGTTTTCAATGTATGAATATACATTTTTTCTTAATAAATGATTACATATTGTTAATATGCCTTTGTGTCTTTGTGGTTGTGCTTTCCCTCGAAGATAGAATTATATAAATAATAAAATCACACGCGTCATAATATGAAAATTACCAAAACACTGGCCCTGTGTTTTGGGAATTTTCATATTATGACGGGATAAGTTGTATAAAACACCAGACCTTTGAGTCGATGTCATTATCATTACAAACATATGCTCAAAACCTACGTTTGATTTCTCTAGGTTGCTGATGTTGGGCTGATGATGTCAGCCGATATCGGCCCGATATCGACAGCCGATGTCGGCCCGATATCGACAGCCGATGTCGGCCTGATGTACTAGCCGATATCGGCCCATGATCGAAAATGGTTGCAAATCGATATCGACCCGATTTCGGTGCCGATATAGAAGGCGATATCGGCCCGATATCGACAGTCGATGTCGGCCCGATATCACAGCCGATGCCGGCCCGATGTACTAGCCGATATCGGCCCGCCATCGAAAGTGGTTGCAAATCGATATCGGCCCGATGTCAGCCCCGATATCGGACCGATATAGAAGGCGATATCGGCCCGATATCGACAGCCGATGTCGGCCCGATGTACTAGCCGATATCGGCCCGATGTACCAGCCGATATCGGCCCGCCATCGAAAGTGGTTGCAAATCGATATCGGCCCGATGTCGGCGCCGATATCGGCCCGATATAGAAGGCGATATCGGCCCGATATCGGTCCGATATAAAATGCTTGCTGGGTGGGGTTGTTTAGGAAATGTGAACGCTTCCCACTTCCGTTTTGCACCGAAAAACACTTTTGCTTGAAGCCACTGGACTTGCAACAGAGAAAGTTAGTACTAGGAATGGCCTACCCAAATGCGCATACGGTGCACTTTCACGTTGGATAATCACGTGAATCAGAATTTCAGAAAAGCATCAATATTTTTTTTAATAATTGATCAATTTGAATTTGGTTTAAGGCAGATAATGTGTGAAAATGCCAGAAATAGCTGGACGTAAAGGTTTTTTTTTAAAAAAAATCATCTGATTAAAAATTATTGAAGATCAACCAATATTATGGTTGATCTTCAGTAACTTTTCTTTTTCAGCAGACTTTTTAGAAACCTACTACGCCCATCGAATGCATGACGTGTGTCCGCCTTCTCTGTTCCCAAATTCAAATCGGTCCCGTATTGATAAAAATTATTGAAGATTTTCTGAAATTGTTGTATCACTTGATTATCCACCGTGACGTCACCTCGTCAAGATCAGTACAGTATTAACCCTTTCCCAAACGACAAAATTTTAGGGTGTTCAAATTCAAACGCTGCTGTAGAGGACAAAATTGACGCTAAAAAGGAAGGAATTTGTGTACAATATAACACAGAAAATATTGAGACAAAAGGAGAAACTGCTGGTTATCAGCAGTTTCTTCTTTTGTTTCAATGTTTTCCCAAGCCTTTTCTATTGGGGACGTCAAAACCAGGTCTTGTTTGGGAAAGGGTTAATTAACTGAGAAATTCAACAAAACGTACCTTGAAGTTGGAGGATATTTCAGTGTGAATGCTTTCCAAAAGTCTCGTGGGTTATCGACCGTAAGGAAGATTTCTAACATGATAGTATCCTAATTGAAAGATATTGCAGACAGCAATATCAAGCAATTTGAGTTAGAAGACTTCAGTTGTTCTGGGTAGAAAACATTGTGGGAAATGGAGTAAGTGGTAACCACATTCCTAAATAATGACGCTTTTTCAATTCCGCACAAGATACAGGCTTTGAAAATTAAATTGGGGAAATTGCTTGTTATCAGAAATTTCTTCATCATTTCTAATAGGGATGTCAAATTTGGTCTTGATTGGGAATTTGTTAAGACTATCATGTACACAAAGGGGCTAATCCCATGCCTTATCTACAACAGTTCTTTCGCACTGGAGTTCAGATGATTGTCTTACTTTAACATCAACGCTTTTTAACGACCCTTTTTGTTGACGACCTTAATGGCATGCAACTGCAAATTCTTTAGCTGTAAATTGTGAACTTTGTATCTATGAAACGTTAATTAATAATGAAATATGAGGAAATCAGATTACAATGATTTTTAGAGGATAAAGAAAGATAGGATGAAATATGTCCAAACATTTTACACCAATTTGAAACGTCTTAATGCAAAGGGTTTCTCTGATAAAGACAAAATTATCATTTTGTCAAAACGTCGGATCAAGGAAAATGTCTTTTACAAGTGAATTATTTATGATAATTTATATGTTTTGCTCACTACAAACGAGCAAAGGCTTTCTCGCCGACACGGTGGAAACCCGTCTTGCACTTCTAGAGAATCGAACCCACTTCCTGGAGCAAGATATAAAGACGAAGAATGACCTGACCCAGTTTCTACAAACCAATGTTGTAGCTTTAAACAGCTCACTGGTGATGGAACGGAACAAGACGGCGACCCTCGAGGCTAAAGTTGCTGCATTGGAAAAACGGTGAGTTATTTTATTTTATTTTTTTTCTTGTTTATCTCGTACATACAAAATAGCGCGTAGCCAGGCGTAATCGAGAACTAATTTGAGTACAATTTATTGGCAATAATCAAAGGAGACAACTGAAGAAATTGCTTGTCACAAGCCATTTCTTCACTTTTACACAATCCGATTTTCCTGGGGTTCAAAACTGTTCAGTAATCGATTAAACAGTTGGCCCTAGCGCCCGTCTGGTCCAAATGATCTTTGAATAGCTTACAATGGCAGCGAATTTTGTGCTAAAATAAAATTGGTTTACCGTTATGTTTTGACAAACCGTCGGTGTTGTTATAAAATCTCGTAACTACGGCTTAAATCAAAAATACTATTACTATTTGTTTGTCCGAATTTACGTCACGCTTAGCTATATAAAATCGTTCCCTATTCAATTTCCTGTGGCTACGTCCCTACGAGATTGACCTGTAATCCGGATCGATAAATGGACTTCACGGTAATTTAGATAAACATGAATCGTGTACAGACTGTGGGTTTGTGCAGACTGATCAGGGACGGTATTCACCAACCACTCTTAATCTAGACATGCCTTTAAAATCACGCAACAATAAATCCTGATTGGTCTAGACACGTGTCTCGTCCAAGCAGAATCGAATGGTTTGTTAATGGTGATGTAATTGACCAAACGCCGACTGTCAATCAAAAACATCGACTAGCCAATGGGCGGTTAGAAAAATGTCATGCCCCAATTGTTCTTCGTTGCACGTGTTATCGTATCGATTTATCGACTGACTATCAAAACAATCGACATGCCAATGGCAAAGAATTTTGTGCTAACAATAGACTAGGTTTACGGTATGTTTTGATAAACTGCCGGTGTTGTTATAAAATCTCGTAAATTTTACGAAATTTTATAACAACACCTACGAAATACTATTTTGTTTGTCAGAATTTACTTCACGATTATAATACGTTTAAAGTTAAACGAGAATAGTTTACGATTGTTTTGGTTTATTTTTAGGTAGAACTACTATATTCCGTTTTTATTCACCTGATAGGGTATGGCTAAGTAAAGAGGTTATTCGACGAGTTTACTTCTCGATACCTTGGTAGATATAAGAGAAAAGCGTGCGGCACGAGCATGAACATATTTCGAAATTGAAAGAATGCGCAATTGACCAAACGCCAATGGACAGATCGCTCCGCTCAACATAGAATTTAAGGCAAACAATGTGCATGTGGTCGGTAATAGGGAACAATATTATCCAGTTAATCGTGACTAAAATTCGGACAAACAAAGTAGTATTTCGTAGTTGTTGTTATAAAATCTCGTAACTACGGCTTTATTTAAGCCGTAGTTACGAGATTTTATAACAAAACTGACGCGGTTTATCAAAACATAACTGTGAACCTAGTCTATTGTTAGCACAAAATTATTTGCCATTGGTATGTCGATTGTTTTGATTGTCAGTCGATAAATCGATACAAAACCACGTGCAACGATGAACAATTGGGGCATAACATTTTTGTGATCGTCCATTGGCTAATCGATGTTTTTGATTGACAGTCGGCGTTTGGTCAATTGTAAAATGTGTTGTCATAAAACCTCGTAACTACAGATTGATTCACGCTGTAGTTATAATGTTTTGCAACAATACCGACGATTTACCGCTACTCGAGAAGGCTGTTTCTCCCAAGCTTAAATGGAATGAACCGTTTATTAGGCTCCGCCCTGTCTCCCGAATAAAAACAGAATATACCTTTACCTACGTAAAATTAAAGCAAGACAACCGTATCTATTCTCGTTTAATTGTGAATCGATTATAACTGGTTAAAATCGTTCCCCATAAACGAACACATGGCCATTGTTTGTATTAAATTCGATGTTGGGCGGAGCGATCTTTCGAATGGCGTTTGGTCAATTCAGATTTATAAAGCAGATTTCGAAATGTTGGCAAATACGGCCCAGCTAGTTTTATGTCAGTCCATAACCAAACGGCAAAAGTATAGTGTGTTCCATTTGTGAAGCTACTATAGATGATACTAAAGGTAGATTGTGTGAAGAATAAAGTTCAGAATACATGGAGACAAACGGAGAAAATACTGATTGTTGTGTTTCTGTTGGAACACTTATTGCTGTAATATGGAACAATTTTAAGCAGTTAACAGTGACGTAATTTCAGACAAACAATGGTACTATGGTAGGTGTTATAGAATCTCGTAACTACGGATTGGATCAAGCCGTAGTTACGAGATTTTATAAAAAGAAACACCGACATTTTATCAAAACACTACCAAATCTATTTGTGGAACAAAATTCACTGCTACTGTAAAAATATATCTAACTGCTGATTTTAACAATGATATAATTGTGATTGTGTAACATTGTATTTAAAAATTAAACACAGAATATATAAGAAATATGTTCTTGCATGTTTCATTTAACCCTTTCCCAAACAGCAACATTTTAGGGTGGTTCACTTCAAAAACTGCCACAAATGACTAAATGGAAGTTATTAAAGATAAATTTGTGTGAAATATGGCATAGAAAATATTGAGACAAAAGGAGAAACTGCTGGTTATCAGCAGTTTTTTCTTTTGTTTCAATGTTTTCCCAAGCATTTTTATCAGGGACGTCAAAACCAGGTCTTGTTTGGGAAAGAGTTAAAGGGGAAAAGGAAAGAATGTATGCGCGTTGTATACCATTGAACGTACCCGGAGTAGATACATGTAATACTCCTGTTATCATATTGACCGTCATTATTGACCAACACTCTTTAAAGTGACATTTCACATTTATTTCATTTTTTCAAAGTATGTCTTGATGCAAAGATTGTTTATTTTAATTCGTTGAAATGCTATCAGTTTTTTAAGTTGTTATTGATAAGCCAAAAATACGCCTTTAAAGTTGAGACAGAAATGACAAATTCTATATAAATCTGAACTGTTGTCCACAACAATTTGTATATATTCAGCACAAAAATATATATTTCTCGTGAACGGTTCAATGTTTTGGCTTGAAATTTTCAGAATTTTCAAAAGAAAAAATGCTCTTTCAGATAGAATAAAAGTAAAATTTATGTAAAAATAATCGTGAAATGTCACTTTAATATTTGTGTATTTTGTTGGGTAGATGTTTTTCCGTTTCCCGAATGTTTTCCATGCTTCAGCTTTACACGTTTTTTTTTTATATGTAGTCAATTTTTTTCTTGTCATTTAAGTTATTTAAGTCAAATGTTTTTTTCTTCATTCAGAACAGGTGTAAAATCAGCACTTTGCTTTTTCAGGCTTCAGAACCAAATTTCCAGTAGTGGAGAGTTGGCAGGGGACGTAAAATCCGCATCAAACTTGGCGAAAAGCGTAAAGGCGGATCTTGATATCACCAAACAAACAATCCAGAACCAGTCTAACCAGATCGCCAGTCTAAACCAGTCGATTTCCCAGGCTATACCAGAGTTCAATTATAAAATCGACACGCTGAATAAGAATATAACAGTACTGCAGCAAACATTGGCACAAGCCACAAATGGTAAGATATTCGCCTACTTCGATTGGGACTACCCGGGTTAACAGCTTGGCTGTTCTTTGTATTTGATTCAGCAATGATATTCTGCGTCAGTCAATCGAAATGTGTTAACTTCGGCAATTACCTATCCGCTGTTTTCAACCATGGTGTACTTTGTAGACCACGGTCAGAATTTTGCTGCAGAAATGGCGATTCAATGAATTGAATAATAGCCAACAATTGTTACAACGTCATACCTGATTTCTTTTTAATGACGTAACGATCGATGAGTGAGGTTCTAGATAAAGTCTAAACTATAACAAATCATTTAAGCATTCCATCCATAACAAGAAAACATTTTGTCAATTCCGGGTGTCATCCGTGACATCGGAAAAGGACGCCCGAAGTTCCGAAATTGCACTTATTGTTCGGTTTCAATTGTTAGTTGGAATATCTTAAAACGAATCAGCCTCTGGTTTATTACCTCGTAGATCTATACTAGTAAAGAACCATAATATTTTATTTATTACAGGACAGAGGATCTACTTTACATATCGGAACTCAGACTCGAGCGTCCCTCCAGACACAAAAACCCCGCTCAAGTTTCACGGTCGAGTCGCAAACCAGGGCAACGCTTACAATGAGGCTACAGGCATCTTCAGCGCTCCCGTGGATGGTGTCTACTGGTTCAGCCTGACACTCGGAGTGGCCGCCAGCGACTTTATGAACTGCTACATCGTACAAAATGGCCAGCTCTATCTCGTGGAAGTGTATACCTCCGCTTATAGCGCCTTCACTTCCGCAAGTAGTGCCGTCACTATCGACCTCCGCAAGGGTGATATGGTTTCGGTGTCCGGTTGTCATGGGAACGGCACTATTTCCGCCTATAAATCCTCGTTTGCTGGAATGCTCGTGCATGAAGACTAGAATTGTCTTTTGATTAAAAGAATATGAGCCATGATCGGGAAAATTATCCTTTATAGCATATGAGACGGCCGTGTTTCAAAGTCACCTTGTGCCTCCGTGCAGTCTGACTGATATCTTTGCTGCTGTCTAGTTGTTGCTACATGCCACCAAGAAGCTAGTGGAGAAAAACATGGTTCATGATCAGACTGTGCGTATGCACAGGCTGATCTGGATCCATGTTGTTCTTAAATGCCTTTGCGGATTTTTTTCAGATCCCGGCTAATATTCATTAGACGCATTAATCTGTCTTTGTTTTCATTTTGCATAATAACGAAAAAGTTTTTATTTTAGATTATCATTTGATTTTCACTGATTTTATTATTCAGCTCCTTCGGTAACTTTTTCACAAACAACATGATTTAGATTTTTAGATAGTTCCCCATAAAGACATAAAGAACTCTATTCAACACATTAATAATTCCCACATAGTACCGTAACTCTTTTTGACCTCCAGAAAGATAAAAGCGTTGGAAAACCTTGTGAAAGTGAAAAAAATTGTCAGTAAAATGAAGATTTTTGCCTATGACATATACCACAATGTTGGATTTTTTTCTTAATCCCAAAAGACAAAAGATTACCATTCGCTTAAAAATTTTCTGCGACATCCTTGAATTTGGACCCATCTAAAATTTTGCTCTTTGGTAATAGCTTAAGGCGACAAAACCAAATGTTACAAAGAATATTATTAATACTTTACAGAGAATGGAAAGCTTTGAAAGAATAGAAAAACTGCTGCCTATCCGGTGACATTGTACACATGAAAGTAAAATGGAAAGCACGGAGAGAATTTGGGGAGAGTGTTGATAATCAGCATTTTCTTGCCGTGTGGTTTTTTTTAGAAATAACGTCAAAGTGAGATGTTGTCAGAGAAAAATAATCCATTCCCACATAATGACGCGTTTTGAGGCTCTGAAATATAATGGCTTGAGAAAACGTTGTGGTAAATGAAGAAATTGATAGTGACAATCAGTTACTTCATTTCTAATAATGTTTTCCACGTATAAAGCCAAATAAATGTTAACAGTCATTTTGAATTGCCGTCTGCTACATCTTTGACTCTGGACTAGTCTAAAATTTTGCCGTCTGGTAATGTATTAAGTAGGTGTGTTTTATCAATAATTTAAAATAGACTAGATCTAGTTCTACGGCGGACGGGAAAAACAAAACATCGAGAATTAATGCATTTCCACACACTGACACTTTTTGACTCCTCACAAGATCATGGCTTTGGAAAACATTGTGGAAAATGAAGAAATTGCTTGTGACAAGCAATTTCCTCATTTCCCACAATGTTTTCTAACCCAAAAGACAAAAGAAAAATAAATTTTATTCATTTGAAATTGTCGTCTGCAACATCTTTGAATTTGGATCAACTTAAAATTTTATCGTTTGGTAATGGGTTAATAGGTATAAGTCACGAGAACTGACCTGGCAGAGCAATAGCTAGGGATTCTCTGACCGGTCATTAATCGGAACATTTTCCATGCACAAAAAGCCAAAGATAAATGGTTCTTTAGAAAATAAACTATTGGCAATCAATCCTCTAGGCTCATACAGTAAATTACTATAACGTTAATTAAACAAGAGGCCCAAAGGGCCTTATCGGTCACCTGAGTTGAAAGAACATATGACAAGGAGATTGTTTAAGATGTACCAAATTTACCCATTTTGGCCCCTTTTACAGTGCCTTATGGGACCTCAAAGGCGGGGGGTGAGATAACGCCATGACTTGTACAAATCTGAAGCCCCTCCCAAAGGGGATGTTTCCAGCCAAGTTTAGTTAAAAACTGTCCAATGATTTTTAAGAAACAGTCGATAAAAGTTAACGCTTTTTTGGCCCCTTTTTTGGTGCCTTATGGGGCAACAGGACAAGATAACACAACGACTAGTACAAATCTGAAGCCCCATGATATGGGGATGCTTCCTGCCAAGTTTGGTTGAAATCCGCCCAATGGTTTTCAAGAAAAAGCTGAAAATGTAAAAATTCAACACATGATTCACCCCGCCACCCAGACCCCGCCCCTGGCTCGGCCATTTTTGAACGGATTTCTTTTCTCTGTACAAACTATGTAGTCTTTGCCCAAAGGCTCTAAATTCCAAATGTGAATCCAATTTGTACAAATCTGTAGCCCCTCCCCATAGGGATGCTTCCTGCCAAGTTAACGCACGGCGCACGGCGCACGACGCACGACGACGGACGAAATAGGTCACCATGACCTTCAGTCAGGTGACCTAAAAACAATAGAACAACACTAAACTTGGCAAGAATGAAAATATCATTTTACTTATCTAGACATAATCAACTGAAATCAAACTATCACGTGATGACGTTGTTAATCCAGTAACTTTCGATTTAGTCCCGATGTAAAACTCGTTTCGGCACTGAAAAAAATACAAAACTCCTATGTGGACAATTATAGAAAATCAACAACTTGTGCATACGATATAGTCAATTCCATGAATTTTAAGGAATCAAACCTTTTTGTGGTTTATTCGTAAGCCTGAATTTAAAGAAAAACGTCATTGTTCTCTTATTGCAATCTAGGTTCTACATTACATGCAATTACTATAACTGTTTTCCTATGTAGAAGACATCTAGGCATTAATAAGCAATTTCATCCGCCGTAAACTAATTCCAGCTTCTGGCCATACTAGAAGTTTTTACAATTTATGATCTAACAAAATTACATGGCAATATAATGTAAAATGTTCCTTGTTAGCTTGCGGCATAGAGAAAGAAGAATGATGAAACAAGCCACAACTGTGCTATAATACGAGGGACGGTCGGAAAGTAGTTGGACTTTTCGTTCTGCTGTCTCTCCAATTGCAACTGTATAAACACATTATATATTGGCGGAATCTACATCCATTTGCCAATAACTTGGTTAGTTTATTTTCAAAGATAGTTGTAAATATACAATATTCTGTCCACTTATATGTGATAGGGGGTTAATGTACCATAGGCTATTTGTTAGAGGAACAACAAGGGTAACCAAAACAAAAGAACATTCTAGTCATTTTAATCGCGAAGAAGTTAAGTTTTTGAACTACATTATCACTGAAGATTAAATAATGGTTCATAATTCGACACTATGGATAAAAACTCAGTCACAGCAGTCGTAGAAACGAGCTGGTTCCCCTCCTCTGAAGAGATTAAGCTTTTACATTCGGTTGGTAGTCATGTTTGTTGCTTTTGTGGATTCATGAGGATTGATAGTTAGTCATTTCATGTCAAATGGTAAAAAATCTCAATGCCAAGTACAATTCTGAAGTAACTCATAAAAACAAAGAATAAATGCTGAAGTAAACGCGTCCCAGATTAGCAAAGAAAAATGTTTTCTACTTCACGATTTTGCACACTCCCATACCACCGCATCTACAGTGGAGATTATCAACTATTACCCATGACAAAAGATGTTTTACTCTTCTTATAGCCCAGACACTACCCCAAATGACTTTTATTTGTGTCTAGAACTGATGAAAATGCTTGCTGGGAAGAAATTTGCGACCAGGGTGCCTTTGATACCGGTGGTTACACAGTACCTAATACAGTGGGTCGACGTCATGGTTAATAGTGGGAATAGTAAAGCTCCTACGAACATGGCAAAAATGCATGGACTTAGATGGACAATTTGTTTAAACAGTGTAGAAAGAATTTTGTTAAAAAGTTAAATAATTTTAGAGAACTAGTGAAAAGTCCAACTACTTTCCGACCGTCCCTCGTAATTTGATAAATAGCTTTTTATGTTTATTGTTGACCTGGGCATGATTTAATAACATTTGTTAGGTACGATGTGAAGCTCCAGAAGGTTTTAACTCTTTCCCAAACAAGACCTGGTTTTGACGTCCCTGATAGAAAAGGCTTGGGAAAATATTGAGACAAAAGAAGAAACTGCTGATAACCAGCAGTTTCTCCTTTTGCCTCAATATTTCATGCTATAATTTACACAATTTCCCTTTCCATTAACATCAATGATGTCACCTAAAGCAGCTTTCATGTTGAAACAGCCCAAAATTTTGTTGTTTGGGAAAGGGTTAAAATCGAGACTCAATGCAAACAATTAGATCTATAATGATTTCGCAGTTATTCAAATTAATATTTCTCCCTATATACTAGTCTGGTTACCGCCCCTGAAATCTACTACGGATTTAGGTCCGGTAACAGCTAATCTCACGGTCAAAAACGTAAGCGTGGACTGATTCTCTACTTTAATCTACTACGTGGATTAATTCAAACTAGAATGAGTACCAGTCTAGGTCAGGGGTAGCAACTCTGCAAACGGGCACCTGTATGTGACTTAGAGTAGCGTCCCTTGGTAGAAGCGCGCCAAAACGTAAATTTGTTTACACTTTTGTAACATGAGCTCTGATTGGTCGAATGCTTCGGACCGTTTCATTAGTCGTATCTATTGACTAGTCATAGGATAGGTTGCAGTGGCTGTTCCAAGTCGTTAATTCAGTTAACACGAATGGGTACCAGTCTATATACATAACTTACCATGAAAGCGATACAGGTTATAGGCTACTTTGGAAACACTAAAATTGAAAATATGAAAACTGCGTCTTAATATCTTATTTGAATATGAATAAAAAGTCTACATACTTTGATATAATTGTTTAATAATTTACTGAAGCTGTATCCAAGATGATCTTTATTTTCCTGGCGCAATGTTCTAAGTTTAGTGTACAGCGAAAAGTAGCGGCACATCTTTTGGTTTATTTCATCCTACAAAAAATAAGGTTGGTTTACAAGTCTTTTGTGTAGAAAAGAAACACTAATAAGACAGACGCTGAAAAAGGAACTTATGGCAATATAGACTTTACAAGTTGGGCAATATGTAAGTCAGATTAAGATATTTCTGCTGGCAAATAATTGCCATAGTCTATAAAGAAGATCATAGGCGAAACAGCTCGTACGCAAAATCGCAAACATGTGACTCGGCAGTAAAATACATACCAAATGCACACAGGGAGCCTCAAATGACCATGGTCATTTGTGGCTCCGTGTGAGTATTTGGTAATTATTTAAGAAACATCTATATTAAAAAAAATCCCGTGAGATGCCCTCCAGATCCGCCTAAAGCTGTAGGTGCATACCAATCTCCCGCACCAAACCATGTCCCCATAAGCCTCTTCTGGTGACGTTGTTACATGTATTAGCTTTGCGTATACTTCATTTGTCGGCTAGCTACTTCAGTGAACATTGGCTTTCAAAAAAAGATGTACTTGAGAATAACGTAGGTAATAATTACACCGTGTTCGTGTATTCGAAGGCTGTTGGGTATTTCCATGTTCTCAAATGTCATTCAGTCTTTTATCAGATCCCCGTACAAATGATCTCGAATCTAGGCTTTCTCGAGTCAGTCAGAGAAAACAGACGAGAGAATTGTACCGTTTGAATATTCGGGGGCTTATTAATGACATTTGAGAAATGTATAAATTCAAATTATTGGGCGGTAATACAAAAAAAACGAATATTTAAAAATCGCCGGATTTATTCTATTCATTTTATTCATTTATGGAATCTCTAAAGAAACTGCACGAACATAATCATATTTTGATGAAGTCACAGAAACTTACTCACAACAATGGTCTGTTTACTTGACTCGAACTCTCGCTTTGAATCTATATCATGTATAGACAGAACTAAACCATACACGGAATTTCGGCTGTTTCGCCTTCTGTCGCCCGCTTGGTCAGATTTGGATGTTTCTTCAAGCTAAAATTAACCATCGATTAACGACAGGAAATTCGTAATAATATCAATGGGTGGATTTTTTAATTAGATACATCGCTGCTTTTTATCGCTAACCTCGTAAATGCAGCTTAAGAGAAGCTGCATTTCCGAGATTATCGATGGAAAGCGATGATATATGCGACAATAAACTGGTCAATTAGATGTATCAGTTTTCTGGCCGAGGGATTAGAGGGAATTGTGTCGAGACTCTAAAGGCACTTAGACTTTATTCTACCAATATATTTTACATACACATTCTAAACGGACCAGAAAATATGGGTTTTTATTACAAGAATATTAATTATAAAACAAAATTAATGTTGTTGTTTTGGTTACTTACTCGTATAGAGGAAAATAATTGACCCGGCAGAGTGACCTTAACTGTACACAAAAGTGGAAAAGTTTATTGTTAGAGTAGGGCGCTATGTAACGAAATTGGCTCCCATGTGCTTTTGATGATACAGGGTGCCAACATGCATTTTTGTAATCACATATGTTCCTGATATCGATATCCGTTTCTTGACATTTCGGGAGAGGCGGTGTTTTCCCGGAATTCGGCCATTTCCAGGTTGCTTAAATACGTCACAAATTCAATGCAAACATTCTAGTTGATATAACCCCTACATTTATGAACGGATTTGGATCAAAATTTCATAGAATGTTTCTAGTTACCTGATCATGTACATTCTATTGACGTTTTTACCATTTTATGCTGCGTCATGGCAAAAGAGGACTTGATGCAAAAACGTTATTTCGTCCCTTGACAGCCAGAAGTGGCTATCAGCAGTTAAATTTTAACTGCTGATAGCCACTTCTGGCTGTCAAGGGACGATTTGACATAATTCCATAGAAATTTATTGGCGGATTTTGAAACTAAATACGAAAAGTGTTTCTATCCACATGATCCTGTGTATATTGTCACGTGTTTTTGTCATTTAATGCTGCATCATAGAAAAATAGGACTTAATTAAAAAAGCTGGCATATTGATCAATTTCTCCCCGCCACCACTACTTGTGTTTTAATGTAATATAAATAACAACATTGTGATATGTTGTGGGAAAGAATAGAAAAAACAAATCATAATCAGCAGCAATATCCGATACTCCACTAAGTCGCACATGCAAAGTTTGCAAAACCGACATGTAGCACGAGTATGGATAATCGATTGATTCCAGGGGACATCTCTCAACCTTGTGAAAATGCTTTCTAAATGAAAGTATTTTGTTCTAGATTTGGAGTCGATATCATGAAAATTAATAGGGATATCAAGAAATAGAATTTGTAAGCTTTCTTTTGGTTCTCAGTATATACATGTAAACCTATATAATCTATTAGGCTTCAGAGGCAAAATTACAGCAACTTCATTGATGTCATAGCAATAACCATGTTACCATGTTGGATGGCTTTATTGCAAAGAGGCTTCACACAAATGAAACACAGTTTTGGGGCACGATGACAAAGGCTTCTCTCAATTTGTACAGGTAATCTGTTTAAGCTATTGTAGTCCAAGTACGAAACAAGCTTACTCAAAGAGGACAGAGGACAGTTTGCATGGCTACTGATAATTGCGAATTCTCGGACGGAAATCAGCCTAGAAAATGGCCTCAGTAATTATGAACTTTCAGTCGTCCCAAGAGCACTGTTTGACGCTGATGATTCACTTCATCGTTGTTCGAACAAGTCTCAGTTAAAGACGATTCTGAGAGAGAGGGTTACCTCTGATCACTTCGAGCCTGTATTTGGTCCAAGGATCATGGAAGTTAAGGTAATACATGTAGATGCGATGATCTTAGTGCAGGCGCTTCATAAACCCCAAAGCATCAAAACAGTTTCATAATTGGGCGACCATTTTGTATCTGTACTTGAGTCAACGTATGAAGGCTATCCTGAAGTGCATCTGATCTTTGATCGCTATGATCGACCATCTTCTTTGAAAACAGCAACACGCCTGAAACGACTTGGCAAGAAACAAGCGGTATCGTATCACATCACAGACAGTACACCGCTCGAAAATATGTCGAAGGCAACTCTTCTCTCCTCGTCTTCTACTAAAGACGAGCTTACTGTTTATTTATCAGAAGTCATCACAAAACTCAAAGAAAGCATACCGTAACATTGCACGTTCAACGAAAGGAGATATGTAATATCTTTTCAGTTCACAAGAAGAGGTTGATACAAAGATTCTGCTCCATGCAACTGACTGTTTTAAATGTTGCTTCATTTTCATTGATATTTATTCGCCAGACACAGGTGTACTTGTGCTATGTTTGAGGCGAATTCCAAATTTTTACCTGGAGACACCGTGTTTGTTTCAGGAAATGGCGAGACAAAATGCATTGAACGTTTGAAAGCAGTAGTTGATGCCATAGGAAATAACGCAGCCAAAGCTTTACCAGCCGCGCATGCCTTTTCGGGCGCTGATAACACAGAGTCCTTCATTGAAGAGGTGAAAAATCTGTTTTGGAACTCATTTGAACAGGCAAACACCAATGTTATAGACGCTTTTAAAGCAATCTCTGTGGGGCATGCCATAACTGGCATAACATTAGCGTCTCTTGAAAAGTTTGTCTGCCAGTTGCATCAGCCTGGAACAAAGATCACAGAACTGGGAGCTCCTCGGTGGTGGCTATTTCGTAGGAAGCAATACGAATCTGAGCGTTTGCCACCTACAAACGCCGCATTTGAGGAAGCTTTTAAGCGCGCAGCGTTCCAATGCATAATTTGGAACTTTGACGTGGTCCCTTGTCCTCCCATTCCAGATCCTGAAACCTTTGGTTGGACAAAGGATCGAGATGTATACCAGCCGGTTACGACGACCTTGTTCCCAGCAAAACTGGCACTTCTTGAGCTGGTAAAATGTGGTTGCACATAATCTAAATGTTGATCAAGAAATTTCAAGCACACATCAATCAAACTTGATTGCACTGAATTGTGCGCGTGTGGAGCAGATGAGTCTACCTGTCAAAACAGAGCAGATACCGCCAATTAATTCCGCTCATTGTTATAAGCCCGAAGGGTCGTATTATGTTATGACCCAGGTCGTCCGTCCGTCTGTCCGTCCGTTAGCAATTTCCTGTGTGCGCAACCCCTCCTACAGTTTTGATCGGAATTTGATCAAACTTTCCACAATGATTTTCCATTGTGTCTTTTTGTGCACACCGCTTACGGAATTCAGATATCTCTTTTCGTTCTTGAATGATCTGCCCTTGAATTGAAAAAAATGGCCAATTTTACTGACAAGCCCCTCTCGGGCGTATATGCGCCGCTCTGTGGAACTCTTGTTAGGATTAGGTGATATAACTAATATTGACTTTTATCTAATTTTATCCCGTTTTTACATTCTTTTACGTCGTTGTATATGCTTTAAAGGAGTTTAATGATTCTACACAGTGCAGTAGCCTTTAATAAACAGGTGTAAAAGATATAATTGGCATACTTGCGATAACGTCAAAATTGGGAATCTAAGCTAATAATTGTTTATATAAACAAACTGTAAGCTTCCTATATTTCTCAGAAATTTGTACGTATATATACGTTTCGATAATACATACTAGACCATAAATACCGGTATATCAATTTCAAAGAGTTGGCAAACAAGAAAGGGCAAAATATACCAACGTCAACAACAATTTTGATGATTTTATACCTATCCCTATCTACTTGTGTACATTGAATGTTTTCTGTGGTAAACATATTTGCCTTAGATCGGACAGTATTGAATAAAATTAACTACTATGCGTATCCCTTGAAATCAATTCTAAAGTGACGTCACCGGTTTTCAATTACGTTTATTTTGCGTACTCACGGTGGCATAAAAATCATTTTTAATATTTTTTAGTATTGTTCAATGAGTGATTGTAAACATGATCTGTTTATATACCAAAAAATACCTACGTCTGCTTGTTTTATTAACAACGTTTTAATTGGGTCGTGACGTCAGAAATGGCGTTTAAGGTTAAACACAGTACACGAAATACGTTTTTTCTACGTTAAGATAAATTCACTTTGAACAAATAAAAGTATATTCATCAAACTTTTTTATCATTTACGTCTTTTATTTTTCAAAAGTCCTTTTCCGGACGTCATTTTTAACGTAACGTCTCAAAAATCTCCCGCGAGAGCATGGATGTCAAGATGTTGTTTCTCCACCTTCGGTGTATGGACTTCGTAATGGACAATGTTGGCAAGCTGTATCATCAAAAGCACACGGAATTACATAGCGCCCTACTCTATTGTCCACTTTAGATGGGAATGGTCCGTCGTAAATTTACGTAAAAGCGTGCACTGTAACATTGTGCCGCCATGTGAAAATAATATTTTTTATCTAATCTAGTCAAATAAAAATGTTAAGCTACCGTGGTCCATTTGGATTGAAATTTTCAGTAAAGCTAATCATTAAAATGGGCGTAGACTCCTAAAATGAAAATATTTAAATACAGTTCACATCCTGGTCATACCCTATAGATGGTACAGGCTGACCAGGATCGGCATTTTTGCATATTCAGTAAACCGATTACCATTTTAAGATGTCGCGACAAATGTATGCACGTGCAAATACTGTTAAGTCGTTGAATGTTATGATTATTAGCCACGGTGGGTAACCCACGTGACTTTTTGAAAGCGTCCACACGGAAAAATCGCCCGCTTCAAGGTATGTTTTGTTTAATTTCTCAGCTTATACTCTACGGATTTTGAAGAGATAAAGTGCACGTAACGCGCCTTTGAGAGGGCTATCCCCGGCTCTTACTCACTCTGCCCGAAATCTAGTGGTTTCTTCAAACATTCGAGCCAAAGTTTTTTTTACGTGCAAACCGAACGAGGGAAGCGTTCACATTTATAGTCCTAATTGTCAAGTTTTGGCTTTACCAGTCCATTTACATGAATAAATTGTGTAAGCACGTACCGTCTAGTTAATATATTCTTTGAAAATCCAAGGGTTTTGGTCAGAAAAGCGTTAATTATGATGTAATCATTAAAATAACGAAATGGGAAGCGTACACATCTGATTCAAAATGGTAAGCGAGAAGGGAAGCGTACACTCTGTTGGTTTTTGAGTTGGTCGCATAGTCACTGATTTAGTCATCTATTTACAGACCTTTACACAGCACGGTGGAGATTGTGCATCGCGGGGTGGATAAGAACTAAGGCAAAACTTGACCTGCTTCAGGTAAGAAATTGTGCAATAAATTTATTTATTTCTGCGTCGATTTTAAAGTAGATTGTTGCAGTTCCTCTGCTGTACGAGTCATAAATGAATACAGCTTAAAAATGATCGCTATAGATCAGAAAATACGACACAAGGTTCAGGACAAGGTTCGGATACGGTCTGGATCGAATTTGGGAAAAGTACCAGACGTTTTCAAATAAGTCACACACCAGAGGAAAGAGATCAGTAATGTGGGGTACATGCAAAAATCCGCTCACAAATTGATGCAGAATTAAGAAAGTTATTGCACAATTTCTGGCCTGAAGCGGGGCTATTTTGGCCGCAGTGCTACCATTTTTTCTCTCTAGCCGGTTGGGATTGTTTTGATAAAGTAAAACTTTACAAATATGTCATACATTTGACACGGTGGGGATTGTGCATGATGGGATGGATAACGACTACCGACAATAGGGAACGATTCTATCTTTAGTAAACCGTGACGTAATTTCGGACAAATAAATAATATTTGGTTGGTGTTGTTATAAAATCTCGAAACTACGGCTTGAATCAAACCGTAGTTACTAGATGTTATAACAACACCGACGGTTTATCAAAACATAACCGTAAACTCAGTCTATTTTTTGCACAAAATTTGATGCCAACTCGCCTCGCTTCAGGTAAGACACTTTGCAATAACTCTGTTATTTCTGTATCAATTTTCAAGCGGTTTGCTGCATGTACCCCGCCTTATCGAGCTCTTTCATCGGATGTATGACATATTAGATAACTCACGATACTTTTTCCGAAATATTGTCCCAACCGACCAGAAAGCGAAATGGTAACGACTACGGCCAAATTAACCACGCTTCAGGTAAGAATTTGTGCAATAACTTTCTTATTTCTGCGTCAATTTTCATGCGGTTTGTTGCATGTGCTCCGTCTTACTGAGCCCTTTTCTCAGATGTATTATTTATCTGGAACTTCCCTGTACTTTTCTCAAAAACCGATCCCAACCGACTAGAAAAGGGCCTGAATTTTTTGTCGTTTTTCTGGTCGGTTGGGATCAATTTTTGGACAAAGTACAAAGATTCTACAAACAAGTCATATATCCTAGGAAAGAGCTCACTTATGCGGGGTACATGCAACAAACCGCTTGTAAATTGGAGCAGAAATAAGAAAATTATTGCACAATTTCTTACCTGAAGCGAGGCAAATTTGTCCGTATACTCCGTGTTCGTTATCCATCCCAGCATGCACAATCCCCACCGTGTTTGAGTAAAGAGGTCAGTGAGGCGGCGCATATGCAACAATCCGCTTGTTGTAATGACCAAAATTCTGCAATTTTTTGTTTTAAGGAATGAATGCAGTTATTTTCATGCAGGCATGAAAAAGAAAATCTAATCACACTGTATTAATCCACGAAGCGGTTCATACCCTACAAAAGTGTGATTAGATTTTCTTTTTCATACCTGCATGGACTCCGTAAATAAAATTTCATTTATTTCTTATAACTTGATAGTCTAAGACTAAAGAATAGTGCGGCGTAATTCAATGTTTGACAGGGAAAGTAGTTCTGGCATTTTTGTTCATGGAGGTATGACAATTTTTTCTCAATCAATCAGAACTCCCGGATTTTAATGAAATCAATAAATTATAGGACCCTCAACTAACGGAATCTGCACACGTAAATTAAATTGTTCCGTGCTAATTTTGACGGACTATATATTGATGAATATTTCGTATGTTTTCGTATCAACGGTTGCTACAAAGAGCCAAAGAACAATTTAAATAACAGGATAAATTTCGTTCAATACATCCTGTATATCAATGTACCTGGCGATGTAATGGTTGAAGCATCGGCGTTCGATTCCGAATGTTACAGGTTCGAGACTCGGAGTCACCATGGACCTATATTCGGAGTATATCATGTATTTTTCTTACAATTAAAATATTTGATATTCTGTGTTCATAAGTATCTATCTGTTTCACATGATTTTCATACTTGAACAATGAATACAATAATGCAATTGACCAAACGCCGGCTGTCAATCAAAACCATCGATCAGCCAATGGACGATCAGAAAAAATGCCACACCCCATTATTTTTATTTAAATTCTTCGTTGCGCGTGATATTGTATCGATATATTGACCTACAATCAAAACAATTACATACTAATACTCCACATTGTTTGACTTATAACCCCACCAGCCAAATTTGAAAGTGACGTATGATTATGTTTATCGTTTACAACCAACCACACTGTTCATTTATCACGTGCACATTGTAAACGGTATTGTTATAACAAATGAGAAGAGTTTATTTGTTTTGAAACAGTAAACACAAAACTGTAGATCGTCCAAAAAGAGTGGCAGATGTTTACATTTTGTTTTCTTAAATTATGCCGTTATTAACCCGATTAATTATGTATCAATGATATATGCATTGTCTTAAACAGGTAATTTATCTCATAACTCGATTTAAATCTCAAATAAATAGCCTGACATCCTTTTGTAAATGAAATAGCCTATTGTTTATCTGCCACTCTTTTTGGACGATCCATATATTCTGTTTTTATTCGGGAGACAGGGCGGAGGCTATTAAACGGTTTATTACATGTAAGCTTAAGAAGAAACTGCCTTCTCGCTTAGCGGTAAATCATCGGTATTATTGCAAAACATTATAACTACAGCGTAAATCAGGCTGCAGTTACGAGGTTTTATAACAAACACATTTTACAATTGCACATTCTTTCAATTTCAAAATGTGTTCATGCTCGTGCCGCACGTTTTTCTCTTATATCAACCAAGGTATCGAGAAGTAAACTCGTTGAATAACTTCTTTGTTTAGCCACGCCCTGAAAGGTGAGTAAAAATGAATTATACATCACTGTCAATTTTGGTTTGTGGATTTATAGATTCTACGTTGGGAGTAGCGATCTATCGATTGGCGTTTGGTCAATTCGAAACATACAATTATCCATGTCGTTTTGAATGATTGACCAAAAAGTAAAACAAAACTATATCTAATACTATTTGTTTCCAAAAAAAAGTCTATACTATCTTAAGCATGGAATTTTCAGAATTTTCATTAGAAAAGATGCTCTTTCAGATAGAATAAATGTAAAATTTATGTAAAATAATTGTGAAATGTCACTATAAACTGAAGCTGTTTTAAACGCCATAATTGTAGCCATTACCAATAAAATATGGTTTTATTTTAGTTATATTTGATTAGAAATATTACCCAGCACTTTAAAAAGAGAAACACGTCGGTGTGTACGCTTCCCTTATCAGCGTATTGTGTGTGTACGCTTACCATTTTGAATCAGATGTGTACGCTTCCCATTTCGTTATTTTAATGATCACATCATAATTAACGCTTTTCTAACCAAAAACCCTTGGATTTTTGAAGAATATATTAACGGTACGTGCGTACACAATTCATTCGTGTAAATGGGCTGGTAAAGCTAAGACTTGACAATTAGGACTATAAATGTGAACGCTTCCCTCGTTCGGTTTGCACTTAAAAAAACTTTGGCTCGAATGTTTGAAGAAACCACTGGATGTCGGGCGGAGTGAGTTAGAGCCGGGAATAGTCCTCTCAAAGGCGCGTTACGTGCACTTTATCTCTTCAAAATCCGTAGAGTATAAGCTGAGAAATTAAACAAAACATACCTTGAAGCGGGCGATTTTTCCGTGTGGACGCTTCCAAAAAGTCACGTGGGTTTCCCACCGTGTTAGCTGTAAATGGCGAAGCATGCGAAGTGTTCGGCAAATCACGAGGGGTTCCGGCACACCTATCATCCCTGGACGATAAGTCTGTTGACCTTTCCGCTTGGTCTGCTCTGCCGGGTCAAATCTCGCCGTCAATACATGTAATTAAAAAACACAGCACTAAGAAACGAAATAAAGATTTCTGTTTCTTGAATTCACCTCGACAGATACAGAAACAAGAAATAGCTTTTGTATGTTTTTATTCATTTAAGGTATTCCATCCATCATTTGCTACCAAACATTTCGTGCAACTTCGGGCGTCATCTGGATGACGCCTGAAGTCGCACGAAGTTTTCGTATCTGATGATATATGGGATACCTTAATTTCAAGTTTCCATGGATTAGGTAACGAACTAACATGAATTGCTAAATATGTTTTTTTTTTTTTTGTTTGTTTTTGGTTTTTTTTTTTTTTTCAAATACTGCTGACAGTCGTTGTGTCGAAGTCAGAGGGACCATCAAAATGCTTCGACATATCCGGAGTTCGACTCATCCGAGTTTGTTCGGAGTTTATTGAAAGGACATTAGACCATTTTCATACCCATTACCTATCGTCGCCTCGTTTTTAAGCTGCGTTATCTCCATTTTTGAAATAATCCTATATTTGGTATCGTTGTGTTCGTATTGTTATGCTCTATCTCCTGAACACCAGATATCGTCGATTGGCGGGCTGGTTTTTGAGAAATCGCGTATGCATATTGCTCTTTGTCCTGATTTTTGTCTATAAGTTGATCCAAATTTTATCCTATGTCCAAGACATAGAGCAATCTGTGCCTGGAAATTTCTCTCGTCCAATGAGAATAAGAATAAAAACCACGTGACCTGTTATGTGACAAAAACACGAATTCCGATTACAAAATGTGAACAATAGATTTCTATTGAAGATTTTGATAATATGTAAGTACATAATATTATATGTTAGCAAGTCAATCGTTAACAATTTCAAATGTTATTTTAATCAATAGTCCTCGATGGGTAGAATAGCCGGATAATCTTTAAAATAAGTGTAATTGAAATTGGTTTTGGCACACAAGTGCTTCAACAAGTAGATTTTTCTGAACTATAACTCATGAAGCCATTATAAAAAGCAAAATATATTTCTTTGGAACGAAAATGATATGAATTGGTTGCAATTTAAGTCTATGGAGACGCGAGTCTGTATCCTTTACGATGCCATAAAAGTTTAAATCAGTTTGTACTCGAATATTTTTTTTACTTTATCTAGAACAAAGGCCACCGGTTCGTAATACAACCGCATGCTTTGTCCAATTTCTACGACAAAACGACAATTTGTCTTTTTTATGATTCGTAAGGTGGGTCTATATAGTAAATAGTGTTTTTCTGAGTTATTTTGCTCTATCTCCTTTAAAAGTGAGAAGTGTGTTTGAAAATGACAGAATTTGCTCTATCTCCAAACAGAAATAATGATTTTTCTCAAAAAAGGCTCCATCGTTTCTTATCAAATTGCGCATGTGGATAGATAATGTTATTTCTGACAGCCATGCAGAATTTGGGTCTATTTCAAGCAAAGAGAAAAAAGTTATGAAGGTCTGGATCTTTAAAGTCGATTTTCTCGGAAAAGTGTTTTTGGTAGTTAGCGCAGGTTAAAAACGAACGAGGCGACGCTATGTTAAGAATTGAATTATTGTAGGAAAAGAGCAATTTCTACTCTGTCCCTACTATATCGCAATGGCTATATATTATGTATTTCGAAAACGTTTCATTTGAAATTTTTGATATACATTGATGAGAGTAGGGCCAGATTTTGACTTAGATTTAAGCAGATATTCGATTTATCCGATGTCAACATAACGAGTGCCAACTATACCTCTGAAATTTTATCTTCTATTTCTTTATTCAGATCTCGGAAAATCCCGTCAATAGCTTGCAGTTGTGACATCACATCCGGTGGTTTAGGCTTTTTGATGAACCAATCAGGATCGAGTATTTGTTTGCCTCTGATAAAATTCCTACACTCTTCACAAATATAAAGCAATAATGAATATCTAGGCTCTACTTCCGGACTCTGCAAAGACAGTTACAACTCAATTTCAAGACATAATGCATAGGCCTGAAACCATAACTCTTAATCTAAGCTAGTCCACCCGTAATAAAATTGATGCGAGGCCGGACTGAGTCGGGCGATGTCGTAAACATTCGACGATGGGACGTTCCACCGCCTAATGTTTAGGACGTCGCACAAATATGTTTGGATACGTAACGAATGTTAACGACACCAGGCAAAAAATTCCGACCTCATGTAAATCACATTAGGGGTGGACAACTTTAAGGCACGGTAATTTAAAATTCATATCTATTGAAGATTCGATAGGCGATCTAAACAAGTTTATAATGTTTCAAGTTTTCAGTGAATGCTGAATTATTCAAGCTAATCACACAATCATCTCATTCGCAAACATGCCTTTTTCCTGTCCCTTATATTGCGTGGTACTAACAGTTTGCAAAGACATAGAGGAAAAGAAGTGAAAAATGCATATCTAGCATTTTCTCCTGTCGGTGATAAGTAGTGTAAAGCGAGCTGTATTTTCCGTACTTGTTGCTCGTTGCTCGATCACATGTGCCCCCCCCGGTCACGTGTATCTGGTGTGACCTTGCAGAGACACGTGTTTGTTCGAAATTGGCGCCAAAATGACCTATAAATAGATTCTAAACGATTTTAAGCCGGTGCGTGAGAAAAGGGGGTTGCGCCACCAGAGTAAAAATATCATGTAACGGAGACACGTGTTTGTTCGAACTTCGAAATTGGCGCTAAAATGACTGCATACCTATAAATAGATTCTTATCGATGTCGAGCCGGTGCATCATAGAAATGGGGGGGGGGCTTTATGAAAAAAAAAGCTAAATGAAATTGTCGTCTGCAACACCTTTGATTTAAACCAGTCTATTTTCGTCTGGTAATGGGCTAAAGGTAATTTCAACTGTGGTAAACTTTATAATTTGTTTATTTCCTTAACCAAGTCCTTTGAACCAGTTTTCAGGTCACTGTGCTAGGAATATGACCGATTTAGGAAAAACTCTGTCAATGTCACAACTAATGTTATAAAACATAATATACTCAAAAGCAAAAGTAACTTTACAGTTTTATAAAAATAAATCTATTTTCTTAATTTCGAAGCATATTTCTGATAACTTCACGGCTGTATGTTTGCACAGTGGTTTTTTTGTGATTGCTGTGGTCAAGAAAGAGTGAACACTTTCTTCTATCCTACATTTCTCTTGCAACATGGCATATGTATATGTATAAAACAATTAATTTCACAACCTGTGATTAGGGTTTGATAAATCAATAGAAAGTCAGGTGTAAAGTTACTTTTGCCTTTCAGTATATATCTTAACGCAATGCGGGGAAACAGGAATCACGTGAAAATTCATTCCAGCTATTTAAGTAACAAACATCTGACATTTCGATTAATCGTTGATTTGAACCATGAGTCTACCTTATCATAATTATATCGACGAATACGATCGTTTCGTTGCGCTTGTGTCATCCATTGATGAACATGGCAATGTTCTCTTGAATGTTCTTTGGGCGCGGGAGGATTTATGGGTTTCCATGCACCAACCTCCCTTAGCAGACCAAATTTTCGATTCGACTATGACTATACCTATAGTCCGTTTTCATGTGCAACTAGCCATGCGCCTTGATTTGGACGCTAGTGAATCGTTGTGGGATGACTTCGTACCCAGAAGGTTCAGAACTTATATCGAATTCGCGGTTCAATACCTGCATGACCGCGGATTCAACCGTATATAGTTCTGTCCATGGGTCTTGTCACAGCACTTCAACCAACCACTGGACCATCCAAATCAACAACGTAAGTAATTTTCTATCGACATATACGGGACATGCCCAGTTGTATTTTTACGAATCAAAATATCACGTTAATCATTGAGGGAAAAGTTTCATTATTTTAAAGTTGTTTTCGAATACAATTTGGGAAAGGGTCAAATCAAACTGATACTAAATTCAAGTTACCTTGTTTATGTTCCACATTTGAAATTATCACAAGAAGTACGAATAAAGTTCAAAAATCCCTGGTTGCGATGTAATGTCGGAATTTCTTATCACTATTTAAAATACGACACTTAAAGAGTTTCACTTAGACTGGATTTAAAAGTGTAAAAGTGAAGACCTTCAGAAAATATTCAAAGTAAGTATACGAAACTCTACTTTCTTTTAAGTCAACAATAAATGAATTCTTCTTATTTATAATCGCGCCGAAGTTAGTAAAAAACATTAAAAATATTGCGCATTTTACTCCACTTGCGACATAATTGTATTGATTGCTTTTTGAAGAAGCATACTTTGCTTTTTGAAGAAGCACGTAACCCTTTAGCAAACAATTTTAATACGACAACGGGTGTTAAAAACATTTAGCTTCTTCTGCAGTAAATATCATATTGAAAAATTATGCGTTTTTTTTGTCGTTTGGAAAAGCTTTTTAACCCTTTCCAAAACAAGACCTGGTTTTGACGTCCCTAATAGAATAGGTTTATTAAAATATTGAGACAAAAGAAGAAACTGCTGGTAATTTGCCTCAATATTTTCTCGAATAAATGATTAACAATTCCAATCTTTATTATCATCCATTTTGTCGTCTGCAGCTGCTTTTGAATTTGAAAATGTTGTTGTTTGGTAAAGGGTTTAAGTGACATACCATTTCAGATTTTCAGATTTACTATTTTTATGCTCCCCGAAAAAATTTCGGGGGAGCATATAGTCGCCATGCTGTCCGTCCATCCATCCGTTCGTGTGTCCGTCCGTCCGTCCACAGCCATATCTCAGCAACCCTTGGACCAAATTCAACCAAACTTCACATGTGAACTCCCAGGGATAATCCATAGGGAACTTTTTCTCTGTTTGTTGATTTGAGGCTGCGTCATGGAAAAGGGGGCCTTAATGTAAAAATTAGATTTTCTCCAGTTTCTCTTCATCCAATGAGCAGAATTTAATGAAATTTTGTACTTTTGTGATAAATGAGATGTTCTAGACCATATTCTATATATAATGTGTGTACAAAAAAATCTGTCATGGGAAAAGGGGACTTAATGTGTGATAATTTGTCCGTCCGTCCACAGCCATATCTCAGCAACCCTTGAACCAAATTCAACTAAACTTCACATGTGAACTTCCAGGGATAATTCCCAGGGACCTTTTCCTCCGTTTGTTGATTTGAGACTGCGTCATGAAAAAAGGGCCATAAAGTATAAATTAGATTTTCTCCAATTTCTCTTCATCCAATAGGTAGAATTTAATGAAATTTTGTACTTTTGTGATAAATGAGATGTTCTAGACCATATTATATAAATAATGTGTGTACAACAAATTTGTCATGGGAAAAGGGGGCTTAATGTATGATGATTTTTGTTTTGTGACAAACACTTATTCGGGGAGCATAATCCGTCTATGACGGCTCTTGTCATAATTTGCTATTCTAATGAGTTAAAATGACAATATTTTTTGTGGCAAGTCGGAAGAGCGCTTTCAAAGTTGAGAATGAAACGACAATTTTCTGTTTAAATATGGACTGTAGTTTACCACACTTAGTTTAAATGTGAAAACCCGAAACTTCATTCCTCGTAAACAGCGTAATATTTTGGGATGGAAAATGTCTGATATTTCATTATGAAATATGCTTTTCCAGATTAAAAAAAAAAAAAAAAATGTAAAATAAGAAGGTTTGTGAAATTCGACTTCAACACACAACATTTCAATAAAGTGTTTACATATTAATTCATTCTTTTATTAATGTTTATGCATTTGAAATGGAATATTTCGACCAATATATTCAAGAAAATATCTTGTGTATTATCCAATACCTCTCTTTTTTCGTCCATGATAGATGGGGAGGCCTTGTAGATGGTGCGGAAAAGTTTTCAATAGCGAAGAGAAGGTTCGAGATCACGAGGTTATACATAGAGATATAGAACATTGGACAAGACTCGTAAGTTTATGACTTTATTTACCTCATTTTCCAAATCTCCATTTTGAATAAAAAAAAAGCTTATTTATTCAGTCCCAAGTGATAAATCATATTTTAGGTCTAAAAGAGTTCTATACGACTTTTATCACTGGAAATGTGTTATACACCAGGCAAATTAATGAACATAATATCTGAATTTTCCATTAAATTATAAGCTTTTCAAATGCAATTGCTATACATTATTACGCCTTCAGCACAAAACCATGGGATTATGTCACATCAGTACTAACACAGCATTCTTTCCGAGCCCCCAGCGATCCTTCCGCGAAAATCTACGATTATATATATATTGGCCCCAGACAAAATGGTGTTTGCCGCGGACGGAGATCGAACTCGCACACTCGTGAGAAAGAGTCAGTTGCGCGAACATATTAATGAAAAGAAAACTTGTCGATTGCAGGAACAAAATGGAGCGGATTCCGAACAGTACTGGAGTATAGAAGATTCTCAACACGTCAACGATAACGTAAGTTTTACGAATGTCCTTCATTTTTTATTTTGTATTACAAGGAATCTCCTTTTTTTGTCATTTTTGTTTCTATATTATTGATGAAACGCGTTTCTATCCGTTTTATGGTATCTATTTTTGTTCTTGAAAGCTCCTTATGCTATGACACTTTAAAAGTTAGCGGAAACTGAGCTCGGTAAACTCAGATCAGTGTTCAGATTTTTCCCAGTGTTTGTACATCATCAAAAAAATGGCATGTACGACAGTGATTGTTTTTCCCCTAAGGCTAGACGTTCATACTATCGTGTACAGGTCTCTTATTAATACAATACGTCGTATAGTTTATCGACAGATTTAGATTTTGCAAAATTTCACAGAACAACCCTACTCACGTGATCTATTGACGTACCTATGATTAATTACAGAAAGACGATTTAATGAAAACGTATGTTGCCTTCAAAGATTTCATTGTACATCTTCATTATAGAACTACTACAAGTAAGCACCTAATAATTGCTATTATTGGGACTTGTTCTCTATCATTTCAGGTTGATGCGAGGTTCCAGTGTAAAACCTGCGGTAAGTCCTTTGCCTGGAAGAATGGCTTAAACAAACACATCGTTGCTGAACATCAGCAGATGAAACACGATTGTATAAAATGTCGGAAGCCCTTCAAATATTTATTTAGCAAGCTCCGCCATGAACGAACGTGCAAAGGAGAGACAGAGCATAAATGCCACATCTGCGGTAAACTGTGCTCAACTGCCCATGGGCTTCGTCGACATACACAATCCCACAAGAAAGAGCCAGTACGGAAAGAAAAACGGTCAAAACGTCGAGTCCGCGAAGATTCACCGCTTCCATCAACAAGTACAATGACTCGGCCAAGGCGCTATCATTGTCGACGCTGTAGCAAAGTATATGACGACCGTTCGAGTCTCTTTCTTCACGGTATCCAGGAGCACTATAATATGCATGGTGGTGGTTTACAACCGAGACCATGGACAAGCAATGACGATGCCCCATGGGGTGGGGACGACGCTTTAAGACGGATATACGAGGCAAATGCTCCATTGATATTAGAGAACCACCGTCGAGGTCCCATTCGCTCGGTCTTTAATTTTCCACTCACCAACGAAGTCGACGTAGAGCAGATTGTAGGTTTTGTTGATAATATTTATCGACAACAAGATAGGGCTTTCCGCCTTAATATTGTCTTTGGAGTGATTCTGCAACACCGGGAAACAGGCAGGTACAGATACTTTGTACCGTATAATAATAACGGAATTTTCGAACGACCCTTCTTCGTCTCGAACAGAAATGATGTTCAGCGTATTCGAGGAGAGTTAGAGAGTAAAGACATATTGGAGGAGTTACTGACACGGAGGCCCGACACAAAATGGCTGCCAGTGCTGATTACAAACGTGCATTTGATCGTGTACGAGACATTCTATCCATTGGGTCAAGGATACCTACCAGATTATCTGATGAAGAAGGATAGTCTCTATCCTCTGGTAAAAAACCACAATAACAGCGTACCGTACGAAGATAACCTATGCGCTTTTCGGTGTCTGGCTCTACACAACGGGTATGATATAAGATCCATCGAAGGTCCATCCACGCGATACTTTCGCCAGTGGACAGCGGAATCAAAAGAGGAGTTTACGGGTGTAGCATTCAACGAATTCCCTCGATTTGAAGAGTTATTCCGAGTGAATCTTGAAGTATACAGCTTAGAGGAAGATGGTTTTGCGCGATCTATTTACAAATCTCGAGGACGCAACCCCACCTCTATGTACGTCAACATGTACAAGAATCACTTGTCTTACATTCGTTGTTTTGCTAGTTTTGTCGAAAAATATCAATGTAAGACGTGCGATCGGCATTTTAATCGTGCTGGTAACCTACATCGCCATCAAAACTGTTGTAGTGACAAGACGAGGTTCGTGTATCCCGGTGGTTTTCACCAAGCTTGGGAGAATATTTTCGAAAAATTGGATCAATATGAAATTCACGTACCCGAAGACGAGAGAACTTTTCCGTGGGTCATTTGTTACGATTATGAAGCTATTCTTCAAAAAGTACAAGAGAAAGCAACGGAAATGCTTCAATGGACGCACCAACACGTTCCCGTAAGTGTCTCTATTTGTAGTAATGTGGAGGGGTACACAGATCCCATTTGCATCGTTGAAGGGAATCAAGATCAACTTGTTCGAAAGATGGTTGAACACATGAACGAAATCGCACTTCGTGTGTACGAATTGGCATCAGAAAAGTGGGGTTGGGTGCTAGATGCGATCAACGACAAACTTCGCCACGAAGATGATAATTTGGAATGGATACGCAAAGATGACGATGGAGATGACGTAAAAAGGGGCATAGAAGACGATCGCGAACCTAAACTAGAATCCCATCCATTGAAAAAGGTGTACGGTCACATGGAGACGTACATGACACAGGTGCCTGTGCTAGGCTTCAATTCTGCAAAATATGATTTGAATGTAATTAAAAAATGTTTGGCCAAACATCTGTCCATGCACGAAGATTCACATTCCTTTGTCGTGAAGAAATGTAATGCTTACACGTGTATAACCACGGAGAATTTGAAGTTCCTTGACATGGCACAGTACTTGGCAGCGGGTTCCTCTTATGCCGGTTTTTTAAAGGCATACGGCGTTACCGAATAGAAGGGATACTTCTGTTACGAATGGTTCGACAGTTTTGAAAAATTGAACTATCCGTCACTTCCTCCATACGAAGATTTTTATAGTCAACTGAAAGGATGCAACATCTCGTCAGACGAATACGAGTATTGCCAGAAGGTATGGAAAGACCAGAAAATGATCAATTTTCGAGATTTCCTTATTTGGTACAACAATTTGGATGTGACAGGGTTTGTGGATGCTGTTGAAAAGTTTCAAAAATTCTATTTCGATAAAGGAATAGATGTTTTTAAAACATCAATTTCCGTCCCGGGTATAGCTCGACAAATTCTTTTTAAAACCGCGAAAAGCCAGAATGTCAATTTTGCCTTATTCGATAACCACAATAAAGATCTCTATCAGACCATTAAGCGAAACATCATTGGAGGTCCTAGCATCATTTTTACACGACACCATTGCGCTGGAAAAACGCTCATCAGAGGCAAGAAGCGATGTCAAAGTGTTCTTGGATTTGACGCCAATGCTCTATATCTACACGCCATCGATCAACCTATGCCAGTAGGACCTTTCGTGCGACGCTTAGCGCGTAATAATTTTCGTCCCGAATTACGTGACAAATACATGTCCGATTATTATTGGATGGATTGGCTGATACACCACGAAGGCCTCAATATCCAGCATAAGCTTAACACGGGACGGGAGGTTAGAGTGGGACAATACCCTGTTGACGGTTACGTGCCAGCCTCGAGACCGGACGAAAAGCCGATTGTGCTCCAGTTTCAGGGGTGTTACTGGCATGGTCATTTATGCGACGAAACTGCGGGTATAAACGATGAAAAATGGCAGTCCATTAGAAAAGAGAAATATCGGAAAACGCAAGAAACTACGGCCTATCTCAAGAGGGATCATCGTGTGATAGAAATATGGGGTTGTCAATTTAGAAAATACTGCGAGCAAAATCCACAGATTTATGATTTTATAGATTCACAACGTCCCGGATTCTTTCGAGAACAACGTGGAAAGGGAAATATCTCAGCCGATCTAATTCTACAAGGGGTGGAAAATGGAATCTTATTTGGGATGGTTGAATTAGATATCGAGGTACCACTAAATTGGACGACTCGTTTCCAACATCCAAGTATGACTCCGTATGAATACTTTAGCGAGATGTCCCCTTTATTCTGTACAACGGATATACCTTTCGAAGCGATCGGCGAACACATGCAGGACCACATTCGTTCTCACCGACTTTCAGAGAAACCCAGGCGGCTTCTGGTGGGTGGAATGAGAGCTCGACAGATATTGCTGGCTACACCGCTGCTTCGCTGGTACCTGAATCACGGCTTGAAAGTTACCAAAGTGTATCAGGTGGTAGAGTTCAAATCCCAGCGCTGCTTTCGACATTTCGTTCGCGAGGTGAGCGATGCCCGACGCCAGGGTGACCTGAACCCCGACACAGCCATTATCGCTGACACCATGAAGGTCATAGGAAATTCTGCGTATGGTTCCCTCATCATGGATAAAACAAAACATAGTCAGGTTCAGTACATACAAGGCGAGAACGAGGTCTGCCTGAAAGTTAATGACCCACTTTTCCATAAATTAGACTGCCTCAATGAAGAAGATCAGTACTACGAAATAGAGATGGCCAAAAGAAAAATTAAGCTTGACCTGCCAATACAGCTTGGTTATTTTATCTTGCAGTACGCAAAGCTTCGGATGCTAGAATTCTACTATGATTTCATGGATGTTTACGTAGACCGCTCTGACTTTGAGTATTGCGAAACCGACACAGACAGTGCCTACCTAGCTATCTCTGGAAGAAATCTCAATGGTGTAATCCGTCCTGAAACGCGAGACAAATATGAGAAAGGTTTAACGGGGTATTGTTCTGATGTTGAGATAGAAGCTGATGCCAAAGACCATTGGTTTCCTCGTACTTGTTGTTCTAAGCACGCCAAGATTGATAAACGCACTCCCGGACTATTCAAACTGGAATATCAAGGAGACGAGATGATAGGATTGTGTTCAAAAACCTATATTATTAGAAAGGTCAAATTGTCATCGCCATCCAGTACGCAAATGGCCGCGATTCGTTTGTTGAACAAGGCTAGGAGACAGAAACCAAGAAGGAGAACCCACCTTGCTCCTAGACGTTTCAATGAATATAAATTCAGTTCCAAAGGGATAAGCAAACGTCACCTGAAAGCACCTATGGTAAAATTTCGTCGCGTGCTGATGTCATCTCGACCTGAAAGTGGAGTAAATCGTGGATTTAGAGTAAGAAACAACACTATCTTTACATACACCCAGGAACGAAGAGGGTTCTCTTACCTCTATTGCAAGAGGAAGGTTTTGGACGACGGGATCCATACTATACCTCTGGACATCACACTTTGCCCCCTGTCCCCTCAGGACAGAGACGACGATGATCAAGAGCTAATCAACATGCTTTCAAACAACTTTGAAAATTAGCTAAAAAGCAGCATACCGTTTAATTATTGTCATTTTGAAAATGTATCCCTTTCCGGAATGTACATCCATAGCTGTTTCTGGAGCCACCATGAGTGGAAAATCATTTTGGACGTATCGTCTTTTGAAAGAAAAAGACGTAATGTTTGTTTCACCGCCGAAGAAAGTGTTATATTGTTATAGTATCTACCAACCTTTGTTCGATCAAATGGAAAAAGAGTTGCCGTTCGTCACGTTTCACAAGGGATTGCCGTCAGAGGAACAATTGCTCGAATTGTCTAGCACGACCACATGTAATTTGACGGTACTTGACGACCAGATAGACAATGTGACTGCTTCAGGAGAAATGCAGAGCCTGTTTGTAAAAGGAATTCACCACCTGCATTTAAGCGTACTTTATATCAATCAAAATTTGTATTGCAAAGGAAAGTACAGTCGGACGATCAACCTTAACACTCACATCTACGTACTGATGAAGAATCCCAGAGACGTCTCACAACTTCAGTGTTTGGCTCGTCAAGCCTTTTTGGGCAGAAGTGGCTTTCTAATGGAAGCTTATAAAGATGCTACTTCAAAACCATACGGTTATTTGGTGTTAGACTTTTCACCGGGTTCACAAGACTCGTATCGAGTACGAACGAACGTATTTCTATCTGAGGATACCATTATTTATCAACCAGCATGAAAAAAATGATACTACTACCGTATGATCGATATCAGCGTATGCTAGCAGTCACGTCGACTAGTCAACCAACGAATGACTTCGGCAACGCGGGTACATTAGCAGCTCAACCATCTCATGTTGACAACCACAAATCAGCGACATTATTTCTTGACGAGAAAGATATAAAAGACCAAACAGAAACAGTCTTTGATAGCGAAAAGTCAGGTACACAAAAACACGGACAAACGAAAAAAGACAGTGAAACGTTAGATTCTCTGCTGACTCAATTTCCAAAGTCCATGAAGAACAGGGTTCAAAACCTTCTCAGCTACATCGGACCTCATGTATCTTGGAATAAAAAAGGAGAAGTCATCTTGAAAGAAACGCTTGTACCAGGCTCCAATATTATTGATCTTATTAAGGTTCATACAAAAGATTATAAAAACTTCCACCCAAAAGGCAGGGACGAATTTGGGGAGCTGTTATTTGAGCTGAATGTTCCTGTTAGCTTGCTAGCAGCGGGTCTGAGAGGACAAGTTGGCAAAGGATCCGTGCCACCACCGCCAGGGATTGCCGTAAAAAGGCGAAAGCTTGTCGAAAAGCCTTTGAACAAGGTGAAATGGCGCCGTCTTTGAAATACGAAGACTATCTAGCGAGTATCTACTACAATCCTGCGCATGCTGGGGCGTATGGAGGAGTTGATAAGTTATACAGAGCGGTCAAAAAAGAAGGAAAATTTGTTCTCGGACGTTCAAAAATACGTAACTGGCTCTTAAAACAAGAAGACTATGCCGTACATCGAGAATTCAGATCAAAATTCAAGCGTCGTCGAGTAATTGCTCCTTTTGTGGATTACCAGTGGGATATTGATACAGCTAACATGATGTTTTACAAGAAAGACAACGATGACTACGCTTATTTCGTGTTGGCGATAGATATTCTATCAAAATTTGTGTGGACAGTACCTCTTCGCACTACGACCGGTAAAGAAATGGTGAGTGCTTTGAAAACGATGTTTGCCTCTGGACGAAAACCGACCCATCTGCGTAGTGATCAAGGCACCGAATTTGTCAATAAAAATGTCAACTCTTTTTTAAGGAAAGAGGACGTGAAACACTTTGTTACCAACAACATACCAAAGGCATCGTACGCTGAACGCGGAATCAAAACTATAAAATCAAAACTCATACGATACCTGACCCGACATCAAACCGGACATTGGATAAATGTGCTTTCCGAGGTTACTGACAATTACAATCGCAGCTATCATAGATCTATTAAACGTTCGCCTCAAAGTGCTAAGCATAAGGATTCTGTTGAACTATGGAAAATACAGTATCAGCAACAACCAAAGCAAAGAATCAAGTTGCCACTCAAGTCTGAAAGCAAGAAGCAACCAAGAACATCTTCCATTTACAAGTATAAAGTCGGTGATTTAGTGAGAGTGTCATTCATAAGGAAGGCCTTTCAACGCGAATACGACGAACGTTGGTCGCGAGAACTATTTGTAATCAATGGTCGTTTTGTAAGTGATAGTTTACCACTATACCGATTGAAAGATTATGCGGGTGAGATCGTCAGTGGTACCTTTTATCAAAACCAATTGAAGAAGGCTTACGAACAATTCAATTATTTGATAGATAAGGTATTGCGCACCAGAAAGAAAGGCGGACAAAAGCAATTGCTAGTACGTTGGAGAGGGTGGCCACCGAAATTCGATTCCTGGGTCAACGAAGACGACGCCAGGTATTTTAAGGATTCCACTCGCTAGTATGAATCACCAGAAAGCATGGCTAAGTCAATGAAACACCAAATACCCTTATTCAAATTGTTGGTAGACGCTTCTGATGGTCAAACATCAGCAATTGTCAAGACACTATCGCCGAAACAGCTTAAAGCCGTTCGAGAAGCTGTGTTCAACGTACTCAGTGGAAACTGTCCCGTGGATGACAAAGAGAAAAGGGCATTGCTTAAACACAAAGACGTCATTCGTCGTCTCGTGTCAAAGGATCTTACTCGTCAGCAACAGCAAAGATTATTGAATAAACACAGAAGTATTTTGCCATTGATCTTGAGACCCGTCATCGCATTTTTATCCGAGATAGAATAACTTTGTTGAACGATTCATGGAGCATTACATTTACGTACAAAGTGACGAGAGCAACGTATACTTCGAGGATAATACGACGACCAAGTTCCGAATTCAATTGAAATTTCCACTCTATTTACGCGGACTATGGAAAGTAGCATTGGTGGAATTTCACGCTACGGAAAAGTCCAAATCAACCATTAAAGCTGACGAGGGACTTTATATTTTCTGCGATTTGTGTAAAGGGAGCGTCGTTTTCGGAGAAGACCGAGCCTTATTACGACGTCTCGAAAAGAATGGAAAGAACAAATGGGATTATTTATTAGAAGAGCCTTTTTATCTCGAAGTGACTAAGAACGAAATTAGAGATTTTGAAGTTCATATAAAGCGCAACGCGAATGTTGATGCCACATATTTGATGAAACCAGTGCATTTGACACTTCATTTGAAGCGTTATCCTTTTTGGTAAAAACATGAAATTATACGTGCCTAATCCACAATTGTGGGTTGATTTCTTTGAACGTGTAAGTCGAGGAAAGGCCAGTCTACAACAAACAGGGAAAGGAAGACAGCCAAGTGCCATTTCCGTGAACCCATCCTCAAAACCGGATCAAAGGGAAATCGCTATTAAAGCCGTTCTACCGACAGAACAAGTTACGGCACAAGCAAAGAGTCAGCTTGAGCGAGAGGATATAAATCCGAAACAAGTCGAAAACGCGTTTCAAATCACCTCCGATCGTCAAAGGGGAAACAGCAAGAGAAAGAGAACAGAAAAGCAGAAACTGTCCACTCAAAATAAACGCAGACGGACAAATAAAGAGCCAAAGAAAAGAAAGAATAAATCGAGTTTGATACCAAAGAGGACAAGGGCGGATATATTTGAGATCAACTGAGAAAATGTCTGTGTTTAATGATGCGGAATTCAAAGAGGGCCTCGTTTCTGAACTGTCTTTATTCGACTTGCCGAGCACCCAGACAAGCGTGACGGACGTGTACTACGACGAAATTAGGCCTTTATCCCAAGTGTCGGATGATAGTCCATTCGAGTTTAAAATCAGCGGTCAAAACTCCATGGATTATCTGGATCTTAAAAACTCTCAAATCTACGTCAGGCTCAAGATCGAAAAGGCCGATGGAAGCGCTATATCAGATACCGCAACAGACAAAGTAGGGCCGGTGAATCTATTTCTACAGAGTTTATTTTCAACAACGGAGGTAACTTTACAGAATAAGGCTACGATGAACTGCAACTACAATCCGTATCGGGCCTATATGCATACCTTGTTAAATTATGATACCAGCGCTCAGAAAAGCCAACTGGACACGCAACTGTTCCTTATGGACGATGCGGATAGTCCTGGAGTTTCCGACCCTAACTCTTCCAATAATGGTCTTTTTATAAGAGCCAAAAGAACGGCAGACTCAAAGCACCTCGATCTGCAGGGACCCATTTTCCACGACTTATTTTCCATGACGAGATACTTGCTGAATCAGGTCGACGTGAAAGTGAAGATGTACAGATCTTCGCCAAAATTCTGCTTAATGACGGGTGACACGGCCGACTATCGTGTCAACATAGAGGATATCTATATTTTGGTGAAAAAGATCAGAGTAAGCCCTGCCGTCATTTATGGACACTCAAAAATTCTGGAAAAGCAGAATGCTCTTTATCCTTACAACAAAGTGGAAGTGAGATCCGTGAGCATTCCAACGGGCTCGAGCAGCTATACTTGGGAAAACATGTTTCAAGGGAGACGGCCAAACAAAATAGTACTTGGCTTTGTAAAAAGTAAGGCTATCAGCGGCGATTACAAGACAAATCCCTTTAACTTCGAAAATTGCGACATTCAACAAATTGCCGTATATAACGACGGGCTGCCTGTTGAGAGATGTCTACTAAAGCTAGACTTTGATACAACCAATGGATCGACAATCGTTCGAGGTTTCACCAACTTGCTGATGTCTACTGGAAAATGGCGAGAAAACGAGGGCAACCTCATCGACAGATCGCATTACATAAAGGGCTCGACGCTGTTCACTTTCCAGTTGGAACCAAACTTTCCACAGCATGGGGAATACCTATCCCTGGTGAAGTTGGGCAATGTGCGACTTGAAGTGACTTTTGGAACAGCATTATCTGGTAAGTCTATATTTTGTTTCCTCGTGTGTTTGGGTATACGTGTGACTGTGTGCGTGTAAGATTTTTGTACCTTACATTTTTTTATTAGAAAAACAAAACATAATTAAACTTTTTTGTACCTTACATTTTTTTATTAGAAAAACAAAACATAATTAAACTTTTTTGTACCTTACATTTTTCATTAGAAAAGCAAAACATAATTGAATTATTTTTTTTTTTTTGTATGTGAACTCTTGAACAAAAAGTTTTTTTTTAAAGAATTAAAATCAAAAGAAAAGAAATATTTTTTTTTCTTTTTACAAATAAAGATATTGACATTATGTGAAAAAAAATCTTAAATTGGAATAATAAAATTTATCCATATAAAAAAAAAGATAAAAAGAAAATCACAGTTAAGGATGTCATTTTCTAATATTCATATTTTAACAGAAATCCTATTTTATCCATAGAACCCATGAGTTGTGTCGTGTACAGCGAAGGTCCGGGGTACTTCGAAATCACTCAAGAACGAGACATCGTCGTTCAACTATGAACACATCTCAGCTACAGTGCATCATTAACTGCGATCCGACACTGAGAGACTCGGTCGTAGGAGTATTTGCGGCTGACCACCTACCACGTCACTTACCGAATCGAGCTTATGGATTCATTGCCAATACCGACAGCAGCAATCAACCGGGACAACATTGGCTAGCCTTTTTCGTAAATAATAATGTTGTGGAGTGTTTTGATAGTTACGGACAAGCTCCGAGTGAATACAACTCGCTTTTTACTCTCTGGCTACGTCAACACGCCAGAAGAGTGATTGTAAACCGATATCGCATACAAAGTGATTATTCAGACGTGTGTGGACTATACTGTATTTACTTCCTGAAGCATCGGCTTCTAGGCATTCCTATGAACGAGATAACTGAACGCTTTACCGAAAATGATCCTAGAATAAATGATGAATATATTAAAAACTTATTTCAACGTGTGTATTCATTTTGTGTGTATAATGACTGTGTATATAACCAGAGTTGTATGCCCTTTTGCATACATTAGCTATTTCAAATGACAAAGTCGATGTTCGAAACTCCGGGGTTTTTTGAATCTATACTAACCATCATGTCACTAAAGTATTAAACTTTGCTTCAAATTAGTCGTTATATCATATCGAATTTTTCCATTGACCCTTTCTCAAACAAGACGAGGTTTTGATGTCATGTTTTCTACATTTTTGTCTCAATATCCCCTTTGTTTAAATGTTTATTTTATTGACTACAGCGTCATTTAAATTAGAACAATCAAGTTTAAAAATTGGAAGAATCCAAATATTTCAGTGTTTTTGGAAAAGGGTGAATGGGTTTTAAAAGCGAAGCTAAATATTTTCTAGGGCACAAAATAATGGTTGGTATAGATTAAAAAACAAATGGCAAAAATGACAACGAAATGTAGATTTAAATGTTTAATGTATACTATAGTTTACAACATGTATAATGATAGAGAGATAATATAGCAATACGTTTAATCAGTACTCGTGTTTTGTGTTTATTTAACCATTTCCCTTACGAAGTCCCGAACTTGGTTAGTCCAGCGGTGATACACTGTGTCCAAAAATGAAAGAGTTTATGAACCAAATCGCGATAAAGCTGTCACTGTTCTGGCTTATCTTTATCGTTGTTTTGTCCGTAAACATAAACGATGAGCGTTCTTGACTTTGTTGACGTTGTGGGTGTGCTTTGTTAGCCTCCCACCATAGTCATATGCAAGCATCTCTTAGCGTGTTTGTACTGCTTTACCCACGGATGGTCCTCCTGTTTCCGAAACCCGTAGACGAATAACTCGGCCAAAATACGTCACTCACTCCAGCGTGATCCTATCTTTAATCCGATTTAATCAGTTGTGGCGCTAATAACAATCGCTTGTCCTTGAATAGATTACGTTCTGGATAAGCTCATCGATGCGTTCTCATGGCTTGCTGTTCATAACGAGCTAACAGACGAATTAATTTTCAAAAGTACTTTTCCAATAATAATAATCTAGAAGCCAGGGTTGTTATGCGCTGTTTCCAGTCTACTGTTTTCATGGTTTGGAGCCAGTCAGAACATCTGAATTTCAATTCGTACATAGCAACGAATTCTTGGGTTGACATTTGAGTCGCCGATTCTTTCCATTTAGTCAATATGCTCTGTTCGTCAATCACTAAAAGTACATCCTCGAAGTATAGAGTTAATTGTTCTCGCAAAGGAGCCGTCATACAAGTATGATCCGTCTGCGAGAGAGATTCGAACTGACAGCCCCCACAGTGTAGAGCTACAATCTCGGGTAGACATCGTAGTATTTCTTTGGCATAGAAAAAGTCTAGTACAAAGTCTAAAGATGTATCCATGTGTATCGTTTGTTCGCGTATAAAAAAAAATACCTCGAATGATGAACATTATAATCCAATCTGAAATGTCAGTTTGAAGACGCACATAGCACTTCGTGTTGGGTGATGTTTGTTGATAATTGCTGACCGCAATATACGCACAAAAACACTTCTTTGTTTTCTAAAGTTTCTTTTAAGAATCTTATACTTATTTGTGAGTTACAAATAGCGTCAAATACCTCGAACGGTAGTTTAATAAATTTACTTCCACTACGAAGAAGAATATAAGTCTTTCGATTAAAACGTTTCACAACGAGCGAAAAGCGATTATCCAGCATGTAAGTCACTTCATTCTCGTCCCGAAACACGGAACTAAAGCCATCCATATCACAATTAACGGTGTCTATATGCTTTTGCGTCATGTTTACTACTGACGAATTGGTCGTGTACAGACTAGTACTTTCTCATCAACGGAAGAAATTGTATTTTACTCTCCACCAATCGAAAATGTTGAAAAGCGGAAAGCATCGCCACCCTTAGCGCGCTGATCATTTCTTCGTAGCACAATCCCATTTTCTCACGTACCGCCTCGACATCGATAAGAATCTATTTATAGGTATGCAGTCATTTTAGCGCCAATTTCGAAGTTCGAACAAACACGTGTCTCCGTTACATGATATTTTTACTCTGGTGGCGCAACCCCCTTTTCTCACGCACCGGCTTAAAATCGTTTAGAATCTATTTATAGGTCATTTTGGCGCCAATTTCGAACAAACACGTGTCTCTGCAAGGTCACACCAGATACACGTGACCGGGGGGGGGGGCACATGTGATCGAGCAACGAGCAACAAGTACGGAAAATACAGCTCGCTTTACACTACTGTGATATATTTTATTCCATAAGCACAAACTCTAGACATGAACACTCACTTTGTCGTCTTGAGTAACTTTGAAAAAGGAGAAGTCTAAAAATTAAAAAAAAATGCTCTTTCAGCAGGGATTTCAATAATTTAATATATTTATTACCGGGTAAGAGAAAAAAAAGATATGTCGCTGCTTTACAACAAAAAAACTCGTAACTGCAGCTTAAAATAAGCTGCAGTTACGATGTTTATGTTGAAAAGCCACGATACTTTACCCCTTCGATTCTAATAATAGCCAGTCTAGGTATCGCCGTATCTTGGTATCCGTCTTTATAATACAGTAACAGTTCCTTGTGCGCACACTTCTTACAGAGAGCCAGCCCACACACCCGACAATTACGTCTCTTACGTAGCCCAGCAACATTTGCCCGACATTCCCGACAGGATGTGGTAGTTTTCTCGAGCTGTAAACAAAACAAATTATGCTTCAGTCGTAAAGTGTTTGAAACTTGACGTCCCTGACAATAATGAAGACGTCTTACTTAAGGTAGCCCTCCATTATGAGATTCACGCAAGACATCCATGTTCGTTACGTATATGATCCTATTCGGGCTACGTTGTAATTTTACGAATGCCGAATGTTTACGACGTCGTCTGAAAATTTTGACGTCGCTTAAATCTCTTAGGGGATTGACTACCTTAATATTGTAGAACAATACTCTACTTACTTCCCAAAATGTGGACTTCTGCCAGTATGGCATTTTGACTAGACTTTGTAGTTCTTCTATAGTTTTCATTGTCTCAGACGAACCCACTTCGTCTTCAAAGCCCTCTAGAAGTCTCTGACATTCCTTGGGTATATCTACTTCAAACCTGCAAATATTTAGAAGCATAGTTCGACCCTTTCCCAAGTAAGACCTGATTTGGACTTCCCTCATAGGAAAACATTAATGCAAGAGAGGAAAGTGTTGATAATCAGTATAATCTCCTTTTGTCTTAATATTTTCTGTGCTAAATTGTACACAATTTTTACCTTTATCAACATCAAATTTGTTATCTGCGGTATCTTTTATTACGGATCACCCTTAAATTCAGCCGAATTAGAAAGGGTTAAACGTTTATTTGGCATCTTTCTCATAATCAAAGTCTTTGGTAAAGCCTTCAATCCAGTGTGAAATAATGAAATCTTACTTTATATTAAACAGTTTAAACAGCCCTTTATAATTAAACAATCCTCTGAAGAGAATGATAAATGATGATGACTAAAATGTTCTTCCTTTCTCTCAATGCTTTCCATGTTCTTTAATAAGGCTTTTACATGTATTTCTCATTTCTGCAACTGCTCTAAATTCCAATTACTCCGCAATTGTGTTGTTTGAGAAAATGCATACCGATTGTTAGTGAAAGAACAATCTGATCAAATGTATAACTCACGATAATTGACCTGGCAGAGCAGCCCTGGTCAATAGGCTGGGATGCTCTGTCAGGTCATTTATCACGAGGTATACGTGTACGACTTAGTTTTGTTAGTTGCTTTTGAGTGACTTTTGTTTGTTAGTTTGTTCGTTTGGGGTTTGTGATGTGCGTACTTATTTGTTTGTTGTTGTTGTCGTTGTTGTGTTTTGTGTTTTTGTGTTGTTATTTTCATCTCATAAATATAAATGTCAGCTAAATGAACTAGAGCAGGCTATAAGATGTCAAAAGCAATACAAAATTGATTAACTAACTGTTCTTTCCAGAAGGTCGGCATAATGTTGGCCTTTCTTATTTCCAACGTGACGTCACACACTAACTTCCGCCTCTCTTCGAGATGATCACTGCGCATGCTCAGACATTCTTTCGTCCTTGACCTCCTCACACCTTCTAGAATGATTTCTCTTTCGATGTAGCATGCAAAACATACCTAAATAAATTCAATTCATTCAATGAAAACTATTGTTTCATTGACAAGTTATCTATGTTTGCCTTAGAAAATATTCGGAATTACTATAAGTAGAGTTTGTTTTCAATCATTTATTTAGAATTTGAATAATCATAAGAGTAAAATGGTAAAAATGATACGTATAGTGCTCCCACGTTATTCAGAGTCCCGCCAAACAATAAAAGCTGTACCCATTTACTAATGATAGGATATAGTGGTAAAAACGAAATCATATCGATGATAATCAGTATTTTGATGTTATAATTATTGATAAGACGGTTTGCACGTGAGTCTCTATAATAACATGTTTTTATAGGTCAAAGGTTTGTTTATAAATATCAGATTAGCGTGGGATCACTGTATATAACTCTAACGCGCTATTGTAAACATTTTTGGGAAAAACCAATACTTACCTGTAGGAGGGGCAGATTAATGATCAATTATCTATGTGTTTTAAGTGATTAATTTGAATTGTCGTCATCTTATTAACCATGTCTGCAATGGTCTATTGGATACATTAGTGGCTTCTAAATCTCTGTCATATGAGGCGGTATGCAGGTGGTGGTTCGAGGCTAGGGGCGGGCTTAATGTTTTTTAATGGTTACTTTCGAATGTATAGCTTTATGCATATTTTTAGCTTATTGCTTGTCTCATTACAATACTTCAAATGATTATCATTTATTATCATTATTTTAGCTTTATAATGCCTTTTCTCTCTTTTTTATTCTTTTTATTTTTCCTCGTCTATTTTAGTAGTGATTATTTATTTGAAATCATTTCATTTTTGTAACTTACAATTTTTCATCATTTTTCAAAACGTTTTCACAAATAAAATCTTTGACAACAAAACGACAACTTGTACAGGCAAAAATCTAGATACTATCTGTCTCCGAGTAATCGCAGCACCAAATGAGCATGTGTCCCGTGCACGATCTTTAAAAAAAAGTTTCTCAGAATAAGAAAAAAAGATATCGGTATACAGAGGATTCGAACCCGGATCGCAAGACTGACGGTCGTTGTACTTTCAGTCAGTCGATATTTCCAACACTTCTTACGTAGGACGAATTAAAACATTATATAAGTTATGCAATGATCACCTGGGCTAAGGTCTATTGCGTTTCGAGGTGACCAATCTGTTTACAATAATAAAGCGACCCCGATAATCGTCACAATATCGAGTTTTATCTATATAACTCAACGTTTATAACTGTAGACTTGAATCAAACATTTTACTTCATGTTGTTGGAAATTGACCCAACACAAACACTTTCTCTTTCAAGAATAAACGTGAAGACATTAATTCGCTCGCATGACTCACGATAAAAGGTTTGGTAAATGTTAAAACTATGTATTTGTTTTTTTTTTAGTGTTTGTATACAAGTCTACAGTTATAGCCGATAGACTATACGTAGTCCTTTACAACTAAAACGCGATATTGTGAGCATTTTCGGACCCAATGTATTATCGTAAACAGTGGGGTTTTACCTCAGAACGCATTTGACCGTAACCTTTTTAACAAAACAATAAGTTAATCTCATTACCCTGTCTTACCTTTGGGTAGATATTTGACATATCGTGAATCGCTCACAATAGCGTGAGTCCACTATAAAAAATATAAATACCCTATATGAAATTCCCTTCGCGTCTGGTTGTGCCATAAGATTCAGTTTCCGTCTATATTGTAGGCAGTCTCGACAGAATACCTCGCCGCATCTGTAAATAAGCAACAGAAGTATTCCTGGAAATAATTATGTTACTTTAACCAGAGAGTTATGCATATAAATATTACATCAAGGAAAATTAGATGTTCTAACCAGTTCCTTCCTTTTCTCCAATTCTGTGTTAGACGATCATCAAATCGTCAAATTAATATATGTGACCCGTCGTGCTAAAAGGGGCCTTATCAGGAGTCCAAAAATCTAAGTTTTGATAAACTGACCATGTTCAGCAGAAGATAGCCCGAAGACGTATTTAGAAAAGAAACACATGCTAAGACAGGTTAAACTAGTTTTAGAGTGGAAAGTATCGGCCTAGTCTGGCTGCGCAGATTGCGCAGACTGACTAGGGTCAATACTTTTCACAATTCCCATAAGGTCCCTTTTAGAGTGATGGGTCAGATATCGTCGTTGTAAATGCAAAACCTCGTATCTCGTTTTTGGAAAATTTTAAAGGGGAGGGAAAAGTGTAATAACTTTTCCCAAACTGAAATGTTCTACTTGAAAGGATGGGTTGCAATAACGGGTCAAAAATTAGATTTTCTTTAAATTTCGTGGATTGATAGGGTTACATAATATCTTTAATTTGTATGTGTAAAAAATCTGGTTTCGGCTTATTTTTCGAGATATGGGTAAATAAAGTGGGTGGGGTAAGATGGACTGAAACACAGTAGGGGTCATTCTAAGTCGCTTATCTTTCTTATTTTAAGCCCCAGATGCGTGAAAATTTGTATGCGTGTCTTGTGATATATGCGTTTAACATTTATGGGCTTATATTTGATATTCAAAGTATATCTTTTCCGTAATACTCATTCTTCTTTCTTTCGAAGAATTTCGCTATTTTTAACGACTAACTTTAACAAACTATCTCCACACGTTTTATTTGAAACCCGATTTCTATGAAACTTTACAGATGTGTTGTCCAGATATTACTGTAACTTTGTGTGAAATTTGAAAGAAAAGCGTATGTCCGTGTTTGAGATATTTGACCTTGAACTTCAAAATGACTTCAAAACTCGGAAAATGCCAAAATGTGATATTTAAAGCGCCAATTTTATTCATAAGGATTGGAAGCATGGTTTCTTTTTATTGTTCCTAATGAGTTTCGTAGCAATGTTTATTTTTTTGTGTCGTACAACCCATTCGGAAGAATGGGAAAGAAAAGAAATTCTTTTTACTTCTCAGTTTTCTTATCAAACTAAATATTGCACATGAAACATGTCTACGCGGAAACCGCTGTGATTAATATTAAGTACTACCAAAGGTGAGTGAAATCAAATATTAGCGTTATGTTAAGATTGCTATAACTACCACAGCTTTATATGCAACTTGAATTGTCTAAGAGTTTATATTCACTCATCTCATGATGGACAAGAATTATTAATTTGCTAGGAGAAAACTGATCATTTTCAGATTGTATTTCTTATATGGTTATATAATGAAGACGCATTGTGAATGATTTTACTAAATGACCAAATGTGCTTACAATTAGTTAACTTAAGCTAAATATTTATATAACTTTATATAATATCAACAAAAAGAAAATGATGTTAAATGTATAGACAGGCCTTAAACAAATATCTGTCCAACAATGAGTTCATTAGATGAAATAACCGGGTAACTCTGAGAGGTGACCAAGTTTATTATATTGAGTATATCAATTTTTTTTTTTTTTTATTTTTTATTTTTTTTATAGTATATCAATTTTAATGGTAAAATCATACAATAAAAAACCCAATCATATGTGAAATGCATTCTTTTATGAATGGGCTGTCACATGCCATTCAACCCTAACCATTTTCCCAACAATGCGTTGTTTTAACGGACTTTCCCGAATTTGATGTTATTTTGAAGGTCAATGTCAAATATCTCAACAACGAGCCAACGCTTTTCTTTCAAATTTCACACAAAGTTATATTAATATCTGGATAATACATCTGTAAAGTTTCATACAAATCGGGTTTCAAATAAAACGTGTGGAGATAGTTTGGTAAAGTTGGTCGTTAAAAAATAGCGAAATTCTTCGAAAGAAAGAAGAATGTGTTTTACGGAAAAGATATACATGGAATTTCAAATGTAAGCCCATAAATGTTTAGCGCATATATAACAAGACGCGCATACAAATTTTCACGCATCTGGGGCTAAAAATATGAAAAATAAGCGACTTAGAATGACCCCTACTGTGTTTCAGTCCATCTTACCCCACCCACTTTATTTACCCATATCTCGGAAATAAGCCGAAACCAGATTTTTTACACATACAAATTAAAGATATTATGTAACCCTATAAATCCACAAAATTTAAAGAAAATCTATTTTTGACCCCTTATTGCAACCCATCCTTTGGACATATTGTTCACAAATAATGTGTCATTAATACTGATCAGTAAAAATATCTCGGAATCTGCGAGAATTGTCTACACTGGGTACACAAGCTTGTACTTTGTAAATCGCATGAATCGACATACAAGGTTTGCATTTACACCGACGATATATGATTTTGAGAGAAAGAGAAGGGAACAGAGAGATGTTGCAATCAGAGAGACGGGTGGAGAAGAAGACGATCAGATAGTGAAAATATCAAGAGGGACAGATGAAAATAGGCAGAGCAACAGATAAGCGGGGAGTGAAGACATTCTTGATTTGTTATTTCAACTACAAATGAATTAAACGATTTAAATGAGTACCCATAACTTAGCGTTTGATGAATAATGAATGATCCTCCTTTGAGAACTTCCATTTTGTTATCTGCATTTGCTTTCGTATTGAATACCATAATCTTTTGCCACTGCAAAAGGGTTACAAAAAGTCACCACTTTTTCTCATAATGTAGCTTCTGAATAGTAGATGTATATACGTATACCTTCGACAATGATGCCGCCTCCTTACACTTGGAAACAAAAACGATACAGTACAGTCCTTGTTCGAACATCTGTCACGTGTGTAGTTCTCAATATAATGGCTTCTGGTTATCACTGAAAAATGTAATAAACATAGAAACAAATATAATGGCTTCTGGTTATCACTGAAAAATGTAATCACCATAAAAACAAACAAGTACAATATAACTGCATGATGCAGCATAGGATGGAGCACGACCTAATTAACTTGTCCCCAGAGGCAGATAATGTGCCTTCTACAGTGATGTCGTCTCCTTACACATGGAAACAAAAACGATAGAGTACAATCTTTTTTTGAACATCGATCACATGTGTAATTCTCAAAATGGACGTGGTTTCTCGTTATCACTGAAAAATGTACAGGTCGTGATAAATGACCGGATAAAGCATCTATAGATTATAGCTAGAATTGTTCTACCAGGTCATTTATTGCGAGCTATAATTACCATAAACTGCCAACAAACATGAGCTGGAATCTGTGGAAAGGGGTACAATGGTTTGAACTAATTCCAAAAACAAGACCTGGTTTTGACGTTCATACGAGAATTGCCATTGGAAAACATTGAGGAAAATTATGTCAATGCTGATAATCAGTATTTTCTCCTTTTGCCGCAATACTTTCTGGGTTATATTGTACATACATTTTGTATCAATTACTGTCAATTTTATCACGTACAGTACCTAAGTCAAATAAGACCACTTTAAAACATCGCTGCTTTGGAAAGGTTGAAGCAAGCAAAGACCTTTAACTGCAATGGTAAGGTGCAGCCTTATTTGGGTCATCATTGCTGTTTACAACAGTCACTGGTTATATAGAAGACTATTGTTGTAAAGAATAAAATGGATCCTGATCAGATTGGGCATGTGGTAACCCGGATTCATGTTGGTCTGAAATGCCATAATGTCCCATATACAGTCGACACTCGTTATGTCGACATCGGATAAGTCGAATTTTCGCTTAATTCGAAGTTCAAACTGGTCCAATCCTCATCTATTGACATATTTTTTTTCAAAACAAAATAATTTCGAACTGAATATAGCAATTGAAATATAGTAGGAAAAGGATAGAAATTGCTCGACACGAGCAATTTCTTTCCTTTTTCTACTATATTTCAATAATATTCGTACTTGATAAGTTTCAAAAACGGTCAAATACCAAATATTTCGAAGCCGAACAAAATCGGATGAGTCGAACTCCGGATATGTCGAGGTATTTTGACGGCCCTCTCTGACTTCGACACAACGAGTGTCGACTGTAAATTATTTTCACTATACTCAATATTAGCTTTAATATTCGCAAAGGCTACATTGTTTTACATTACTGCCAAAAAACGTGATATATTTCGTAAAATTCCTGCGCTGTGTGTCGCATTGCATTGCGACACCCCCAAAAGAGAGATTAATGATTTTTGTCACTCTTGCGTAATAGGATAATGATAAAAAGATGAGATGTCTAGCCAACATACTGTTTCCAATTAAAATATAACCTTTCCTTAATCAAGCCATCGTAACTTCTGACAGACATTTCTGTGCGAAAACTTTTTTTTTACTTTTGCTAGACGAATTATTTATAAACAAAAGATATCTCCGTCAATATACATTTTCTCGTGTACAAGAACTACCGATTTTTGAAAATGCAGCGATATCGACAAAGCACAAACTGGATTGAATTGAAAAGAGTTGTAGGTTGAAAAAAAATGTGGAGTGATGATTTAGTTATTCTACTGACAGAATTTAATTTACTGTAAACATGATATTGCAGTGGACAACTTAAATGAATGTATTTTTTTACAATTTTGGTTTTTCTCTGTGAAAAGACATTATGGGAAATGAAGAAATTGCTTGTAACAACGATGTTCCACAATGTTATCTAATGCCTTCACAGGTATCTTGTAGGGCGTCAAAAAGCCTCATTATATTGGAATGGGTTGATCAAAGCATGAAAAACAGACCAGTTTAATAGACAATAAGCATTGGGTCCACCAAATATTGCTTTTCGAATACACTATTATTATGTCTAGTTCTAGAACAAACATTCAAAATATTCAGAAAATCCTCTTATACCATTAAAGCAAACGATCTTGGCCATTGAAGTCTTTTCAGACTGCACATACTGACTGGGACTGAAATTTCTCATGTGCCCATTCTAGTGACAATTATGCCGAAAATAGAAATAAAAATGGGACAGAATTTTGAAAAAAGACACTTTTAGAATTTAACCCATTACTGCACAGTGACGCCTTTTGACTACCTCACAAGAAAAGGATAAGAAAAACATTGTGGAAAATAAAGAAATTGCTTGTGACAAGCAATTTCTTCATTTCCCACAATATTTTCTACACAAAAGACCAAAAAATGTAAATTTTCATCCAGTTTAAATTGTCGTCTGCAACGTCTTATGAATTTGGATCATCCCAAAATTTTGTCGTTTGGGAAAGGGTTAAGACCACCATGTTACCAGATCAGCCCTTGATCAAATGTAGCACAATTATAGATAATCCATGCTGCTAACTTACAGATGCTACCAGTAATAAGGAAATACAGTAGACACTCGTTGTGTCGAAGTCAGAAGGACCATCAAAATACATCGACATATCCGGAGTTCGACACATCCTTTTTTTTTTCTTTGTATCTATTTCAATAATTTAATCGTTTTTATGTTCATCAAGTACGTACATTATTGAAATAGTAGTAGGAAAAGGAAAGAAATTGCTCGACATGAGCAATTTCTTTCCTTTTCCTACTATATTTCAATGGCTACATTTATTTCAAAATCATTTTGTTTAATATTTTTGATATCCATCGATGAGGACGGGACCAGACTTTCACTTCGACTTAAACAGAAATTCGAGTTATCCGATGTCGACATAACGAGTGTCGACTGTATAGATCAACAAGGGGCTTGATCAGACTGTGTGTATGCACAGACTGGTCTGGATCCATGCTGGTCTCAAAAGCCACAGAGGCTCCTTCCTCATTTTCTGATTCAAATATTTGTATATTTCCGTCTTAAATACATTTATTGACTTTTTAGTACTAATTCGTCAAATGACTAAGTTATTTTTTACCTTTAAGCAATTTACCAAATTTTCACACACATAAATGAAAAGGTCTAGTAATTTGCATCATACAACTGTAAAATTTGCTAGTATTAACCCACATACAAACAAAAACTACTTTTGACATCGAAAACGCTAATTACCGGTATCTGCAGAAAACAAATATCAGAAAAGTGATAAACACGGAAATGTAGGAATTTACGGACATTTATTTTGTTGTCCGAATTCATTGCTGTTCGATCGGTAAAACATTTTATTAAGTAAGGAAGGATAACATTGATTAAGGTAGTCCACCCCTATTGAGATTCAACCGGCGTCGAAATTTTTCGTGGGATGTCGTTAACATTCGATACGTATTCAAACCTATTCGGGCGACGGCGATGGTAAATTCCACCGCAATATGTTTTCGACGTGGCCCGAATGATTCCAACGTCGCGTGAATCTCATTAGCGTTGGACTACCTTAAAAACCCCGTGTACCGCTCCTACCTTTTTGTTCGGTTTTGTATGTCGGTCCATCTAATTCTTCATCATCTGTCAGCCAATCATCATCCATTCTCAATCTGCCTGTCTGATCTTGTCCTTCAGTTGTTGTGACGAATCTTGAATCAAGACATGTGGTGTAAAATTATGTAAAAATGGTTTTGTAGCATAAATTACATACTCGTTTTAAATCCTTTCCTAAAAAAGATCTGGGTTTGACATCCATAGTAGGAATAGTTTGGGAAACTCTGACAGATTAGAAGAAATTTGTTGTAATCAGCCATTTCCCAATTAAAGTTCTTGTAGGGGAGACCGGGGCTATTTCGGCCCCGGGGCAAGTTCGGCTAGTGGCTCTTTTGAGCCTGTCGACAGAGATAGAGAGCTCTGACCCGGATTTTAATGTCACTCATGACGAAAGCTTTTCGCAGAAGGTTTTTAGTCGAATTTAATACAAAAACAAAGAATTCAGAACAAGATTCTGATTTTTAGACACTTTCAAAAATTTTTCACATTTATGTAAGTTTTGATTTATAGTAATATGCGCCAGGATTCAGATTTCATTTTTGTATATTTATGAAGACAATTAAGTCCTCTTTCATATTAAAACTAAAGATGAAGTGTTCATGTTATCTAAAAGAAGATATGGCGTGATGTTGACACCAGGTCTGTCTGGGGCTAGTTCGGCCTTTGGGGTTGGGGCAAGTTCGGCCACCACCAAACTTGCCCACGAATAAAAAGAATAGTCGCTGTTAGAATTGCCATTTCTTGACGACTCCGAATATATCAATTGTTCCGACCTAGCTCTAACAGAAATGTAAAAAATGGACAAATTCAAAATCACAGGCCGAACTTGCCCCAGCCTCTACTTGTTATCTCGAATGTCCCCTTACTCACGATGATTGGACTGTTATAACAATGCTTTTTCAATTTATACCTTCATTTGGAAGTCGTATACAGATTCCTTTAAATTTAAACAGTCTAAAAATCAAATATAAGGATTTATAGGTCTGCGCATACCTTGCCCCAAGGGTGGGCTGAACTTGCCCCATGTATGGGGCAAGTTCGGCCACCACGATCAAAACTCTAAAATTTGAAATTCTCTTTATTGAATAGAAAAATATAAAAAGGACAGACGCAGTTTGAAAGGCTTTTGCCTGTCGAACTTAAATATATAAATCACGCCCAAATAACTTTCGTATAATTCAAAATATGAGCAATCGAAATTAGGGGGCCGAAATAGCCCCGGTCTCCCCTAATATTATCCATATTATGAATAACGCACGTTCTGCGTTTGATGCAGATTATTGTGTTGTATGTGGCCAATTCCAATCTGGACCAACCTAAATATCTGTCGTTTTGTATTTTTTCTCCAAAAAGGCCTGGTTTTAACGTCACCGACAGAAAAGACTAAGGAAAACGTTAAGATAAAAGACGAAATTGCTGAAAGTCTGTTCTGTATTTCACATTCTTTCTTTATTAACATCCGTTGTGTTGTCTTTAGTAGCTTTGAATTATCGCTACCCTTTAAATTTCGTCGTTTTGGAAATGGTTAATTTATGCAAGCGCACATTTTATTCATATTACTAAATATTCGCATACATTACGAGATAACACTTTCCATCATTAACAACTCCACTTCAGATAAAAAAAAAATGTGTTTGCATAAAGATATCGTCTATTGAAAACCAGACCATAGTATCTCGTATTTTTTCAAAAAATCTTTTTTTGCTTTATTTGGTGAATAATGCTTAGATCCGTATCCACTCGAAATTTCAGCCCTCTATCTTAAATACTTTTTAAGATATTGAACAAAGATCAAACCACGTATCTAAGATTGAGCACAAGTTCTAGGAAAAGAAGAATGTATTTTCAGATACGTTTATTTTTTCAGTTTTAGCAACAAATTGTTCTGCCAAATGATGGTAACTGTGAATACAGCATTATGGCTTTTACGAATTCATGATTTTTTCAAGGAAATGTCCAGCCAGATTGTATCATATAGTGATACACTGTTATGGTTTTCACATGTCAAACATTTATTCTCCGTCTATGTCATGCCAGAACATTGTACCTAGCGATAATATATGTTTGTTTGAGTTATAATCTTAAATGGTCCAGACCATACTATATCATTTAGCTATAGGTGACTTTAGCTTTTTCATATACTGTGATTGAAACTAGATTTTCTCCAAACCAGTCAATCTTGTCTGTAAATAATATGTTTTTCATTCGGAATATTTCACCGCAGACAGCTAATTGGTGTTGATAACAATGTATCAGAGCACTGATGTAGCATGACATCAATTTATTTTCATGACCTTCTCCATGAAATGACAGCTGAATTTTCAACTAATATTACCGACATAGGGTCATTGCATGTAAACGATTTATGAAATATTTTCAATAACAAGTAAATTTACATTTTACAGTCATTTAGTGAACAATTATGCCATAGTTAAAACAGAACTTTGCAGAAAAAGAAATTTGGTATACATTCTCCAAAAGAGGGTCCATAATTTTACGGTAAATCTAATGTACATAATACTTTAAATTTGGTATTTCCTTATAATTTATATAATAATAACATGTAGCAAGGCATTTTTCCTTCTCTTTTTTGGGGGTGGGGGTGTTCTTATAAGGAGCCATATAAATGTTACAACAATATCCGTAATATTCTTATTTGATAAATTACAAGATTTAAAAATTACATGTACTAAAGCAGTTTGTTTCATATCTGTTGGAAATCGCCAATCAGAAGCTTTAGTATTGTCAACAAAACTTGCATAATAAGAAGCTATTTCCTTAATAAATTACATGTTTGTTATTTGTTTTAGAAACATGTGACTTTAAGCTGTTTAATTTGTAGATGTGGTCTGAGGAAGAAGACGGTGATCTTGTTAAAATAGCAACGCAAATTAAACAGAACACCCTTGAGGTAGAACCAACCGTTTCACTGTCTACCAATGATGCTGAGAGTATAAACAACGACAAAATATCTCTATGGAAAAAGGCATGTGCGGCTTGAGCATGACTTGGTTACAGCAATGCTTGGAAAGGAAGATGATTTAAAATACATTAAAGAAATTGATCAAAAGATATGGAAAAGGTGCATGGCTTTCATAATATTTTAGAGAAAAATGAAGAAATTGATGTATATTCAAAAACAATTGACAATGAGGGAATGGATACTCTGCTTTGTGATGATGTTTTAGAGACTGAAAATATAAACGATGTAGTTGATGTTGATATCCCTGAACAAATTGGAAATAAAACTGGTTCTAAGGAAACTTCTCTGAAAGAGGACAATACCAGAGTCCGTAGTGAAAAAAGGATTATGTGACTGTATTTTCAGACGACTTACAGACTATCAAAAATGTTCCTCACAGTACAAAACATGCAACAAGGAAAACACAGAAACACTCAATGGAGGGTAGGATTCAAGTTCTGATGTTGATGGTGATGATTACCTCTTTGTGCTTTAGTTAATTGATTTACTGAACAAAGATACACATCTAATTCCAAGGATGAAACATATAACCCAAATTCTAAAGAGCTTAATTCATCTGGCTTAGAAGGAAAGCGATGATGCACTGAGAAAGATGTTGACTGATTCCGTGTCTAAAGTGAAATCAAAACCACCAGATATTTCATGTGACCAGCATGCCACTACGTCAACTTGACCGATCATGAGACCGCCAGAGATGAGCAAGAAATTGGTAAGCAAAAACAGATAAGTTACCAATAGGAAATTATCAGAAACAATCTGATAATGGAAAAATGCCGACTAGATAACATCTTGAATAAAGAATGATTAACAACTAACAAAACCAGTGATCTTAAACTTACTGAAGTAAGAAATCATATAAATTCTTTTCCGTCTGTTGAGTCTCACTGCACAAGAAAGTCCATAAGCAGGCATTATCTTGCTGCAAACCTGAAAATCAAGAGGATGTATGAAGAATATGTATCCCAATGTCAATAAAAACAGACGGAACAAGTTAAGGAACCTATTTACTGACGAGTCTTTAATGAAGAATACAATCTGTCCTTTCATGTACCAAAAAGGATCAGTGTAATGTTTGCGACAGATTAAATAAACGCAAAATAAGACGAAACTCTTGACGAAGCAACAAAAGAAGAGTAAAGCATTCACCAAAAAGGAAGATTGTCACCCGAGAACAAAAACATAACGATAACACACTGGCAAGGGAAAATCCAAAAGAACACACATGACCATTCGATCTACAGTCGGTTCTTTACACTCCATGTTCATTGTTAAGTGTGATGTATGAGAAAACTTTGCTGCTACAACTTTTCGGTGTACAATGCAGGTGACAAACGTGTTTCATGACTTGTTATCTATGGTCGGAAACAGACGATAAATGTGAATCAAATGAAACTTCAAATTGATTGAATCTTTATCTTGCTAGCCTTGATACAGAGGTGAAACATGTTATACTGTATTCAGACGCGTGTACAAAATCGAAACCAGATCGTGGCTATAACCCTTTTATACTCCTTGTCAGCAATTTCACATCTAAAGATAATCGATCACAATTCCTTGAAGGTGGACACTCCCAGATGAAATTCGCTCTGCTATTGAATTCGCAAACACAAAAACAAAGATCTTCGTGCTTAGTCAATGGGAAACTGTGATTGCAATGTCGAGAAAGAAAATTCCCTACAACGTCATTTCCCTGAAATATTATGACGTCAAAGACCTAAAGACTTAAAATCGATGAGATTTAAAAAGCCCGAAAATTAGCAAAGCAGAGAGTTGGAAAAGGTTAGATGGACCAGCATGAGGTGGATGAGATTCGTAAAATAGAACCAAAAATGTGCCTTTACAAATATGAACTTGACTACGATACAGATTTTCACAGAGAGAGAATTTTATCAACCAAGAAGAGTATTAATACACATTCGTCCCTTTACAAAACAAGACGCAAATTTCATGTGCAAAGAAGGACTTAGTTTATTTGTGCAAACGAAGTGTTATTCCCACGGAATTCCATGAGTTTTACAAGGGACTGCCATCCAACCAGAACGTTAAAGAAAGGCTCCCAGAGCCAGAGGTGGAAAAAAGGTGAAAATAACACTGACATTGACTAAGAAATGTGTTAGATGGTTTTATATCGAATATAGATACTATACTTTATTTCTGTGTTGGGTGATTATAAAGGACTATTTTGTGTACCAGATGATGCTAAATGTAGATACTCTGTTGTGATTCATTTTCTCTTTACCTTTTGCATAATCTAGAAATACCATATGAATGCATAGATATATAAGAGTGTGTGGCAATACAAAAGTTAGTCTTGCGATTTGTTTTACTTAAAACTAGAGTATCTTACAGCTATATGCAATGCTTTTCCTATTTTATATTCTACAACTTCGATCCTTTTCATGAAAACCATACCCTAGTACACCAAGATACAATGCTCTGGTACAATATTTGTTTGAAAATATTAATAACATCCAAAAGCCATAACCGTGTATCTCAATATGCGATAGTCTTACTGTCTTGAAATGTAACAAATTGTATGTTTGCACCAAAACCAGAATCTCTTATCTCGAGAAGAGATGTTTTCGCTATTGGGAAAATGCAAATTTTAGAGCCGTATTTCATTCTAAAAGCAAAATTGACTAAATCTCCCTTGAGGTAATGCACAATGATAAAAATGATATATCACTGATTAAGAATCATATCAGAGCTAATCATTGTGAAATATTACCTTAAAATACCGTTCATTAAAAATTTGCGAACGTTTTTTCCTTCTACTGAAAAAATTGAAAATAATGAGATACGAGGGTCTGGTTTTAAACGGACGATATCGTCGCTTTTCAATAGAAGCTTCGAAACTGCAACTTGTATTGAGACAATGAAAGAAAATGGTTGATTATTATGCAATTTTCTACAAAAGTCAAAGCTTGCTGAACATGCATTTTGCAACAACAGTCAATTGGAATAACCCACCCCCTACCGCGAAATTTTGACATTTGATAAAGTATTAAACCAATGTTTATACGTGTGTTGGAAGTATGTGTTTTTGAACATCTCTATATGGTACAAGGTAAACATGGTTAAGTGCACCAGACGTCTCAATATTCAAATTTCATATTGGAACAAATTCAAGGGAGTTGCAACAGACAAAACTATTGTAACGGTTGTTCAAGAACTGTGTATGTTATATGGCATAAATTAAAACATTGAGGAAAGAGGCGAATGCATTTTCTCATTAAGGTAGAATACCCGTAAAGTGACCATTTTGAGATTCGTAAAACATTGGATTTTTTCGAGCATCGTCGTTACGTATACGAATTTATTCGGTCGTTTACATTCGGCGGTGGAAAGTTCCACTGCCGGATATTTTCGACGTCGCCTGAATAATTCCGGCGTCGCGCGAATCTCATTAGGGGTAGACCACCTTAATCCTTTTCTCATTGTTTTAACAACATTTCATGATTAAGGATATCCGAACAGAGATTTGGGAATTGTTAACCTAAATATGGCATTGTTGTCACGTATCAAACAGATAAAAAACAACAGGAAAATAATACTGTTTCACAAGATATCGCTGCTTTTCAACAAAAACCTCGTAAATGCAGCAAAAAATCTTTTTTGTTGAAAAACATCGATATGCACTATCGTATTACGTGCTTCAATTATCTATAAAAGGCTTGGAAGAATGTCCATGCAATCAAATATCGCATTCCTTTGTCTATCTTTTGTAACGCACATTTTATACATTAGATCTAGATTTCTACCGAACACTCTCCTAAAAAGGCCAAAGAATAAAATGTCGATAACCTGCATTTTCTCCATTTGTCTCATTATTTTATAAATTGGCTTTATTCTACACCCATTCTTTCTTTATCAACACCGGCTGTTGTCATTGTTGCCAATTGTACATATATCCTATCTTCATGAACAATGATTTTGTCGTCAGCAGCATCTTTGAAATTGGAACAGTCCATTCTTTTTCCATTCCGGTAAGGACAAAACACTAAAACCAGAAAATCCTCTATTAACATTATTGAAATGGGAATAACAGAGTAACTATTGTTATAAATAATAATTTGAACTTTGTTTTCAACATTGTAATTAGTAGATTTGGAAGTGTTTTAAGGTATTACAATCATCATTAGCAGCATCGCCGTCTGTATTGTCGACAGTAACAACAATAACAACAACAACATTAACCCATTACCAGGCTAAAAAGTCTAGACTAGTCTAAATTCAAAGATGTTGCAGACAACAAATTGAAGTGAATGGAATTTAAAATTCTTGGTCTGTTTTTGTATAAAACATTGTGTAAAATGAAGAAATTGCTTTTCACAAGCAATTTCTTCATTTTCCATAATGTTTTTCTATGCCAAATCTGTTGGGTGCGTCAAATGGCCGTATGTGGGAATTGGAAAATAGCAATGGGATTCTATCAAATATATTCCCATGGTGGTGAATTTTGACACCTGGCAGCGCACCTTGCAGTCTCCCTTGACCCTTTTTCTTCTCGTTCACTGCTAATGCATTCTACTAATTCAAAAACACAAAAACATAATTATTAGAAGGAAGTGTTTTCAAACGAAAAGATACGTTTTCATTTATGGTTGAAACAATTTTCGTGTTTTAATTGAATAACCATGCCCACATGTTCAAGTGAATATTATGGTTTTAATACTTTGCATTTAACCCACTCCCTTGCAATGACACTTTTTGACTTCCTACAAGATACTAGTAGATCTAATGACTTTTTAAAAGATTGAGGAAAATGAAGAAACTGCTTGTGACAAGCAATTTTCTTCATTTAGTTTCCACAATGTTTTCTATCTCAAAATACCAAAAATGTTTAAATTTCATTCACCTAAATTTTTTTTTTCAATTGGGACAATCCTAAAATTTCGCCGTCTGGTAATGAGTTAAGATATCGTCGCTTTCTAACGAAAACCTCGTAACTGCAGCTTAAAACAAGCTGCAGTTTCGATGTTTTCGTTGAAAAGCAGCGATATGATTTATTAATACCGTCTTCGGCGTCTTCGGCGTCGTTCATTTCGGACTTAAGGCTAATGGAAACTCTTAAAATACCTCTCAACCACATGGTTGTACACGGGACAAATATAATTATAAAATGTAAACACTTCTACCTTTCAAGTTGACCTCTTTTGTCATAATCCATTTTTAAGAATTCAAGTGAAAAAATAAGATAATTCATCAAGTAATGATGTACGTTTAAAACATACCATTAACATTTATTACATTAAGTACTACGTTGTTTCATGTTCCGTACACAAATGACGTTAAATACTAAATAGTTCACAGCTACACTCTCTAAATTAATGAAGCACATTTGTGAAGTAAAGTAGGCTTAAGAAGTCTGTAAAAGGTGACACAGTCACAATTCTGTACTGTATTTACTCATAGCCATTCAAACGAAGGAAAGTTTTCTGTTGTCAATTGTAATGGGCTAATTTTCTTCTTTGCGTTTTTGTCTTGAACTGTTTTGGTGTATAATCACGTGACTTTGAATTTCCAATAATCTTCAATAACTTTGTCAATGCTTGACCAATTTGAATTCGGTTTGAAGCAGAAAAGGTGGAAAATGTTAGAAATAACCTTAACGTGATGAACTTTTAAAAAATCAACTGACAAAAAAGTTATTGAAGATCAACCAAATTTTGGTTGATCTTCGATAACTTTTTTCAGTTGATTTTTTTAATTCCACCACATCTATCTAAAGCGTAGCGTCTGTCCACATTCTCTGCTTCAACCCGAATTCAAATCGGTCAAGTATTTACAGAATTATTGAAGATTTTCTGAAAATATTGTATCACGTGATTATCCATCGTATATTTTGATATCATCATAAAGAGGAAAATGCGATCCATCTCCGTGTATGGTTGATTGTGCTCTCGCCCACGTTCAGGCCTACATTTTCTAAATCTTTATTTGTTCTTCATAAAAATTGATAATACCAGGGCCCGATTATATAGATTACACACTGGTTTGTGCTAATCACATGAATAAATGCAGGCTTTGGATAAACATGTTATAGGAAAATCTATGTAAAACATGTATTTAACCACTTGGTTAACGCCAATAAAAGTGTACCCAAACGGGCCCAGTCGTTAGAATAAAAGGTTTGATTTGATTTATAGGGGTCTTACGCCGTTTTAAACTGCTATGGTCATATCGCGGCGGCTGGAGCACCTAACCGTGGGTTCCTCCTTGTTCGACTCTCACCAGTACTACCACAATATCCAAGCCGTGCCTCCAGTTGCTCTCTCACATAGATGATTTACACCAATCGGTGAGAGACAAATGACTTTTGTCAAATGTCAGAATGGATACTGGCCGAGCCGGGGTTCTAACTCGCGACCCAGGCCTGGAGAGAATAAAAGGCACATGCATGCGAGATTAATGAAAATCGAAATTAGTTTTCAGTCTGTTAGCAATTTTGTACGGTATACTTAAACCATTAAGGTATGTTCATTGAAAGTAACTGAGGTGTGAAGATGAATGGTCGATGACTGTATAATTTTGTCTCGCTTTAATCCTTTCTCAAATAGTTCGTGTTTTACCTTACTTGTTGTGACGACGTTGGAAAATGTTTAAAGGTAGAAGACCCATGTAAAAACACTTTTAGCCGTACGAAATGCATCAAATTATACACACTTGTAAATAACCTCACAAAGTTGATTCACCGTGCCGGATTTCAGAATTAAGCTTCAAGAAGAAAATAATTTACAAATATAATTTTAATCTACTAAAGGAAAAAAGAAACGCAACAACAAATAAATTTGACCATACGTTTTGTTTTTGTCTGTCTCAAAATCACCCTTATTCGACTACTTTTTTCAATACATAGTAAAATTTGATCATTTGACCTTCTCGTGTCAAGATTCCGTCAAAGTCACAGGTTGTATGTGTCCTAATTATGCGTCTAAATGAGAGTGGTATTGCGTCAACGTAAAATTCGTTCTTGCACGCAATCCAATTTGACGTTAACGATTCCTGGCTAAAATGTGGTTGCTTTACTGTCCATGAATAGCATCAACAATTTTCCTCGATAAGAGAATTTGTTTACGTAGGTAAAATAAGCGAACGTTACGGTCCTGACGTCGTGACGTTAGACGTTGACGACCGCTTTTCTGGCGACCGTGAGTTGTTCCGTTTGTTCTAAGACGTTATCTCAAGCAATATTTTGTCAAACGATGTACACCAAATTCAGCAGCAATTGTGTTTTGAGATGTTCCATTCGTAAACACCACAATTGCTACCGGACGACGTCTTTGAGTAAGTCGCAAAGTGATATGAGGGATTTAATCCAAACGAAAATCATTGCCTTTTGTCGAGTCGACGTGCATCTACACAAATCAAACGAGTTTTATGTAATTTTTGGGTATTTTTAGGTTTGCACGTGAGAAACGTGTAAACGTCTATTTTGACGTTATCTCACAGGTAAGACAGGTTCTAACGTAAACAAAACGATCAATATTAAGATACAGTTCCTTGTTATAATTAGTAACAACTTTGACTCTACAACATAAAAGAATTAAGAGAAATAACAAAAATAGTTGTTGCGTTTCTTCTTTCCCCTAGTATATATTCATATACATGTACAAGGGTGGTAATTTGAACATTTTTGTCAAATATTTTCATAAGTATGCATGAATTCAAAATTCTTAACCGTACAAACTGCTTATGTTTATATTTGAAATGGAGATGTAACACAGTTTAGGAATTACTGGTGTTTTTCAAATTTCGCCGCTGGCTTTTTGGTGCTAATCATAGGTCTTCTACCTTAAAAAAAGAAGAAAAGTCGTTTATCTACATCTTCTCCTTCCCCACTCTTTTCTATGTTTAAACATCCAAATTCTCTGCAATTTGTGACATACATGTACTATCGTCTGCAACATTTTCAAATTTGGCAAGGATGTATGATTTGTCGTCTGCGAATTAATTAAACCTTTCCCCAAACAATACAATGGTGGTTTAGGGTGGTTCGGCTTGAAAGCCGGTAGTGATAACGATAAAATGTATGTTCGAGGGGTGAGTCACATGTAAACGGACTGCTATAATATTAATCTGCTTCGAAATTTTGGCAAACCCTTTCGCAGACAGCAAATGTTGGGGTGGTTCAGATTTTTGAATGGCATCTGTTTCGATCTTCGCTGGCCAAGGACGAACCCTTCGTTTGTATTCATCCTTGGTGGATTTAGTCCGATTTTCATGGTAATGCGATGTGGCACCTAGCGGCTGGCCTCTCCGGCTTTTTTTTATGTTTTTTAAAGCCACCATTTTCTAATTTTCTCTCAATATATTTAAATCCTACGCATGTTAAGACATAGCTTTGACAATGTTACATACAGACCGACCAATGGATAAGTCAGTATATATGTGTGTTTGTCTGTGAAAGAAATCAGTCAATTGCAGGTGATGATCAAAGGAAATAACTAATCCAGATCCATGTTCTTCTCCGTTTATTGTATACGCACAGTCTGATCAGGAACCAAGTCATTCTCAAATCGTTCCTTTGTGAACTGTAGCAACTGTAGAAGAGCAACACGGATTTTAATCGTTCTGTTTTTGACCACAGCACTGGTGGTGAACTAAAACAATTTTCGCTACAACAAGGTATAGATATTTTGCGTTTAAATGTGAGTTTATAGATTTTTTTCTAATGACAATGAACTTGACCTAAAAACAGACCTGGTTTACTGTTTTGTATTGACAAACTGTCGGTGTTGTTATAAAATCTCGTAACTACGGCTTCGATAAAGCCGTAGTTACGATATTTTATAACAACACCGACGGAATACATTGATCGCGTGAAAACGTCCCTCGCTTTGGCCGAGTTCACCACCAATGCACATGCTGATCTGGAAACGTGGTAGTCTTAAATGTTACCTAAGGGACCTTTCTCAAGATCCTGGCTCAAATGTTACACTTTTTGTCGCAATTTTATTATGTCGATATATAAGTTTATGGATATGTGGAGGTAAATTAATCCCATCCTTGTCTCTCAAGGGAGTATAGCGCACGATAAATGACCTGACAAAGCATCTCTAGCTAATAGCTAGAGTTGCCGTGGCAGCTCATTTATCATGAGGTATATAAAGGACACGTGTCCGGAGGTTATTTTCTGTTTGTACATTCCTCATAAGACGGGGGATTATCCACGTAACTCGGAGGTTTAGGTCCCTCATTAACCCGACTGAGTTCTCCCCCTTCCCGTCCTACTATAAACACTTGACTCTGCCGCCGGGTACTGGTTACCCGTCTCGCGGTCTTCGAGTACTTGTAGATACCCAGTGATATGCAAATACCAATAAACGCGGGTACCATCCCGAATACCAGCACGTAGAGATAAACACGTGGATTACACGTCACTGTGACGTCAATATCATTCGGACTGTCTCGTGGAACATCGATAATAATAGTATCATGGCCGCCAATATCAAGGTTCACGTCACAATTCCTTGATTTGAAACATTCCTGGACACTAGTCTTCACGTCGTAATATCTCCGGGTCAGGTTAAAGTCCACGTCTATAAAGTTACCCATGCTGTATTCATATCTGTTTGCGAACAGGAAATAGTACTGATCGGTCTCACCGAATGTGAAGGACGTGGTGTAGCCGTATGTTCCGATTAATATTGTCGTCATACTCTGATAGCAGTCTGAACAGTCGCTATCGTCGATCCATTTATTCAAGTTAGATTTTCCTTTAATAACGTAGAAGTCAAACATTGAATTAACGCCGCGCACGGTAAGTTGAATGGACGATCCCTGAATGAAGTAGAAGCCCCAGTACTCGTACGAGTTAGATGTTATATACGAGGATACCTTTAGTTGATTATGTCTGGGTGGTCCTGCGGAGATGGGCGGGAAGTCTGGCAGTAGATAGGCATCAATACCTGACGAGGATTGAATTCTGACGTCAGCACAAAATGACGGCGATATTCGGTGTAGTTGTCGCATGTCCCAGGGGGAATCACTCAGGCTTTGATCACCAAAATAATTATTAGCGACTAGTATACCGCTTGTTAGTGCGGCCGCGACAACCCACACCCACGTAAGAACGATGCGTGTTTTTGGAGTCATCTTTGTAAGACAGAAGAGAAAGCCAATAAGCCAGCAGAGGGCGCAGCAACATTCGAGACTGTCGTCGTTGTTGTTTCTGCCGTTTCTACTGCGTCTAGTAGAATGATAGGCCCCGGCTACTGTAGCGGCCGAGAATCCACCGCCGCTAAAACCTCCGCCACCACCGCCGCTAGATATAGTACCACAACCGTGCGTCATCTTGGAGATAGGTCTTTACCACTTCTGTAAGAGAAATGAAAATGAAATACAAGTGACATCTGGACATCGGATAAGTCGAATTTCAGCTTTTGAAAATAGAAATTAAATGTAGTCGCGTCTTCGTCAATGGATATCAAATATTTCAAACAAAATAATTTCAAAATAAATATGGTCTACGTTTAGCAATTTCTTTCCGTTTCCTACTGATGAGTAACACAAATGGTCAAACAAATGCTATTTCGATCGGGATGGAACAAAAATCGGATGCATCGAACTCCGTATACGTCGAGGTATTTTAACGGCCCCTCTGACTTCGACACAATGAGTGTCGACTGTAATCAAAATATGAGCCACAATCTGGGAAAATTGGGTTTTAGAAAACCAAGAATCGAGATCCGCATATGTCTGAATCGAAACGTAAACTACTGTCTAAGTTGTGTTTCTGGTATTATTGTAGAAACGAAGAAACTATATCATGTATTTGAAAACATCGTGGATTTTGATCAGACTCGGTGTGCCAGATGATCTGAATCTATATTGGTCTCACACGCAAGGTAAACGTTTACCCTTCACCAAACAAGGTCCTGTTTTCACGCCCAGATAGGACACAAATGGGAAAAATCAATCAAAAGAAGAAAATACTGAGTATCAGTATTTTCTTCTTTTGACTCAATACTTTCTTGGCTAAATTATACACAAAGGCGATATTCCCATTTTCTCGTTTGTAATAGATTTTTAATTGAGCAACCCTTTGAGGGAAGATCTTGGTATCAAAATATACCGGAGTTTACGACGTATCGAATGGTACGTATCTCAATACTGAGAGTTAAGTATTTGATTTAAAATTTAAGAAAATGTGTTCTTACCGATTGTTTTTGTTTACATAAGTAAGGAAAATATATCATAACAAAGTCACGTGATTGTCGCCTGTGTAAAAGTAGAACATGAAACATGTTGGTGTGAAAAAATACTTACTCGCTTTCATGATAATATCTTCGTTTTCAATGTTTTCTATTGTTTTTTGTTTGTTTGTTTGTTTGTTTTTTGTTTGTTTTAAGGATGTCAAAAAATGTATTTTGTGAAAGATGATAACCTTACTTACCTTTTTATACTGTAGGTTCCTTTTCCTTCGATAAAAAATGTAGTTTCAAATGGTAACGAAATGACACGTCTTCAACAATTGAAATATGTCCTTAATGTCAAATTTAATGGGTTGCAGTTCACTAGCTTATGTTGTTTAATATTGTAATCAGGCTTATTTAATTTATATACACAAACACATCATTGGATACGTTCGAAAATATCGTAACTACAGCTTATTCAAGCTGTAGTTACGGCATTATCGAACTTAATCGACGATTTGGAGATATCTAATCAAATGACTCTGATTAACATTTTCCCAAACGACATTTTTTTTCAAAATTTTCCTTTCATTTGTGCAACGAATTTAGTTGTTCAGGAAGCGGAAATTGTGTATACTTTAGAATACGAATGTGATAGAGAAAAAGGAGAAAATACTGATTATCAGCAATTTCCTTTTTTCTCTCGATCTTTCCAAAACTCTAGCCGTGAAATTACTGATTGTTTTGGAAAAGGATCCATTTGTGTGTTAACGAGATAGGTCACATGAGATATTGACTAATTAAAGAAATAAGGGTTTTTTTCCCAGGCCCGTGACTTAACGTTTCTTCAAATCCTTTATTTCACAATCCCTGGTAATGGCACAGCCAAAAGGAGAAATATTTTAATAAAACCAATCTGATTAAAATCCGATGTTAACTTACAACAACATCTGATAGGTACCAGTAAGGGGTGGGAAATCCAAAATCGGTTATTTTTGCTCTAACCAATCAAATATTTTATCAATATGTATATGATATTCCATGACAAGCACGCGCAAACACATCCATTCTTCTGCATTGCAATGTGATGCACTCGTGGCTTAGTGATCGGTTTCGGTTTTCAGAAACCTGACGGCATTTATTTGAATGGTCAGAAGAAAATGCCATTGGAGATGAATCCTACTGGTGCCTGTTAGATATTGCTTTCAGTTAACACCGAATATTAATCAGATTGGTTAACAAAACACATTCACATTAATGTATCAAAGTGGTCATGAATACGCTGTGCATGATGACGTAAGTGCTGTCAAGCAGATAGTTATCTTTTCCATCTATATACAAGGACATATCCAGGATTTTTTCCGAGGGGGGGGGGGGGGGTGCAAGCCCAAATGAAGGCTTAAAATGTGTTAAATTTATAACGTTACACTATACAGAGTGTCCCAAAAAAAACACGGAACCCATTTTTGAAAGTGCATTCCTCATGTCTCAAGTATTATTTCTCCACCAAATTTACATATGCCATAGCAACGACAGTTTTCTATGATCAGTTTAAATTTGGTTGAAAAAATAACGATTACTTTTGAAAATATATACATTCAAATGAATGCACCCTGAAAACCATTTTAACACGATATCGATTTTTTTCGTTTTGCAGCTCGCGCCTACACTCATTGAATTAATTAACGCTTCACAATTGGTTAAAATATTCAATACAATACAAAAGTGATTTTGAAACATTGTATTCACAAAAGTGCTGTTTTACTAATAAATATAATAAATAAACTGATAAAAAAGAGCTGCGATGTAACTAAAATGAATGCAAACAAAATATCCAAGTCATCACAGACTCATGAATAATAATCATAGGCACTTATTTTATTTCTGACCAACATGCCGGTCAGCGCTCAAATGAAAAGTATTACGGGTTGCATTTGACCTGACACTGCCCTTCATGGCAAACATGTTCATATAAGACAAATAACACCAAATTCACCAAAAAGAATTAAATCACAGTCCACAGAAATGTATACTATACAAGAAAATTATGACTGGACTAATTTTAGTAAACATCTCAAGCTCTCAATTTATGAAAATAAAAGTTAAAACTGCGCCATGTGAAATGAATCACATAATAATTTGAAATTAATTCATACAACCACCCTATGGACTCAATGTACACGTACAGCACGTGTACACATTTATTTTTGAGAAAATCGGTACAACATGTACAACTGTACAGAAGTCAACAGCTGACCGTAAGTGTGCTTTCGCAAACAATCGAGACGCAAAAATCAATATCATGTCAGATCGGCATTTTAGTGTCATTATTAATTTGCTTATAACTTTTAAACAAATGCATATTTTTAAGTGAAATTTGGAACACAAATGCAAAAATAATGTATCTTCGGTGCTGCAAATTCAAAAATTAGATTCTTAGTTTACGCTTTAAAATATTTGACTTTGAATTAGGGTTCCGTTTTTTTTTTTTTTTGGACACTCTGTAGTTATATAGTCTAAATTTAATTTTCGGCCAATGCTTGGGGGACTGGACCCCCTGACCCCTGACCCCCCTATCTAGATCCGTCCTTGATTTAAGTTGATGTAGAATGTTTTTTCGATTCACAACGCCGTTACTACCTTATATAATCCTCCAACGATAATCAGATTCCCGCCAAAAATATAGACCATACCCATTTGATAATGAAAGGTTACACAGATCAAAACACAATTATCACAATTATCGCAATGAAAACAATGATAATACTGTAAGTATGACTTTCTGAAATTACCTGTGTTTGTGGTCTAATGGTTAAACAGTTGGCGCTTTACCTTATCAAAGGAGTTCTTTTTTAACTGTGTGGGTTCGATTCCACACACAGGCGTGTATTTTTTTTTTATTATTATTTTTTTCCCTTATTTGCGTTTTACTTTTTTGTTTTTGTTCCTTTCGCATTTGTAAATAGATATATTCTTTATTTTCAATATAAACCATTGCCAAACGAATCTTTTATGTTTCATGACTTGAATGTTTTCTTAGGCCATAAACCCACTATATAGCACATTATGTATGTGATTTTCCGATATTATCTTATAAATCTGTATAAAAACATAAAGAATCTGCTTTCTTCTCATCTTTTTTTCTAAAATGATAAAACAAAATATATTTGTAAAATAAAATATAATTACCCATCGTTCTATATGAGATTCGAACCCACGTTTGCTAAAAGAAAATGGACGAAACGCCGGAGCTGTATCCACTGAGGTATCGAGTATGTATATATACAGCAGCGTAAAATAAAAGATTTTAATCGTATATAACAAGTCTTTCTTACCTGTAGGCCGAGGTCATTCTTTATTTGTAAACATCACATTATCGTTGGAATGCTATATCACTGGTGGTGAACTCGGTCAAAGCGTGGGACGTTTTCTCGCGATCATTGTATTCCGTCGGTGTTGTTATAAAATATCGTAACTACGGCTTCGATAAAGCCGTAGTTTCGAGATTTTATAACAACACCAACGGTTTGTCAATACATATCGGTAAACCCGGTCTATTTTTAGAACAAATTTATTGTTATTAGAAAAACTATCCAATCAGATCTTTAAATTTACATTTAAACGCATAATATCTGTACCTTGTTGTAGCGAAAAACGTCTATCGCTTTGGTCGAGTTCATCACCAGTGTAATATAACATAGCCTCCTTGAGCTCCTGGCTAAAACTGTTTCGTGTGGGAAAAGCATTAGTATGGTATACCTCACGATAAATGACCTGGCAGAGCAGCCCATGCTAATCGAATGGAATGCTCTACCAGGTAAATTCTCGTCCGCTATAAATACGCTTTCATAAACAAGCACAGCACCGGTTTATAAATATATGTCTTCAATCTACAGGAAAAGCTTGGTAATTCATTGAGACAAACGAAGAATTATTGATAGTCGACATTCTCTACTTTTGTCTGAATATTTTCTTTGCCTCATTGTACACAACCCTATCGACATCCATATTGCTGTCTGTAGCATCATAGAAAGTCTCATTTTTGCTGTTTTGTTAAATAACTAAATCCGTACAAGAGGTTTGGAAAAGCATTTTGTCAAAGTCAAGATTTTCAATTTTTTATTTTGTTAAAAAATCATTTAGCCTTTGAAAGATAACTCAATCTGAATTCACCTGAATATCATCTGCGGGAAAGGGTTAAACAACTAGGCCTCTAATCAGCTGATATGACGTCGTTGTGTAGTAGGCCTACATGTATCTCGTGGCGACACTGAGATTGTTACGAAATATCGCGTAAAATTTCCATACACGGGGTAATATTTACAAACCAGTATAAATTCTAGCCTAAATCTTAAATCACACAACTACCAATCTGATTGGCCGAGACATGCGTCTCATCCAATCAGATTGCTTTCTGTATATTTAAGAATCAGTAAATAGATTTCGATGTTTTAAATGAATAAAGTCCAGGCTACTCTTCTTTTTGGTATACCAGGCCCGTAGGAACAGGGGGTGTGGTGGTAGAGCTGCTTAGCCCCCACAGTTGGGCAAAAACTGCCGAATTTTCCTTATTTTACACTGAAAATTTAGGGAAAATACAAATAAGCCCTCCCCCCTAATATTCAGAAAAAAGGTGCTTTAGCCCATCCAATAATGATATTGATTCATATGTGCCTGTGTATTGCTTTTCAACGAAAACCTCGTGACTGCAGATTAAAACAAGCTGCCGTTACCAGGTTTTTGTGGAAAAGCTATATTCGTTATCTCGAAGCCTTGGCTCTGAACTATCGCATCTCCTGACCTATCGTTCATTATTATACTGGCTTTATGGCATTTCCGGATGGACGTTCTTGCGTGAAGTGTAACGTATTTCTGTATGTCGATGGATTGGGGTAACGGTTTAACGTCGTTATTAACTGCTATGGTCATATCGCAGTGGCTGGAGCACCTAAACATGGATTCATTTCATTTCCCATATTAAAGCCTCCACAACATCCTTACCGAGCCTCCAACTACTCGCGCACAAAGGTTAACGCATTGGCGGAATACGTATTTATCTTAATGGGTTTTGCTGACTGATGATCAAACCAGGTACCCCATGGGTGAGAGATGGACGCGCTATCAAGTGTGCCATTGTCATGGCTTCTGTATTTCGAAGAAACGTGTTACATGTATATTTGATATTTATCATTCGGTGAAGCAAAAACAATACTCGGTGTATAACCACGTTCACTCCTTTATCTAATATGCTTCGAAGAACATAATTTTAGACGGGAAGACATTTTAAAGCCTCGTCCGAGGTACGGAAGTTACTCGGATCGAATAAAATACCTCGATTTGAACCACTGCGCCAAATTCGCAGTTGATTAACTCAATCACACATACTGACGTTTTTTTGAGGCCCCTCTGAAAATGGATTTGGAAAACACTGTCTGAAAAGAAGAAAATGCTTATGGCATGCTTTTTCTCTATTTACCACAATGTTTTCTACGAAGAAATATAAAAAAAAAATCATCCACTTTACATTGTAGTCTGCGATACCTTAGAATTAAGACGAGTCTAAAGTATTATCTTGTAATGATGTCGTATAACGTTGGTGGAGAGTCAAAACCTGGTAACTACAGCTTGGAGTTACGAGGTTTTAACTTCCCACCGACGATAAGTATAGTTATAATGGAGGAAATTCTAAATGAGGAAATACAAAGAGACCACCTACTGAATTCTATTTTAATAAAACTCTATATAAATCTAACAACAAAAAGTATCACAGTTCTAGGATCACAATGTATAACTATAATTGAAATGACTTTTCAGCCATTTCCCTAACGGCAAAAAGTTTAGACTTATCAAAGGACCTCTACGGATAAGGCGAGAATTCTCCCTAAAAGGCTCAGCTCGATGGGTCAATTCTCAAAACTAACAAATTGAGAAACAAAATTAAGCTTTATGGTTAGGTAGACAAGTAAAGGAAATAAACACCGATTTTTATGTCATTTTAAAAGTTCTATAGGTGCAGATAACTCTTGTTTTTAGTACCCACCTAAATGGTTTCGTTTTCTTACACTACCGGTATTCAAAGAGGTAAAATGAAGATTCTTTTATTTTTATTTGCAATTTATTTTCTACAGATACAGAGATAAATGGTGTTGACATCATATGGCAGCTTTGGTTTTGTCCGTATTGCGCATGCGCACCATTACAACAACTTTAAACGCGCACTTTCCCACCAAAAACCGAGGCATACCTACCTTCCCAAGGCTGGCTAACATCGTTCCCCCCCTTGACCCAGCTTCCCATTGACATATGTTGTGTAACTTGATCATAGGCTTCCTTGGTAAAAAGGATTTGCTGGGTCACGGGGGGGAACGTACTTTTATACTAAAAATAGTACTCATATACCATAAGCCATAATTTTGGCGGGAATATTTCGTCTTTAAACTCGTTTCAATGATGCGCATGCGCATTAAGGACAAATCGAAAAATGGTTTATGGCTTCAACTTCAATTGTCCTTCCATTTACAGAAATTTTTTTGCTTATAAAACTAAAGAAAACTTAAATCTGGTTTAATGAATAACGATGGGGTAAGAAAATGTAATTTTGGGGATAGGTACAGAAACCAAGAGTTATCTGTACCTGTCGAATCGTTTTGATCGTACAAAATCAGTTTTCATATTATTTAGATACATATCTAACAATACAGTTCGAAATAATAATCAATTTGCATGTTTTGAAAAATGACTTTTCCATTTGAGCCTTTTAGGGAGATTTCTCGCCTTATCCGTAGAGGTCCTTTGATACCATCTGCACAAGCGGAAAATGAATGTTTTTTCACTCGCCTGTTTTAGTCTGAAATACCGGTATGTTAGCGCATGAAGTAATCAAGTATTATAATTATATTATGCAAAAAAGTGTTAACTAGCACTTAGGAAAATATAATGCATGTATTTACAAATATGAATTTACAAAAATGGAAATGAAATTGGACGAGGGTATGAGCGACAAAAGAGGGCCAAAATGGTTTCCTCGAATCAAACATACATGTAAATAAGCCGGGACCAAGATAAGTTCACACATGACTTTTGGTGCTAGCATTGACCCAGATCGGCCGTTGGATATTGACAGTCCGATCAAGATCCATGCTGCTCTGAAATAAATCGAGCATAAGCTTTCGTACATGTAATACAGTGTAAGGAATTATTATCAGATGCGCTTATCTTGATATTCTCAAACGCTACGTACATACAAGGGCCTCTATTTCAGATCCTGGTTTAACATTACATTTACGCACGGTAACAATCTACTATGATGATGTAATTTCGTAGACATGAATGTGCATGAGCAAGTCGAACATATGAAAAATAGTTTGATATTTGCTCGCATCAGAGAGATTACTCTCTTAGAACGCCGCTCAAACCTTTATAGTACATATGTACTAAACGTAAAATGATAATGAATCATGACCCCTGCTTGGAGGGTACAGAGAGATCGGAGGGACTGTCGTTTTCACGATGTAAGGGAGACTACTCCTAACGTACATTTAACGAAAGTTTCTGTGTATTCTCCCTTTCTATCTCCTTATGTAAACTGACACGATTTAAAAACGCAAAACAGTACTTTTACAAATGGTACCTCCTACATCTTACAAAACCGATGTATAGGCAAGTAAACTTGTAAATGTTACAATTGTTAACATAACAGGGCGAAAAATGACCTTTAAAGCCACGAATAATGCCTGAATGGACGTCAGATTATGCCGAAATGCACGTTGAGTCAAGAGCCTGGCATCGAACATCGACGACAGCGAACCCAGTATTTTCACAGGCGATTTATCACCACGTCGCGATGTATAGGCTGCCCGCGATTACCAACCATAGAATTTGCTGTAGACTGAGCCGTCACAAATCTGTTGCGTTAGTGACGTTGACGTATACAATTATGTTGACGTACAGTTGTTACACGCAGCTGACTGGGACGTGGGTGGTCTGTAAATCTTCTCATGTCGTTTACACGCCTCATACACAATGGAACCGTCGATTTGGCTACATTAAAGCGTCTAGCTACCTTCATTTGCGAAACAGGGCAAACCAAAAGCCAAAAAACTCGGTTCCTTTTTCGCAAAGTAAGCCTCAGCATTTTATACACAATTTTCTTTCATTGATCTCGTATGTTTTCAATAAGTAAATCAAAGTGGCAATTTGTACACAAAAAAATCTTAGTGATTTAACACGTGGTCTGAATGCAGGAGACACACGAGCATTTAGTGATGGGCGGTTCAGATGTCAGGATAGTTTACAGAAAACACGACAAAATCGCTGGGGCATGAAGCGTATACCTTGTCTCATACATGTCCCTAAATATGGAGCCGATCGATGCAATAAGAAAGGAATGGTTAATGAAAACGTGTTTTGCGTTTTTAAATCGTGTCAGTTTAGTAATTTATACCGATGCTTCTCACCCCCCCCCCCCCCCCGTAACTGCAGCTTAACCCTTTTCCAAACGACAAAACTTTAGAGTGATCCACTTCAAAACCTGCCAAAAATGACAAAATGGAAGTTATTTAAGATAAAATTTGTGTAAAATATGGCATAGATAATGTTGAGACAAAAGGAGAAACTGCTGGTTACCAGCAGTTTCTTCTTTTGTTTCAATGTTTTCCCAAGCCTTTTCTATTAGGGACGTCAAAACCAGGTCTTGTTTGGGAAAGGGTTAAAACAAGCAACAGGTACAATGCTTTTTCGGAAAGGAATTAATGCTGGATTAGAATTACACGTGCAGTTGAAACTATTTTGTGTAGTAAAAGGGACTGTCATTTTACATCGAGACATAAAGGTTCGCTCAATCCGATTTATATTCAATTTCGATGAAAATGGTAATTATCTATTTCCATTGGCTATCAAATACGTTCATAATTGAAATACAGTAGAAAACTGAAGAAAAAAATGCTCAAACCGAGCGATTTCTCTCCTTTTTCTATTATATTTCGATGGCTTTATTCTGTTCAACATAATTATGTTTAGCATTTTGGATACCCATTGATGATGATAATGATGGGATCATATTTTCACTTCGACTTATGCAGAAGTTCGACTGATCTGGTGTCGACATAACGAGTGTCAACTATAGTTGCAATTTTCTACTGTAGCCACCCAACAAAGCCACAAACATCATTGATACGTAATCGCAGCTAGGTTAGAAACTACATTTGGTTTGATGAATATGGAAAAAATCGAACTTGTACGAGGGGCGTTCATTAAATAATGAAAACATATCTGTCAGCCACATACAAGAACCTTATGTGTAGTTTTGAAGTAAAAAACATAACACAATCAGACAATAATGCTGAATAAACATTTTCTGTACACAAATTCTAAATAAATACCATAATGCAAGTCTGTTTTAGCGAAAATAACGCGTAAAAACGTCAGACGTCATACCCATTGAGAATGTGACGTCATGCGTTTCCATAGTAACACACGGAACGTTCAGTTTGGATTTTCACAATGAAAGCTTAAAAGCAGTTCTTTGTAAATGTATAAGTATTTCTTAATTATGTTGCGTATGAAAAGACTGGCAGATATGTTTTCATTATTTAATGAACACTCTTCGTATAATGTGAAAACTATTAAGACTTGTTATGTCTTATATTCAAGTTCTGTGTGGGCGCTAAAAATTTGATCACATTTATCCTTCTTGGAACATGAAGTATAGGCCTATCCTAAAGGTCTTTGTCCACAAAGATTTGTGTGCGAAAGTTTCGAAACTTTTGAAACCAACTTTTACCCTTTCAAAACAAGATCTGACTTTGACGACCTTATGGGAAAAGGTTTTTGAAAACATGGATGGAAATGAAGAGTTTGAGTTTATTGGGGTATTACGCCGTTTTCAACTACCAGGGTCATATCGCGGCGGCTGGAGCACCTACCCATGGATTCCTGTTGTTTCTCAAACCAGTACCACCACAACACCCTTACCGAGCCTCCAGCTGCTCGCCCACTTAGGTTAACGATTTCAAACCCATTGGTGGGTGACAATTTTGTCAGAAAGGGTATTAGCCGCGGCCGGGTATCGAACCCGGGACCTCTCGTATGAGGGTCAGATGCGCTACCAACTGCGCTAAGGCCGCGGCAAAACAAGAAAATGAAGAAATATAGATCTACTTTCTATGCTTTAAAAAACACATATGTGACCGATCACGCTAAAAGGGACTTTATCGGATGTGTGATAAATATCGACCCTAGTCAGTCTGCGCAGTCCGCGCAGCCAGACTAGGGCCGACACTTTTCACTTTTAGACACCTGCAAGATTCGAACCATCACATGTAAAATTACACTGGTTTTTAGTTTGAAATCGTGATTTTACATATGTAAATTTTGTTAACATGTGCCATAATATCTTGATCGTACGATAAGTGATCATTTGATTTGTCAATCGATATCTTTCCTACGCGACAAAATTTTACACAAACAAAACTTATAAGATGTTGAATATGTCACATACATCTATGTTGATAATAAAAAATGATTTGTGTACAATATAGCAAGGTTATAAGTATTTTCTTCTTTTGCAGCAATTCTTCAACAAACTCTTTCTGTTAGGGACGTCAAAACATGGCATTTTTATAAAAATAATAGGTTTGCAATATGCGGCAAATCAACTTCGTTACTTTTCAATGAAAGGGAGGTTACCCAGAATTTCCATGTATTCAAAACTTATGTGTTATCTCCCTTCAATATGGTTATTGGTAGCCGATCCTTCCTTCAGATCGGCGACCACTTGAAACACGTTTTAAATATCCTCGTCAATATCTTCTAACATGTATGATTTAGCTACACAATGCGTTGATATCTACGTTTGTTTAGATCAATGTCGAAATTTCGAAATTACTAAGATTGTAATCTAAACTGCAGTCTCAAAATACATAAATGCTGGTTAGGTTATCCAAGTGGTTAAATACCTGATTTGTGTTAATTTTTCCGACTATGTTGACCAGTGCCCGATCGTATGAACTTTGGTTACCGTTAACCAAATGTTTAAATACCTGAATTTGTCAAAACTTCTTATGTAGTTACAGGAAAATGTAACCAAACATGTACACATGTAAACCATTGGGTTAAGGTCAACCAAAGTCTTTAAATCTAGTACACTTAAAACCATTTGGTCAACGTTTATCCAAGAATATAGATCGGACCAGCTTAAAACCAATTGGTTAACCTTAACCAATGTTTATACATCGTGCCGTGATATAGCGCCATCATTTATATATACTGGGTTTGTTGGGTGAATGTCTCATTTCTCCCAGTCTATGTGGCATGAGTTGTCCGTACTTGCCGCCCACATGGGCTGGTGTAGGCATGGATTTACTCTCCAGTTTTAACTGGGCTGTGATCAGACTGTCAGGGTTCATCACATTCTGTCGTGGATCCCACATGTGTCGAGGTGGCTTCTGTGGTTTGGCACGTTTAGGAGAGTAGTCGTGAGTGGCGGGAAAGTCTACCGCCTGGTACATCACCTTCCCGCCTAGTGGCGGCAGGTGCACGTTCTTACGTTTATGATTCTCATTAGTGGATATTGTACTGGTGTCACGGTCCTCGTGACTGCTGGCACGTGATCTGACAGGTTCGTGCACGTGCGTGTGTACGTGCAAGTGTCCGTGATGACTATCACGTCGAGATTCGAGCTCCGCGAGTCTCGCCTTTAGTTTGGAGATCTCACCCTCAAACACCTTCAGCTTCGTGTCCTTCTTCCTGTTCTCCTGCTTCACGTCGTTCAGTTGTTTCCTCATCACGTTGAGTAGTGCGTTCTGCCAGGCTGTCCCCGCTGTCTTCAGCTTCGTGACCTGACTCTGCTTCTCAACCTCCTTGTTCAGATCATCAATCTTGTTCTTCTGTCCCTCGATCACGTCTGTGTGTTTCTCCAGTTTTTGTTTCAGGTCTGTCATATCCTCGTCCGCCCTAACAGCGAAGTCTCTGTACGCCGTCAGTAGACTCGGCTTGTTATCGTCCGACTCATGTACACCTAGATGAGCCAGGATATAATTACGCTCGTGTAGTAAAGTATCATATTGTTTCTGAATATCTAGTAACCGTGAATACTTCGTTAATAATGTATCTAAATCCGACAATAAAAACGCAAACTGAAATTCTGTGATTGCCATTTGGTCTCTTTCTGAATTACGAGCAGGAGTTTCTATAGTACTTTTGATCTTATTTTCTATAGAAGTCAGTAATTTATTACACAACTCATGTTTGTCCGTCAGTTTCCGTAACGCGTTTTCATTCGCCATACTGAATTTCATCTGTACACCAAAGTCATTTCTCATTTTAGTTTCTGTGGTCTGCAGTTCAGACTTTACAAACCCTAGCTCAGACCGTAGCTCGGTCACATGTTGTTTTTCTTCTTTTAGTTCTATTTTTAGGTTTTCAATTTCCTCGTTCTTTTTTCTTTCTTTTACTTCATATTCAAATGCGTCCTCTAGCTGTTTTTCCATGGCTTTTATAGCTTTGTGCTTCTCCCTTGCCACTGCATCTTTCGACCAGGAGGCTTTGAGACTGGTTTCCTTGGCCTGAAGTATAGGAAGACCTTTACTGCTTTTCAACAAAAAACACGTAACAGCAGCTTTAACCCATTCCCAAATGGGACAAGTGGTCTTTAGAAGGCTGCTGTTAACCACAAAAAGTAAGAAGATAAAGATCGGATTTGTGAGCATGGAAAATATCAAGCCAAAAGAGGAAAATGCTGACAATCAGCATTTTCTTCTTTTGGCTCAATGTTTTCTCAAGCCAACTCTATTAGAGATGTCAAAACCAGGTCTTGTTTGGGAAAGGGTTAAACAAACTGTTGGTACGAAGGTTTTAGTGAAAAGCAAAGACATCTTTTGCTTCATTTTAAACACAGAGCATCATTCATCAGACCATCAGAGGAGGTTATGACACTCTCAGTTTTAAAGTGACATTTCACATTTATTTCATTTTTTAAAAGTATGTCTTGATGCAAAGGTTGTTTATTCTAATGCGTAGAAATGTTATCAGTTTTTTTTGAAATCGTTATTTATAAGCGAAAAATACGCCTTTAAAGTTGAGATAGAAATGACGAAATCTATATAAATGTGAACTGTTGTCCACAACAATTTGTTTAATTTTAGCACTTAGATATATATTTCTCGCAAACGGTTCAGTATTTTGGCTTGACATTTTCAGAATTTTCGTAAGAAAACATGCTCTTTCAGATAGAATAAAAGTAAAATTCGTGTAAACCAATTGCGAAATGTCACTTTAATGTCGTTTTAAATATGTTTTTCATTTGGCCGTGTCATTCAGTGTGGTTCACATTTCGACGTGCTTTCTTTATCATTATCAGTTCTAGGAAATACTTTAATATGTCTTGCCAAATGTATGTCCGCAATTCCAAAGGCTCAAGCGGAACACAAGCCAGCGATCTAAGGTTTCTATCGATGAAGTATCAAAAAGTTGAATGCCTCAACCACTGAGCCGAACACGACCCTATCACTTCTTTGAATACTACCGGTAGTATGGAAAGTATAACAATATGTCGTGTAGGAGACGGTAAATTACATTAAAGTGACATTTCACGATCATCTTTACATAAATTTTACTTTTATTCTATCTGAAAGAGCATGTTTTCTTATGAAAATTCTGAAAATAACTAGCAAAAATATCGAACCGTTTACGAGAAATATTTATTTTTGTGCTAAATTTAAACAAATTGTTGTGGACAACAGTTCAGATTTATAAAGAATTTGTCATTTCTGTCTAAACTTTGAAGGCATATTTTTCGCTTATAGATAACAACTTCAAATCAAAGTGCTGAGAGCACTGTAATTGGACGTCTCTGATTGATTGAGCGGGATTGTACATGAACGAAAGATATTTTATTCATTCTTCTGTGTTTAATTCTATAAGATCGGTTTCGGACATACGAAATCGGCTTTAATACCAGAAAACCCTTCTCAGGCTTTAAATTGATTTGATTGCCGTTTCAAGACAACTGATTTGTCGCTACATGAATAATCACTATTAATTTGATTACCAAATTCAATTAAGGCCATGCGATTAGCACTTTTGTCTTCTTGTTTCGGTTTACTATGAGTATTGTCGTCAGTTATACTTTTCATTGATTTTATAAAGTACGCTACAAAGCAATTTATTCAAAATGTAAGCCAACGCGCTACATAAATGAAAGCCGCGATAGCTCACTTAGCAGAGCACTCACCTTGTACTCTTTACACATGTTATATCCGGAAGTCCCTGGGTTCGAATTCTACTCAGACATTGTTTTTTTTAATCATCTTTTTTATACGCCGCCGGAGGCGGACGTATATTGGCGTCATCTTCTCCGTCCATCCGTCCGTCCATCCGTCCGTCCGTCCATCCGTCCGTCCGTACGTACGTCCACTTTTCTTGTCAACGCAACTCCTCCTAAGTTTCTGGCTGGATCTTCTTGAAACTTGGTCAATGTTATCACCTCAATTGGTAGATGTGCATGAAGGAAGGATTTTATGGTTCGTTGATTTTTGCCAGAGTTATGCCCCTTAAAAACTTAGTCTCTGGGGCTTATTGAAATTGCAGCCTTGTCAACGCAACTCCTCCTAAGTTTCTAGCTGGATCTTAATGAAATTTGGTCAATGTTATCACCTCAATTGGTAGATGTGCATGAAGGAAGGATTTTATGGTTCGTTGATTTTTGCCTGAGTTATGCCCCCTAAAAACTTAGTCTCTAGGGCTTATTGAAATTGCAGCCTTGTCAACACAACTCCTCCTAAGTTTCTGGCTAGATCTTAATGAAACTTGGTCAATGTTATCACCTCAATTGGTAGATGTGCATGAAGGAAGAATTTTATGGTTCATTGATTTTTGCCAGAGTTATGCCCCCTTAAAACTTAGTCTGTGGGGCTTATTGAAATTGCAGCCTTGTCAACGCAAGTCCTCCTACGTTTATGGCTGGATATTAATGACACTTGGTCAATCACCTCAATTAGTAGATTTGCATGAAGGAAGGATTTTATGGTTCATTGATTTTTTTCTAGAGTTATGCCCCCTTAAAACTTAGTCTCTGGGGCTGATTGAAATTGCAGCCTTGTCAACACAACTTCTTCTAAGATTCTGACTGATCCTTATGAAACTTGGTGGATGTTATAACCTTAATTGGTAGATGTGCATGAAGTAAGGATTTTATGGTTCATTGATTTTTGCCTGAGTTATGCCCCCTTCAATCTTAGTCTCTAGGGCTTAATGATATTTCAGTCTCGTGAACGCAATTCCTTCCAGGTTTTTGACTGGATATTTATAAAAACCTTTTTGTGAACACAACTTTTTACAGGTTTTTGTGTGAATATTTATAAATCCTTGTCAATGTCATTTTTTTTTTGTCTCAAGTTTTATAAGTTGCGGCGTATATTGTGACCATGGCACTCTTGTTCGACTTCTATCTCCACCATCGTTGGCGAAAAAACGACCGCAGTGATTTAGAATCGATCTTAACACAAATTCAACGAAAAAAAGTAATGAAACGCCGATCATTTACATACAATTCCGCTCAATGAATGAGAGGCGTCTAAATATAGTGCTCCAAGCACTTTGATTTTTATTCCTGTTTAGAGTAAAAAAAGAAAAAAAAACACGGTAGCAGTTTTCCCTGGTTGTGGTTACAAAACAAATTCAATACATACTTTTCCTGAAACAAAATACCAGATGAATTGGAGCACCTAACCATGGATTCCTCATACCAGTACCACCGCAGCATCCTTACATCTACAGATGTGCATAAAAAGAAGAAATTGGGAACGTGCCGTCGGGAAAATGGCAGTGGAGTACAATAAGCAATTTAAATCTTCATATCATTATCAACGAAAATTTGAGAATAGCAATGTCCCTATCTGTAAACATATTCATACGATCATCCAGGTACCATCTGTTGCAGACCCATTGCTTCATCTTCTTAGCTCAATACACGTAAACGGGTCTCTTAAACGAAATAAATACAGATCGCTGTCACTTAGTCTTATACTAGTAATAATCATTGTTGTCATGATCATCGATCAGTATGTAAATAGGTCATGATACTGTCGAATATTAGTGATACAGATGCTGGAGAAAAAAAACTCGTAAGAGAAACTATTTTTCTGAATAGGTGGATTTCACTAGTGTCTCATCTGAGGCTGTTCAGATGGAACCCCGATTTGTCATCGAGTCGAACCCGAGTTGCGAAATGAACTCACTCCCCGATAATCAATTTCAAAACCCTGGTTCCAAAGTACGTCTCGTGGAAACCCCGTTCCTTTAAATATGTCAAAGACTTAAACAACAATGATCAAAGAAAAGGAACCTATCATACACAATACGTGCATTAAATTGGGTAATCATTCTAAAATGTGTGTTTTCAGTAAACACATCAAGAAAAGTCAAACGTTTTACAGAAGAAATAATCCGAACTGGTTTTGAACCAACGGCGTTCCAAATTTCAAACTGAAAAAAGGTTGCGAGGTTAATCCTTTCCCGTTGGAGCTATCGCTGCTGATGATGATACAGGGTGTCTGTTTACATTATAACCATAGTGTATGCATGTATCGCTTTCTAAAGATCTTACCCTTTATACAATAAATATTACGAAAGTCAAAAAACTACAAGAAAATGATTAAATCGAAAAAAGATCGTAAAGTTGGTTAAGACGTGGCATGAATTGAATCGGCCAATGAATCTTATAGTATTTGTTAGAGAACACATAGAAAGTAGGAAAAGATACGACAGTTTTCCTGTATGGTCGCAAAATCTATTTTGAATTTTGGTCAACTGGCAATTGAGTCTGAGAAAGGGTTTTTTGGTAATGAAAACCCATTTCGCCTGTCCAAAAGTGGTTATAAGAATTGTACGTCCTTTCGGACGTCCAATTAAAAACTGATAGCGTTTCTATGCATTAGAATAAACAATCTTTGCATCAAGACATACTTTTAAAAAATGATATAAATAAACTTTCATTTGGATGTCGGGACTGGCAGAGCAGTTCGAAAGTTCCACTTTCAAGATGTGCGAGTTTACCGCGGTCAAACACATTGAATTGAGACGAATTTAGTAGGAACTGACAATCTAGTTTTCTGAAGCATTCAAAATATACCCTGTGTGAATTAATGATGTTTGACTGTATATATATGCAAGCCTATTAGATTAAACTGCGAAAAGTCATTGCATTATAAACTTTTGTTGTGGTTGTCAATCCCCTTTCTTCATATGACAAGCGAATAACAATATGCCACAGCCAAAAACAAAGACAACAATATCGCGATTTCTTAGACCATTAATTTTACCTTTTCAATGATGAACAATTCTATGGCCCGTTTTTCACTGTCTTTCAATGCCTTTTCTAAAGCCGGAACGCGTTTATAGATCTCTTTGACGCCAGCAACTTCCGAACTTTCACCCGCCTCTGTAGGCAGAAACAAAAACGGTATTATTAGGGGAAACTACGTTTCAATAAGAAATGTCAATGGGGCCATTTGCTTACCGCCGATTTTCTTTAAATAATAAACATCCGTTACAGCAGCCTGCTTTATCAAGAGTTGTCCGCGGACAACGTAGCTCGCCTATACGGGAGCTTGTCACAAAAACAGCATTTTTTTAAAGTAGGTCAAACTCCAAGGTCAAGGTCACAAGGTCAAGGGTCATGGTCCCAAATGAAAGGTCTTGTCGAGATGTATCTATGTATGAAATATCAAGGCTGTATCTCTAATAGTGCCTGAGATATAGACCAGCTTAAAGTTTTTCAAGTGAAGACGGGACGGGACGCGACGCGACGCCGACGCCGACACTAGGGATGTGACATTGGCTCCCCGGACATAAAGTCCCGGCTCGCTAAAAATGGGCGTTGGAAAAGGTTTGAAATGTATGCAAAGAAGCACAAAAAATATTGAGACAAAGAAAGAAAATGCTGATTATCAAGTCTATTCAGTTAGGGACGTCAAAACCAGGTCTTGTTCAGGAATGGGATAAGATACAGTTAATAGACGTCGCGCACGGTATTGCGGCACTAAAATGTAACGTCAAAATAGCGAACGTCAATTCTAATAATTGCGTAACGTTAGTAAGTTTTTGGGTAGACGGTTGTGTTGTGTTTTTAATGTTTACTCTCTGTGCAAACTAAAGTGATTTATAAATACAAGACCAAATTTTAGGAAATATCCCACTCTTTCCGTCCATTGTCTCTTCTAAGCTTTAACGTCGGTTCGATTCATTCTATTATTTGACTGAAAATGTGCCAATGGGATGATTTTAAGTTTACTTTAAATAAAAAGTTTACGTTTATAAAATTTCTGTCCACAAGAGAAAATTCGAAAATCTCTTTTATTTTGAATTACTTTGCGTTGAAATTTTGATATGATAAATAAGAAAAAAATGGTATTTCCACATTGAAATTATTTTTGTAGGAATAAAGGAACTGGTATTTTTTAAAATCTGAAGCGTAAAAACGTCACGTTTTCAACGACCGAAACATTTTCTGTCCACACGCATTTAATGCAATAATTGTTTCGTTTATTATCCTAACCGGCTTTCTTCTACATATTATAGAAAAAGAGAAAAATGGTATTTTCTATATCAAGTTTGGTGGCATTTGAGTCATTAATTACAAAAATATTTAGGAAAATTGTCATTTTTTCTGCGACGTAATTCTAACTGTTACACTTCGATTTTTGGTAAACAGATTGGGATAATTTGCGTAATCGACATCGGAATTTTAGTTCTTTTCAGCAAAACATTCTACAGCATCTCCATTATCATAAAATATATTTTTCTGTGTGTTTGACGTTAACTAAACACAGAATTGTTTATAAATATCCGTCGCACTTGTACACTTATGTTACATGTTACACGCGTTTTTTCGCTCAATTTCCGAATAAAAAGTCTCTCTAGTAAATTTATACAAACACACGACTTGAAAAAAGTATGACATTGAAAAAGATCACGATTTTACTGTTATTTTGAAGTATAACAAAGTTATGAGAAGGAAAATGGGTCTTGCGAAATTCAGTTATGAACCCCGGAGGGTAGCGTTTTTTGAAAAGTGACGCAATACCGTGCGCGACGTCTTACGATTTTTTTAAGTGACGAGTTAGTACTTTAAAAATCTGCTTTGATAATGATAAACATAGTGCCAAAAGAATTCAATGGCGTGTTTAATTCTCATTTAATTTAGATTAATGTGATTTTGCGATTTTGTCAATTAAATTTTTTTAAAAAATGATGTAAAATGTGCGCTTATGACGTTTAATCTGTCTTTATATGACGTAATTACAAAATTTGTTTAATCTTTATATAAATTACAAGGGTTAACTCAGAGACATTGTGACACCAACTTTTACACGAGATACCGTTTTTTATAAGCGTGGATCTAGTAAAGGGCCCACAAGACATTTGAGAACATCGTGTAAGCAGATCAACCTATGCACACAATTTTCACTTGTATGAAATTATATATTCTTCTGGTCTTTGTGGTAGAAAACAGTATGGGAAATGAAGAAATTGCTTGTCAAAAGCAATTTCTTCATTTTCCACAATGTTTTTCGAGGCCATTTTTTGTGTAGAGTCAAAAAGAGTCAATTTATTGTAATGGGTTTTAAGGTTTTATTAGCTTTGGTTTTGTTCCGACTGCATTGAGGTTCAAACTGATCCGGATTCCGATTGCCCAAAAATGCTATAAGGGACCTTTTTTTCGGATCCTGGCCCCGTTAATACACATCTCATTTGATTCAGCCAGGATGTGGAGAAAGGTCCCTTATAGCATTTCGTCGGTGTAAATACAAAACCTCGAATGTCGATTTTTGCGATCTTCAAATTAAAACCTTGTGTTTCCAGTTAAGACAATTCTTGTAGGGATATTTTTACTGATCAGGATATTAATGACACTTTACTGTGAACAATGTGTCCAAAGGGGGTGTCTCAAATCTGCCCACGCATGAATTTTCTTTTAATTCTGCATGGTGATAGAGGACCATATACAAGCTATGAAAATGCATTTAGTTTCTTAGATAATCCAAACTGGATTCCAAAAAGCCACCTTGACTTATTCCCACTATGGCATGAAACATGGCCCCTTTTTCATGTGTCGCAAAACTTTAGTTTTGTGTATTTTCAAGATCTGTCAATTGAATTTGATCCGAGACACATAAGGCATTACATTCATACCAGAAAAGGTATTTGAGGAAATTATTATGAATGTTTTTTATTGAATTAATCATGAAAAAATGCATATTTTTCAGCAAAATTTTGGAAAAGAGTAAAATTGAATTCCAAAGTTAAGTATGTTGGAGTCTTTGTCAAGATTCCATATCATCACAAAAACATGCTACATATTTTCTCTTACTTTGAGCCAAATTATATAGAAATCCAAAACCGGTAACAATGTCATATAATACATATTATTGATAAAGGTGATGTTTTGGTCCAAAACTTGTATTCAGTGAAAATTTGATTGTGCTCCTAAAAACATTTTTATATTCAGTAAAATCAACTGTAGCATATAGTACAAACCTATAGCAATATTCATGCCCAAAAAACTCATTGGAAAAACATAGAATTAATATAGATATTACTTATATTTACAAAATTACATGTATGGAAGCCAAGATAGGCATACATATACACATTGCAAGTTTTCTTTACTATTTAGTCACATTGTCTATGCACCATTTTTAGTGAGACTATGACATGCAATAAAAGTCAAGCCAAATGTTATTAAATTGAAAAGACGCTTAGAACCAGTACGGTAAAGCATCAAAAGGTGTCCTTCGGGGTAACCAATACATAACCAAATATTTTTGCTCTAAGCGCCCCTAATGAACTAACATGGTATGAAAGGCTCCCTTTGATTCAGTAAAAGACTGTTATAACATTATATCTTTTCATTTACACAGTTGAAATTGTGCTTGTTTATATCAAAACGTGGCCATATTGGGATAAAACAGGGTACAATTATTTCCTCAAATTATTTTTCTGACCATAGCTTAACCTGTATTGATACACAATTTATACACATTTCAATGATGTCATATGATCAACATGTTGTTTAGCCATCAATAGCCCTTAATAGTCACATGGGAGCTGGATTATCTGTTTCTTATGCATCACAACAATATTTTCACTTTTGCACGATTGTCAAATGCCATCAGAGAAATCGTTGCTTTTTATTATTTGCTTTCTCGTGTTTCAAAAGATCTATAAATAACTCTTGCTGTTAGCTTTCATGAATCACGGCTGACTTGAATAATTTAAAATGATTCTTTTAGACAATTTATTCTCTTTTTTGTAAAGTAGGTACGCCTGGGACAAGATCTAATGTGACCCTTGACAAAAATATTGTAACCAACTTTGAAGTCTACCCATAAGCAAACTTACATACAAAATTTAAAACCTCATGGCTGTGTAAAGCTTATTTTTATTATATGAAATGTTTCCCCTTTTATGCTGCCACAGCAACAAAAGTTTATGACAAAAAGAAATTCTAATACTCAGAGTTGTACTCCTTTAACCCGAGGATACTTTTAATTAAGTTTCAAAAAATTTACATATCAGATTGGGAGAAAAAGGAATTTTTTGAGAAAATGCCAACAGACAGACAGACACACGGACAGATGACAGGAAATAACCGAAAAAATGCATTGCATCTTGATTTATTCTCAGGTAAACTAAAATAACCAAAAAAGTAATCAAAACATTTGAAAAAAGTCATTTTTAAAAAATCTTAATTTTGTCCATTATTGGAAATGTGCACTATTCAGGGGGAAATTCCAAAAGCAACATTTTACCGGTTTTATTTTTTCTCGATATTTCACGATAATCATCAGTATATTTGTGCGCAACTTTTACATAATTTTCAAATCTTGACAAAAACTAGAACAAAGAAAATTTTTGAACAGAATTTGCTTAAAATATATAAAAACAATGAAATTTTGGGTTACCCCCGTACACCAGTTGATATAAAACAATTTTTTGTACATAATTATATATAATTTTGTTTCATACAGGATCATGGACTACTGGGCATTATTTTTAGAATAAATTACGCGATGAAACTAACAACCAGAACGCTTGCACACTGTTTTAATCAGGGTACCCTCTTTTTTCATGGTGAAAACTTAAAATTGTTTTCTGGAATGTTCGATTTGAAACATTTCATGAATATGAACCGTTATCTAGTGTACTAACTTCACGCCAAATTTCATTAAATTCCGAGCGTGGGCAGACTCCCATGTTATTTTTCCTATTCGTGAGACACCCCCTTTCAAGTAAATCCTTTCAGCTTGGGAAAAATTATTACAGTTTCTTCCATCCCCTTTAAGATTTTCCAAAAACGAGATACAAGGTTTTGCATTTACAACGCCGATTTGATTCATATTTCGAGATAGACTTGTGCATAATATGAGTCTAACCAATTCCTATTCTATTCTCTTACATTTACTATAGGTTATGAAGAATTAAGAGCAAAATATTTCCTGATCAGATTGCCTGTATACACAGGATGATCTGAAAACGCGTTGGGCTCAAAAATCGTAAGGGGCATCTATCAGATCCTGACTCATTTATAAACATGCATATTACCGTCATCTCTCAATAGGTCTGCTATAAATGGATGTCCGTTCACGTGAAGTAGATCGATAAACTTAGAAAATACGGCTTCACCGCGGAGCGGAAGTGCGTCCAACACCTTCGCCATCTTCTTCCGGTATGCATGTTTACCGCCGTCACTACTCTGAAAGGATAACACAAAATTCTTTTTTGTAAGTTTTCGAACTCCATAGATTCTAATAGAATCTATGGAACCCGAAAACTTATAAAAGAGAAATGATAGGCATAAGTAAGATTTGTGTTGTCAGATTTTTTTTCTCTCTTTCTTCTTTCTGAAGTCTTATCAATTGAAACTGCCAAATAAATGTTGTCCATTTTTTGACGAGGGTTAAAACTTCAATACAGATTGACGTATTTTTGGAAGCCTCGGTAAACAATATTGAACGAAGAGTGGGATATTTCGGAAGCCTATTCTAACTTTAAATATAAACAATTGTTCAAATAGAGGTGAATATTTTCCATTAATGGTAAAAAGCACTTTATTAAAACAACACACTTTGGAAAATATAGACAAAAATAGACCGGTTGTAAGTCACGGCACTGAAAATATCGAGGAAAAGAAAAGTTCAACAGTTTTTCACGATTCTCAGTGTTTTACAAAAGAATTCCGACTAAAAGTAGAAAATATAGGAGAACATATTGCTCGATTTGACTACTTCCTCTCTTCTCTCAAATGGGAAATGTGAAATATATCGACTTTAGTCAGTCTGTCGAAGCTGACAACAGTTGAAACTTTGTTTCCTATGAGATGGTAAAATATTTTTATCGTGCTTAAGAACTCCAAAAATTCAAATTTTGACAAACTTGTCAGACTCAACACAGGTCAACCAGATCCCCTATGCGAAAAATGAACATATAGTAAGATACGGAAAACATTCCGGATTAAGGAAATTACATAGGCTATAAGTAAAAAGTGTCGACCCTAGTTTGGCTGCGCGGACAGCGCAGACTGACTAGGGTCAATATTTTTCACACTTCCCATAAGGTCCCTTTTAGCGTGACGGGTCATTTTCGCTATCTAATTAGTCTCCACTGGGTTTCATCTTGTTTTGTTTTGCTGTTGTTGTTGTTGTTGTTGTAGTTGTTGTTGTTGTTTTTTTATGAACATCAACCTGGCGAATCGCTGATAGAGCACCGATGGCGACTGCCGTTGACCTTTGCGCATCCCTTCACTCGGTTTTTCTACAGATGTAGCAATTTAACAATTGTTTTTTTTATTTATTTATTTATTTAATTATCTATTTTTTATTTATCTATTTATTTATTCATTTATTTTCCCGAACGTGGCGCAATTAGAGAATTCCCGAATGGTTCCATTTCGCTTAACACGTCACAATTTTATATAGTAAGGATCGATGTTTGTTCATTGATTTTGAATTGTTTTATTTGCATTAGGGTTTATATATTCGAATATCTACCTGCCAATTTTTGAAAACCTATTAACACCAGGAACTAAAGTTTGTTTAGCTTTTATTGATTTGAACTGTGCTGCTTTGAACGAAAAAAAACTTGTACGAAAAAGCTCGTAAGTGTTGGAAGTATCGATCCAGGTCAGTTTGTGCTGTTCGAACCGCAAAGAGTACATTTTGTTGTTGGCCTACTTGGTGTTATCGTCTTTAAACCAGTCTTTCTCTGCTTTGGATTTGATTGCATGGAGTTTTACGTCCCACTCAACTACTAAAGTCAAATGGAGACGGGACCTCGGTTTGAAGTCTCACCCAAAAGACTGGAGAAGCGGGGGATCGAACCAGCGACTCCTGTGCTTCAAGTCCAGCGCGTTACCACTGCCCCATCTCCGCCCCTTTCTCTCCTTTGGAAACGTATAATGACTCTCTTTCGTGTCTTTTATGAAAAACACAAATAGTGCTAATTTTTCTGGCCATACAAAATTTCAGAAAAAATCCTTATTAGGTATCAGCTATCCGACTGGATACAGTTTCACTGGCATATACTTTAAATTCTAGCAATCGGCAAGGATCGACAGAAACATAGAAAGTTGGCATAGATCTACATATTTCCTTCCTTGGCTTCAAACCATTCCACCAAAAACGAAAAACGTAGACAATAGGGAACAACTTTATCCAGTTAAACGTGACTTAATCTGGGAAAAACAATAGTATTTCGTAAGTGATGTTGTAAAATCTCGTAACTACGGCTTGATTCAAGTCGTAGTTACGAGATTTTATAACAACACCAACGGTTTATCAAAACATAACATCAAACCCAGTCTTGTTTTAGCACAAAATTCATTGCCATTGAGATCCATTGCCACCGTTCCAAACGACAAATTAAATATTAAATATCAAAGAAGAAGGAAAATTCCACATCTCCAACTATTTGCTTTCCTATTACATTTCATATTTCAAGACGACTATGAAAAAGGTATGCGAACTTCATCAAGCAACAGGACCGATGATGTCGATAAATAACTGAAACTCTCTCCCTGATATATTTCCCTCGATCTAACAGTTTTTTTGGAGCAAATTTGGCAGCTTCTCTTTGCAGCCACTTGTCTCTGCACTTTACCATTCTCTGCATACCACACAACATCTTCCGGTCCTCCTCGCTATAAATAGTTCTATCAAAAGCAAAGATTAAAGAGGTAACAATTATTCGAATATTCAATATGCAAGTCTGAAGTTATGTGTAGATATTGAATTGTGTGACTGAAAATGAAACATTCAATTAATCATGTCTCTTAGAGAAGAAAAGATCGACGTAGTAATTTGCTTTATTATAATTCAAAGATCAGTCCAATGACCTTCCTTGTAAAAAGGGGTCAGTCAAGTTAACTGAACTATGAAATATATTCAAAGCTTACACAAACGATTAATATGCATGAAGTTGTGCTAAAAATAGATACAACTCCAGCATGGAATCAAAGTATTCAAGGTATTCAAATGGATAAACAAAGTACCTAATCAAAGTACTCTACTTCTGGACAGGCCTACATTATTGACAAATTTGCTTCCAAACAGTACTTTCAGTACTTTGATTATATAGCTCACGATAATTGACCTGGCAGAGCACCCCATTCGATTAGCATGGGCTGTTCTGCCAGGTCATTTATCGCGAGGTATACCACTCCATCATTGAAGATAGGCCCGAATGGTTATATGGATGTTAAGGCCTCTTTAAACTGATGTGGTCATACCACAGCTGGAACACCTAACCATAGATTCCTATCATTTCTTATTACCAGTTCTACCGCAACATTCTAGCCTCCGGCTGCTCGTCCAAAAAGGTTAACGATTGTCAAATCAATGGTGAATGACAAAAATGCTTTGGTATATATTAACAAATCTTATTTTTTTAATCAGCCATTATGTTGTCTGCAGCGGCTTTCAAACTGGTCGATCCGATATTTTTGGTGTTTGAGAAAGAATTAATGTAAAGTTAATGTAAAACATATTTGCAGTTGGAAAGGGTTAACCCTTTCCCAAACAAAAACTGGTTTTGACGTCTCTAATAGTAAAAGGCTTGGGAAAAGATTGAGACAAAAGAAGAAAATGCTGATGATCAGCATTTTCTCCTTTTGTCTCAATGTTTTCTGTGCTACGATTTGCACAAATCCAATCTTTTAAAACATCTATTTTGTCGCCTATAGCAGCTTTTGAATTTGACAACCAACATTTTTTGTCGTTTGGGAAAGGGTTTTAAAGTCTATAGATAAATAGAAGATTCACGGCTAATAATGGTAGCTTATATGCCAGGCACTTTAATAAGACGTGTTTGAAGGGGTTAGTAAATATAGACAAATTGATAAGTTACGCTACATAGTGAAAGTTTTTAGTGTTAACCGCTGATTTTCAACAAAAACCTCGTAACTGCAGCTTGTTTTAAGCTGCAGTTACGAGGTTTTTGTTCAAAAGCGACGATGTGTTGGTTACCCACCGACATACCGCGTGAAACAGATCATATCAACTGATCGAAACAACACGAGAATTTCAACTTACGTAAGCAAATATGCCTTTCATAAAGCTAGATCTATTTTGACGATCCTTTTTTTTTTTTTTTCTTTTTCTTTTTCTTTTTTTTTTTAACAAACCTGAAACATTCAGCTTTTGTCGTTTTGGAAAGGGTAAAGCTATAATGTACCGCATTTTTGTTTTTCCGCCATGTATATCGGCGCATAAGATGTAAAGGCTAAAAAGAATCTTTTACGCACACTTAAGACGCTGGCATCTATGGTTCCAGAAAAGCATGTGCATACGCGCGGTATAATCAAGCCGAATGTTTAACGACGTCGCCCGAATCATTCCGACGTCGCGGGAATCTAGTTAGGAGTTGACTATCTTAAAACCAGTTGTGTCATCTTATTTCATACAAAAACATATCACCGTCACCATTTAGAGATCATCTTGACCATGTGGAATCCGATATCGGTTACTTTGAACCTAACAAACCAAAATAATATCTTGTTGTTTTGTTGTTTTCCATGACAAAAACCCTCAAACACGTGGTTCTGCATTCAAAATGAGATATCAGTATGGAGCAGTTTTCGGTTTTAACCGTTTTCAGGATGTGGTAAACGTTTATTTTACTTGTCAGAGAAAATGTCGTTTTAAGAAGATGACCCCCAATGCGTGCCAGTCAGATGTTAATCTCGATAAGTATAACATCGGATTGTAATCAGATTGGTATTATCGCATGCACATACTGACGGTTTTAAATGCTTTAAAGGCATATCTTTCTCAATTTGGCTCATTTTAAAGATACGAAATTAGAACAAGCATTAACTGAAATAGCGTCGTTGATTGACACAAACCTCGTAACTCCAGTTTTTGCAAGTTGTAGTTACGAGGTTTTGATCCCCAATCGACGATAGTGTGTCGAAAATACATCAAAATTTCCAAATTATCTGTTTCGCCGTCATTTGATCAGTATGTATTGAACATGAAAATTGATTGTGTGATTTATACCCCTGTACCCTTTGACTGAGAAGGACACTTAATGTGGAGTCATAATTAAATTTGCCACCTTTGAACTACAACGTATGGATTAGAAAATAGTGTGACCTGTCAAATATATAAACCCTTTCCGAACCGACAGAATCATGATCTGGTCAAAATTTAACACACTTGAGTCTATCACACATTGGCGCTTTTTGACGCCTCTCATTATGACGTCGCGCACGGTATTGCGACCAATTTATGTAACGTCAAAATATAGAAAAACGTTGCACGTAAACGTTGCGTGTAACGATTATTTCTTTTTTATCCGTGTTTTCTTTTCCTTATATCACAGGGAAAAGTTGTTTAATAAGTCATTCATATAACAGGAGAATAAATAAATGAATCAATTTCTGGATTATGGTTTGTGTTTTACAATAAAATCCATACCTTAAGTCATCGTTTTTGAATAATCGTTTGGCATAGTCGTATTTCCGCGACATTAAAAACACTGGCGGTATTTAACCATAGGCAAAAACCATAGGCAAAAAAAACAAAACCTTTTTTTAAAACATAATTAATTTTTGCAATTACTTTTTCGCAAAATTAAAACGTTCAACACGAAGGAAAAAATGTATTAGGTATGTGTGATTTCTGTTGTCTGTGTGTTTTTTGCTTAACATGCTGTAAATATTGTGTCACACAGAGTCGTTTATTTTGGTTCAAAAATGAAAAAAAGAACAATAACTATTATAGTTTGAAATTAATCAAACTTGTTTAGTTATGAAACAATACGTAGGCCTACTTGTAAAACCTGATTACAGGTGGATAAATGAAACACGGGCCTTCTCGTATAGAGAATAGTGGGGTTCATGTAATCACGAGGGAATAACTTTAAAGAGACACACGAAGAAACTTTAACATAATTTTGTTCCTTTTTTTTAACATCTTAGTGTGCGAAAGAAAGCAAAGAACTTTACATTTGATACAACCGATGTCCTTAACACAATTTGCATTTCTTATAGATTCTCTAAAATATTCAGATAATTTGTTCAATACCCGAATAATCAATCGCTTTAAAATAAAAGTCGACGTTAAACGTCCATTTTGACGTGAATTTAAAGGGGTGGACATTTCTGTTTTACGTGGGAAAAATTTGGGCGTTTCTCCTACAATGATGATACGCATCAACATATTACATCATTTTAAAGATATTGTAATGAACTAACTTGTATTCACAATATCAATGTTCAGAATTTGGCGGATTACAAAATATTCATGTCGAAAGGCGCGCAAAAACATTTTTGCGCGAAAAAACGCAGGGGGTGGACATTTCTGTTTTACCTGGGGAAATTCAAATTAAGACATGAAAACGACGTAATAGATCGTTCATATTTCATACATCTATTTTCGTTATGTTGAACTTGATTGTGCAAGAAGTTTGAATGAAAATAATACGACTGTATTCATTTCAAAGACAGTGAAAAATTGCGTTTCAATGAAAAAATCCAAAAAATGGCTCACGTCACGCGCCAATGAGAGCTTGTTTTTTCGTTATACTGACTTTAATCTTTGCTTGTATTTTATAACAATCGTATCAAATGATAGAAAATAGGATAAACAAACGTTAAGTACTATCTTTAAACAAAGTTTCACGCCGAAAGTACAAGTTTTGCTCGGAGTAATCTAATTCTGTGATTTTTTATGTTACACGTCACGCTTTAAAACGGGTGTCTTTTCCGTTAAATTTTAACCGAAATTCAGGACTTTCCGGTGTTTCAGATCCATGTAAAACTATAGACAGACTGGTTCATGTATACAGAAACAGTATCTACCAAGAAAACGATTCTCAATTAAATATGTGTTTTTAACCAGTACAGGTTTCATTCGTGAACCGGATTTTTCACAACTGGTCGCAATAACGTGCGCGACGTCTTTAAACAATGTAGAAATTGTTTGTAACAATTTTTGTCAGCAGTTAATCATCCAGCACTACAAGTTGTATTAAGGGGGAATGCTCCAGTTTCCTAAATTTTTTCCCAATAATAGAATTTATTTATATTTTGTATGTTAAAATTACATGTTATTACCCATTAAAAAATTAAAATAAAAATGGATGGCCAGCAATCTTGTTTGAATTTTATAGGCATTCGTATCACATACCCCTACATCGAAAAAATGAATAATTTCTTGCACCTGTCCAAGGTCACTAAAATGCAAAGAAAATGTAGTATATTCATCGTTTAGTCCCGAAAATGGATTTTAAGTAACGTCTTACATTTAATAAGAACAGAAAACCCAAAATATGTGCTATTACAAACGCGTAAATGTATAAAACGACATTCCCACGTGTTCGGTTAGATCAACGAAGCTGGAGTGTTTTATGTAAAAATTTGAATATTTTTGGAAATTTTCAAGTTCTACATAATAGAATTTGATAAAACTCCCTCATTGTATTAAGCAACATGTCCTGGTAATAATTCAAAAAGAAAATGTATAGGTCAGCGCACTTATTAGTGAACTACAACAATTTTTATCAGCTACACGTGAATAAATTGACGCAAAACAGTGATAACTGCATACAAACTTACTTACGACTGTCTTTCTCTAAATAATTGATATCCATCTTGGGGAAATCAGTTTCGCATAATAAATACACTTTTAACGTCGAAAATGGTAAATTGTAATTATGGTTTATATTATTGAAAATATGGTAGCGAAACATATTGGTACGAAACATTTAATTTACTACAGTAATGACCGAGTGTTCCGAAAAACTGGAGCATTCCCCCTTAAAGTTTCTTCAACCTTTCCAAAACAAGCTCTGACTTTGACGGTCATACACTTTTTTTATTTTAGTTTCAACAGCACTTCTTCCTTTTGTCTAAAGGATGCATGTGCTGTGTATTGTATTTTCTTTATTTCGATTGGCATTTGATGTTTAACCCATTCCCACACAATGACTCCTAAAGATAATGGCTTTGGAAAACATTGTGGAAAATGAAGAAATTGCTTGTCACAAGCAATTTCTTCATTTCCCATGATGTTTTCTACCGAAAAAGTCATAAAGTTTCAAAATTTTATCGCATTGAAAATGTTGTCTGCAACTTCTTTCAATTTGGACCATCCTAACATTTTGCCGTTTGGTAAAATCACATACGATTCGGCGCCCATATCACGTCCACATCACACCCAAAATTACACTGAACGGGTCCCCTGTTGTAGACGTGCTCCGGTTGTGTGGTGGACGCGAAATGTGTATGTCCATTTGCGTCATGACTTAAGGTATATGACCCATCATTAAAAACACCACTTTCTAGCCATGGGCCATGCATCAAATTACACACACTTGTAAATACACCTCAAATAAGTTGATTCACCGTGCCGGATTTCAAAATTATGCTTCAAGAAGAAAATAATTTACAAATATCTTATTACTCTTTATTCATATGCAACGGAGATAATTTATAACATTTTTGTCAAATATTTCCATAATGTTGTATTAATTCAAAATTCTAAAACGTGCAAAATGCTTATGTTTGTATTTGGAATGGAAATATAACACAGTTTAGGATCTACTGGCACTTTTCAAATTTCACCTCTGGCTCTTTGGTGCTAATGATGGGTTGTATACGTTAAAACAGTAAAAATGTTTTCGAGAATATATTTTCGACCACCTACGTTTACGGTATAGCACCCTATTAATCCCCCCTGCAGACACAACGTCTGGCAAGTTACCCGTAATAGCATTACAAGTGGATTATCCAGATTATATAGTAGTTCATGCTCAAAAATGCCGTATCTTTTATCATACCGTCACGTTTCAGTTATAATATTTCTTTTAACTGCTGATGGTAATAGATGGTCTAATTGCAAAAAATGAAATTTTTTGAAAAAATATGCAAAACTTTTGTGTTGGCCACCTCAGAATGGTTAATAATATGCGATTCAGACAGAGATTGATCCGAAATTATTAAGAGAGATAGCCGAATTTAGGGAGAATCCAAACAAAAATTCAACCCCGTCTCAGATGCGGTTGAATTTATTTTTTAACTGTCACGCATGCGTATACAGCGCGGACCAAGATTCAAACGAGATTCATGCTTGAATTTCAATATGACGTCATCATGTATGTTGTGACGTCATTTAAGAAAGTCGCAGGTCCTACTGTTTTTGACCTACTTTCGACATTGCTTCATGAATTCGGTATCAAATTGCGAAAAAATGAGTCGATGCTTCAATAGTTTGTCGTAATCATTTAATCAGGTCATATAAAGCTTAAAAAGTTTACATTTCGTTTGTTTTTGACAAATTTTTGGTCCAAAATCTGGGAAATAGTAGCATTAAAAAAAGTGAAATTTCAGAACCGTTGACTCGCGTATAAATTATATTGATAACTTATGACTTTAAGATTAAGATAGAAATGTAACCTAAACTGACACGATTTAAAAACGCAAAACACGTTTTCATTAACCATTCCTTTCCCATTGCCTCGATCGGCACCATATTTGGGGACATGTATGAGACAATGTATACGCTTCACGCCCCAGCAATTTTGTTGTGTTTTCTGTAAACTATCCGGACATCTGAACCGCCCATCACTAAATGCTCGTGCGTCTCGTGCATTCAGACCACGTGTTAAATCACTAAGATTTTTTGTGTACAAATTGGCACTTTGATTTACTTATTGAAAATATACGAGAACAACGAAAGAAAATTGTGTATAAAATGCTGAGGCTTACTTTGCGAAAAAGGAACCGAGTTTTTTGGCTTTTGGTTTGCCGTGTTTCGCAAATGAAGGTGGCTAGACGCTTTAATGTAGCCGAATCGACGGTTCCAATGTTTATGAGACGTGTAAACGACACAGGAAGATTTACAGACCACCCACGCCCGGTCAGCTGCGTGTAACAACAGTACGTCAACATAATTGTATACGTCAACGTCACTAACGCAACAGATTTGTGACGGCTCACTCTATAGCAAATTCTATGGTTGGTTATCGCGGTCGGCCTATACATCGCGACATGGTGATAAATCGCCTGTGAAAATACTGTGTTCGCTGTCGTCGATGTTCAATGCCAGGCTCTTGACACAACGTGCATTTTGGCATAATTTGACGTCCATTCAGGCATTATTCGTGGCTTTAAAGGTCATTTTCTGTCCTGTTAACATTTACAATTTTACATGGCTATACATCGGTTTTGTAAGATGCAGGAGATACCATTTGTAAAAGTACTATTTTGCGTTTTTAAATCGTGTCAGTTTATTTTACCATTACAGTAAAAGAGGAGCTATTCCAGATTTAAAGAGAGGCAGTCTCCGAAAGTAATTTGATCAGCACCTCATTTATTTAGATACACGTAGATGATAAAATCGTATAATCATTGAGCCAAGCCATTAGAGCCGATCCCGGATAGCTCAGTCGGTTATGTCGGAGTCTGTCATTCCAGGGGTCTCGAGTTCGAACCCCGGCTCGGCCAATATCCATTCTGACATTTGACAAAAGTCAATTGTCTCTCACCTATGGGTGTGAATCATCTATGTGAGAGAGCAGCTGGAGGCTCGGTTTGGATATTGTGGTTGTACTGGTGCGAGAAATACCAGGAACCCACGGTTAGGTGCTCCAGCCGCCGCGATATGACCCTGGTAGTTGAAAACGGCGTAAAACCCCAATAAACTCAAACTCAAACCCAAGCCATTAGTCCAATTACAACTATGCATGTCTTAAAGTGCACTATGTTCACAAAGTATTATATAGAGGCTTTAAAGTAGATTCTACACGAAATAAACATTCAAATGTGCGCAACACTACTATACAGACTCTAGATATCTGACTTGATTTTCGCTAGCGCTTCATTGGAGTCGGGGCGTGGCTATGTATAAACGTCACATAAACTAGCCGACAGTCTCGTTTATACAATACATATCAGCGAAATTTTGAAAGATACACTGCAATTTCTTTGGTCCAAAAAGTAGCTCGAACACTAAATCTTTATCAAAAGTAAAATAATAAAGAACTAAGTTGGAACATGACATTTTTAAGACTTGTTCTCAATATTGGTTTGACCTGTCATCTTAAGTCTAGAATTACCGGAAACATAATTATTATGAGAGATACACGCGAAAATGGAATACATACCGAATGATATTAGATTGGAGTGGATGATTCTTATATATTTTCATGGATAAAATCAAAACCAAAGAGACATACAGACAGCAACTGCAAAACAAAAATATGCCTCAAACCTGTGTTTGCAGTGGCCTACAGTAACGCCTTTACAAATGTTGGAATTTAAGATGTCTGGTAATTAACATGACGAGCGCGCTTTATCTACATTTTTGTCGCGTTTATTCAAAGACTTTAAATAAAGATATCATTAATCCTGTATTAACAAAGCAAAGGTTCAATATATTTTGGGTAATGTAATAGCCTAATCGTTTTAGGAAACATAATTGTTTATAATTTTGTATACTCTAATTCATAGTCTTGCGTATATTTTTACATTTAAAGGAAACTTTTTAAAAGATCAAGTATTTATCTCATGATCAGTTACGACATTCATTAAATAGTTTATTATTAATACTATTAAATCATAAAAAAGAAACACCATTTTGGGTCAGCAGAGTACAGTACATCGCCAATGACATTCAAAATGACATAATATTACGACATTATCGAATGTGACGAATAATATACTTCTTATCCCAATGGTATCTTAAAGAGACATTTCAGAATTTTTTGTCATAAAATTTACTTTTATTTTTATCTGAAAGAGCATATTTCCTTATGAAAATTCTGAAAATTTCAAGCCAAAATATTGCGCCGTTTACGAGAAATTTATATTTTTGTGTTAAAATTGAACAAATTGTTGTGGACAACAGTTCGGATTTATATGCAATTTTTCGATTATGTCTCAACTTTAAACGCGTGTTTCTCGCTTATTGGCAACAACTTCAAAAAACTAATAGTATTTATACTCATTAGAAAAACCAATCTTGGCATCAAGACATACTTTAAAAAATTGAAATTGGAATGAAATGTCCCTTTAAATTCAACGCATTCCACGTTTTGCCAACTCGCGCTTTTTAAAGATTCAGATTATGCTTTGATATAACAGAGGTCACGTTTTTATTTTGCGGTCTATGTGATACTTTACCAGTACTTTTTTCTAATCTGTTATATAGATCAGCTCAAAATGGCAATTTGGGATTTAGGTAGGATATTACCGCAGTACTGGTAAGAAAAAATGACGGAATCCATGGTTAGGTTGTCGGCCGCCATAACATGACTAAAGCATTCCTACAAAGGCGTTTAACTCATTTCAATCATTCAATCAGTCAAAAGAGGTTATGTATGTAGCGTTTCTTAACATCGAGTTAGAGGGTTTATGCTACATCGTATTCTTCTTCAGATAATTTTAAAAAGGGTGGAAAATACCACATTAAATCAGAAAATATTTATCTTGTGACGTCAATTTTGCAATAAACAGGATGTAATTCGATGCCGTCGAATTATTCAATTATTGAATTGCTATATTAAAATACCGGTCCATATTAGTCATGGAAAAAAATAAAAAATAATTCAGCATAAAAAAACTAAATAAATAGAATAATAATTATTATTATCCAAGAATTTTCTACAAGACAACACACTGTTTCGCTTGTTTTCTGTTATTAAAGTCTGTCTAAGGATAATGAATAATTATGCTAATATAGTCAGCGTTCCCCATTTCTTTCCATGAATGCTGTATTTAAAATTGGATATGTCACAGTCTGATTCATTTATCATCTAGTTTGTTTTCTAGTTTTTGACCAATCTAAAATTGAGTAGATGGGAGTGTTGTTGAATGTACGTACCTACAGTTAGTGGGCGGAAGAGCTTCTAAACCACAAAATTGGTTGAAATATGTTACAGACAACCAAATTAACCCTTTCCCAAACAGCAAGATTTTTGGATGATTCACTTCAAAAACTGCCGCAAATGACAAAATGGAAGTTATTAAAGATAGAATTTGTGTCAAAATATGCGACAGAAAATATTGAGACAAAAGGAGAAACTGCTGGTTATCAGCAGTTTCTTCTTTTGTTTCAATGTTTTCCCAAGCCTTTTCTTTTAGAGAAATCAAAACCAGGTCTTGTTTAGGAAAGGGTTAGATTTATGAATAGGAGGGTATTTAAACATAATATTGCATTGAGAACTTTCAGGTGCCTCTCCTACAATCCATTCCAAAGCCTTCTCAATTGAAGACGTCATAACTAGGCCTTGTTAGGGGAAGAGGTTATAATCATTTCCCAAACTAGACCTTGTTTTGACGCTCTTTATAGAAAGGCTTAGGGAAACATTGAGACAAAAGAAGAAATTGCTGATAATCATCAATTTCTCCTTTAGGCTCAATATTTTATCCACTAAATAGTACACGAATTCTTACTTTATTAACACACTTTTTGTCGTCTGCTGCGGCTTTCAAAGTGGATCAGTACAAATGTGTGATGTTTGGGAAGGGGTTAATACAATGTATACGCAAAAGCGTGAACAAGGGAGTGGGGTTAATCTTCATGAAGCTCGCCAGGTCAAGGTTTACTTTATAATGAATAGAACTGAAATATCAAGCAAAATTGATTAATTTGTAACTCGAAAGAAATTGTATTTCCTTTTATTATAAAACAGTCACGTTTCATATCTTATTCCTTTCATAAATGTGTAATTTGAGAATCGTTGGATCGCGAATGAATTATATCAATGATTTTATATGAAATTTGACAATAAAATTAACATAGAAATGTAGCATGTTCATACCAGTTCTTTAAGAGTCATTAGAGATTCAACCACAGATATAACGATGCCTTAGAAAAATAAGGTCGTAAGTAGTACTTACGTCCTTTTATGATGCATACATATTTGGAAAGGGCATTTCAAGCTCTAAATATGGTGCCAATTCCAGAATAATTTGAACTTGTCATGCTGACCAATTTGGCTTTAGAAAAGGGTCGTTCATTCTTTTTTTTCTTTTTGAAATAAAACTGTTTTTTCCAGTTTTCTCAAAACTATGTTTTTTCATAATCAAACATTTTTTACGTGCATTTTATGTGACAAAAAGCAAAAATGCAATTCAAGTGCTTGAAAGAGATCTCGGACAAGCTTAAATGAAAATACTATGATAACTGTATTTTATGCAAATATCGACCATATCCGGGGCATCTGAATATGTATTGACCACACTTCTGCAATGTTTGTTTCGGAAGATCGGACTAAACTGACGAATATAAAGTTTTTCTTGTTTTTTTTGGTGCGCTGTATACAGAAACATTATACAGTTGAAGTTGTGTCGAAGTCAAAAGGGGTCGTCAAAATACAACGACATATCCAAATAATGATCAGTATGAGGTGGTTGATCTTTCTCAATATATATGACATTCTGCTAACATTCTGTGTGTCCGTCATGGACCTAAATGACACTAAGACACAAGTCTAAAATACCATAGAAGACCGTTATCCATATCCAATCTCGTGTTTTTGTATAAAGATACGGTACTTGACCAAACCCCGTTTTCAAATGATGCCGCATAATGCCATAAAGACAATCGGTGATAATCTAATAATGTCGACAGCAGAGGCTGGCAGAAAATAACAGACCGTATTATCGCTGCTTTTCAACAACAAAAACACTGTAGTTACTATACCTTGTTTCAGGCTGCAGTTACGAGGTTTTCGTTGAAAAGCGACTTTACTTTCATCTATTTCGTACAACCTTATTCATGTATCATATACATGAGTGGGGTATTACGAAACAATCTCACAGATAGATACATGTAAATTGTACTATCGAGACACTATTTGGAAAAAGTCCTCAGTCGATTATAGAAAAGTGTAGAACAATATCGGTCGGTACCAAAGTGTAGTTATAGCGATTCTATCAGAAACACTGCTGCGCTCAAAAGGTATATATGCCTGTTTTAAATATCTCAACAAAATACTAGGCTCTTACATGTAGTTTGTGATACGATCAAAATGATGATGATGATGATGATGATGACGACGACGACGACGACGACGACGACGACGATGATGATGATGATGATGATGATGATGATGATGATGATGATGATGATGATGATGATGATGATGATGATGATGACTCACCTGTATTTCCTTCAGCGTGTGTTCAGTAATGATGCCCTCAGTGAGGAGTTTGGCCGCTAGATCGTCCGACCAGACCACATTCTGCAGGAGAAAGTGTCGGTGGTGTTGTAATACTTCCTTCTGTTTACTGTTCATTGTTCCGGGCTGATAATGCTGTATCTATCACTCATAGATGCACGTTTTTATGTTTGTTTGGTGTTCATTGTTATTAGAAAAAGTCACAATTTCAATGCACTGACTTGTTTTCATTTCTAGACATCTATGTACAATGCTCATTGCTTTAGATAGAAAACCATTTGGATATTGTTAATCAAAAGTTGAAACGCCAGATTATCCTTTTAATATGTAGACTGGTCATTTTTTTAGAGACGCTCAGACACTGAAATGTATCAAAAGATCTTCGAAAATTATCTTTCAGAAAAAATTGAAAGAAAGGAAAATGCAAGTTATTAGCATATTCCTCATGTTAACAAGCGTTTTCTCTGTGTCTCTAAATATTCCACCAAAATCAAATTCCAAAATAGATTTCAATTTGATCTGTTCGTCTGCAACTCTTTTGAATATCGGAAAGTCTAAATTTTCAGTAAAAAATTTAAATATACCTTTTTATTTTAACTCTTTACCAAACGTAACAACATTAGACTACTCAAATTTGAACGCTGACGCAGACGTCAAAATGGATGAAAACAGAATTTGTGTATAATATAGCACGGTAAATATTGAAGCAAATGTAGAAAATGATGCTTATTAGCGTTTTCGTTTTTTGTCTCAATCTTCACCCAGGTATTTTCTACGGCAAAATTTTAGGGTGATCTAATTTGAACGCTGCTGCAGACGACAAAATTGGTGATGATAAAGTTATGATTTGTGCAAAATACGGTACAGTAAATATTGAGACAAAAGGAGAAACTGCTGGTTATCAGCAGTTTCTTCTTTTGTTCCAAAGTTTTCCAAAGCCAATTCTATTAGGGACGTCAAAACCAGGTCTTGTTTGGGAAAGGGTTAAACTAAGTATTGTCTGAGAAAAGCTTAGGCATACTCTAAAATCCTTGAATGTTTTAATCGATATTGAGTGGAAAGAAGAAAAAAGCTGATAAATAACTTCTTTTTTCATTTCGCTCAGACATGTCATGCACAATGAAACTATTCACATTAATTATGTTGTCCAATACTCCTATAAATTCAGAAAAGTCAAAAACTTTATTGTTGGGGAAGAATTTTTATCGTTATTTTTCAACAAAAACCTCGTAACTGCAACTTAAAACAAGCTGCAGTTACGAGTATTTCGTTGAAAAGCGACTTTGTATAGATTCTTGCACATTTACGTTATTCCTGTCACAATATCACTGACTATTAATGCACTAGGTGTAAATTTAATACATAGAATCCTTATAAGAGATCATAAATGTAGATATTACACTATGATCGGAAATAATCAATCCATTATTTGGTCTGCATAATTCTACCTATATATATGCAGTAGGTATAAAACCCTTTTTTATTATCCTATATATCACGGGTCCACAATGGAAATAAGAGATCACGGATCTCTTTTTTGTGTCAACCCAGGTTTGGATGGGGCAGACATGGGTTATATAACATACTGTGATACTTTTTACCATTATGTTTTATAACATGTACCATGTATTGTCATCATCTTTTACCAAATAAAATCTATCTATCTATCTATCTATATATATATAATACGACAATTCACGACAAAAAAGCCGTTAGCGACACCATTATAATATCTAATATTCACCAAACAGCCCTAATTTTGATGCCCCCATGTTTCCGAAAACATAGAATAGATTTTTTTTTATCCCAAACTTTTCTAGTTATGATTCATGCCAAATATAGGCCTATCTATATCCGCTCAGTCGTCTACCATCAGTAAGCATGTTCAAGACGTTGGGAGAGCGATCAGTGATATTGGTGGTGAACTCGGCCAAAGCGAGGAACGTTTTTCGCTACAACAAGGTATAGATACTTTGCGTTTAAAAGCGAGTTTAAAGATTTTTAACTCTAATTGCAATGTATTTGGTCTAAAGATAGACCGGGTTCACCGTGATGTATTGACAAACCTTCGGTGTTGTTATAAAATCTCGTAACTACGTCTTTATGTAAGCCGTAGTTACGATATTTCATAACAATACCGACGGGAATTCATTGTTCGCGAAAAAACGTCCCTCGCTTCGGCCGAGTTCACCACCAGTGAGTGAGTAAAGCTGTACACATACACTGGTGGTGAACTCGGCCAAAGCGAGGGACGTTTTTTCGCGACCAATGTACATATTCCGTCGGTGTTGTTATAAAATATCGTAACTACGGCTTTATCGAAGCCGTAGTTACGAGATTTTATAACAACACCGACGGTTTGTCAATACAAAACAGTAAACCCGGTCTGTTTTAGAACAAGTTCATAGTCACAAGAAAAAAATCTATAAACACACATTTAAACGCAAAATATCTATACCATGTTGTAGCTAAAATTGTTTTAGTTCACCACCAGTGACATTGTGTCTTGGAAGATGCTTTGTATAAATCATTATGATAAACACTAAACTCAATCTGTAAGGTGCAGAAGCCATCGCAATATTATAACGAATTTGAATTACACACACATGAAAAAAACAAGATCCATATCGTTAAAGTGACATTTCAGAATTTTTTGTCATAAATTTTACTTTTATTTTTATCTGAAAGAGCATATTTCCTTATGAAAATTTTGAAAATTTCAAGCCAAAATATTGCGCCGTTTACGAGATATTTATATTTTTGTGTCAAAATTGAATAAATTGTTGTGGACAACAGTTCGGATTTATATGCAATTTATCGATTATGTCTCAACTTTAAATGCGTGTTTCTCGCTTATTGGCAACAACTTCAAAAAACTAATAGTATTTATACTCATTAGAATAACCAATCTTGGCATCAAGACATACTTTAAAAAATTGAAATTGGAATGAAATGTCCCTTTAATAATTCAACAAAAATTAAACTACCGAAACTGCACAGATAAATCTTTAGATATTTACAATGCTTCCAACCATTCGCGTCATTTAATGCCGATATATATCCATCAAAAACAATAAACTATGTAATAAAAGCCTTCAAATAACAAACTTAATCTACCGAGGACCCGAACATTGAATTTACCCCACAATAAGGCAGTGGGTTGATCCGTTAAATTTATCCTATCAAAACCAATCGATTTATAATATCCTTTATTTAACCCTTTATAATTTAATTTAAATCAACTCTTACCCAAACAAGATCTTGCTTTGAAATCCCTAAAAGAAGATGCTTTGTAAACATTGAAGCAAAACAAGAAAATTCTGATATCCAGCATTTGTTTCCTTTTGCCTCAATATTTTTGCAGTACTGTGTACACAAATCTGATCTTTTTATCAACATCCATTTCGTCATCTGCTACAATTTTTAAAACCCTTTCACAAACGACAGTAAAATTTGAAAGCTGCTGCAGGTGACAAAATGGGTGTTACTAAAGGTAATATTTGTGAATATAATAACACAGAAACCATTGAGACAAAAGGAGAAAATGCTGATTATCAGTATTTTCTTCTTTTGTCTCAATGTTTTCACAAGCCTTTTCTATTAAGGACGTCAAAACCAGGCCCTGGTTTTTCGAAAAAAAAAACAACAAACCTTAGTACGTTCTCAGACTCAAATCTGAGCACCGTGCTCAAATCACACGGAAATCCACGTGAACTGCAATCGAATACCCTTCAACGTTGGAGAGTATTCGTTTGCAGTTGAGCATATTCTCGAGAGTATGTAGGCTTACGTAAGTTTTTTTTTTCGATAAACCGGGACCAGATCTTGTTCGGGAAAGGGTTAAGTTAGACCACTCTAGAATTTGTTGTTTTTGAAAGGATCAACGTTTAATCTTTGTCATGAAATTTAAAAAGACAGAGTTAGAAAAAAGAGAATAATAATTAACCCATTCCCGAATAATGTCGGCTTTTACGAAAAAAAAATTAAATAAATGATAAAAAAAATGTTGAATTAAAAAGAAAATGCTCGTGACAAGCAATTTTCTCAATTTGCCACAATAACTATTTACATGAAAATACCAACACATATAAATTTTCCGTTGAAATTATCACACCGTTCATCAAGATACAAAAAAACACGGATTGGTCTTCCAAACGCGGATGTAAACAATTTTATTTTGAACGGCTGGAAAAAAGAGTGAGTATTTATTATCTTTAATTACGACGAATATCGGTTGAGTTGATTTTTGTGTGACATACAATGAAAACGTACATAGCTTTGCCAATGTTTATCTAAAATCCTGACTCATAAAATCTGTTAGTAAGAGAAATATATGCTACTGATTCTGACTTTGATGCACGAAAAGAGAAAAATCTTGGTAAAAATGTCTGTAAATCATTATCAAAGCACATAATTATTGTCAAATTGATGTTTCACGGAGGATCGTGGATCGCTTCAAGTGTTTTCTTTACAAGAACCCATAAAAAAGTATAGAAAAAGAACAAGAACTATTTGAAATTGGGTACTGTCAGTTGCTATGGTGCAACATACCACGGTGCAAATTCTCTATTGTTGTGTGGTATCAACATCCGTGGTAAGAATGTACCTTGAACCTAGCTAGATTAATTTTTAAACATGGCTTTAGACACCCAAACATTTTTTTACAGTTTGATGAATTGTGTAGATTTATTCCATAGATGTCGTAAACTTATTTTGAAGAGATATTTGCTCGAAACCACAAATACAAAACAAAACGGGAAGTAGGCGAGAAAATAGTGATTTACGATTTAAAATCGCTTGTATCTATAGTTTACTCAAATCTTTTGTTATGAAACTGCAGCACCCTCAAGATAAACCATTTTGCATCAGCTCTGCACAAACATTTTTATATAGCAGCAATTATATGTTGATGTTTTCTTACCTTGTGTATTCCCACGGTGTTGTCTTTCATATTCGCGTGTGGAAGACCAATCCGTGTTTTTTTTGTATCTGGATGAACGGTGTGATTATCATCTGCAACATTTTTGAATTTTGGGCAGTCTAAAATATTGCAGTCCTCATCGACTTTCAAAGCAAGAACCGTTTGTCAACAACGGTTCAAATTTGATGCACAGGACGGGGATAGATACACTGGTGGTGAACTCGGCCAAAGCGTGGGACGTTTTTTTTTTCGCGATCATAGTATTCCATCGGTGTTGTTATAAAATATCGTAACTACGGCTTCGATAAAGCCGTAGTCTACTTTACGATATTTTATAACAACACCGACGGTTTGTCAATACATATCGGTAAACCCAGTCTATTTTCAGAACAAATTCATTGTTATTAGAAAAACTATCCAATCAGATCTTTAAACTCACATTTAAACGCAAAATATCTGTACCTTGTTGTAGCGAAAAACGTCCTCCGCTTTGGCCGAGTTCACCACCATTGAGATATGCAGTAATATAATTTGTGTGCGTTTAATTTGATTCAAAGGGAGACTGTACCCTCTCGCACCATGGATATACTCAGTTACTCCCCTTGTATGTTTATATACTAAATGAATTGGGAAGATAACGTTTAAATAACCGGACGTTTTAACTGTGCCATTTTCCATCCGGAAGCCTTTTATTGCTCGTGCGAGCGAAAACTGGTTATCAACTCTGATATACTTCCAGAGTGGCTATTCCCCGTGACTTATTTGAAACGTATACACGAAAAAGTTCGCTAGCTTGAATGTTAATTTTCCTCCAATTTATCTGCTTATAGTCGTACTCAGCGGATTTTTAAGAGATATAGGCCTAATCCACAATCCACGCATTTGAAAGCCACAATCCCGATTCTAAATTTATCTCACTTTACACTAAAAACCATGGCCTCTTTTGACATTTAAAGGCAAGCATTTATCTATGTCAAAAGTAAATAAATAAGGAAACGTGAACATCTGAAAGAAACAGTGACGTGGGTAGTCACCAAATATGTATTTTAATACATGATGTAGTATTAGGGTAAACATAGTCAGTCTAAGCCCAAACATGTGCTAAAACAGGTTTCAGTTTAGAAAATGGTACGATAAAAACGCAGCATGAAAGTGTCTTAATTTACGTGCTTCGGATAGAAGTACACGTGTACTTTTTTTTCGAGCATCATAACGTATGCATCATGTATTTCCTGTCCTGAATTCCTAACATGGACTCATTTCAGAGAAACAATCTAGAATTTAACCCATTACCAAACGAGAAAATTTTAGACTCCCCCAAATTCAAAGATGTTGCAAACGACAAATAAAACTGAATGATTTTTGACATTTTTTGTCTTTTTTGTCAAGAAAATATTGTGGGAAATGAAGAAATTGCTTGTCACAAGCAATTTCTTCATTTTCCACAATGTTTTCCAAAGCCATTCTCTTGTGAGGAGTAAAGGAGTCACTGTGTGGTAATGGGTTAAAATTGTAGGCAGATACATGAAGTAATTCGAGAAGCATACATCGAATGGTCCAAAGTGCTGTAATCATTTGTTACACGGCCCTAAACGGCATGCCTTTATTCCAATCCGTTTTGAAAGGAAATGCAGACGGCAAACTAATAGGTAGCATATTTTAAAGAAATGAAATAAGTGTTTTCTATATATAACACAGAAAATATTCAGAGGACATTTCTGCTTTTGTCTCAATGTTTCAACGGCACATATACAAGAATGCTGATGAAAGCCCTGAATGTACACTGGACATTACACATGACTAACGAACAGTTATACGGGAACTTGCCGACAGTCAGTAAAAAAATTGCCTCGAGAAGACTCCAGCTAGCGGGACATTGCCATCGACACCCGGAACTAAGCACGCAGAAGCTGATACTGTGGGAACCAAAACATGGATACCAAGGAAGAGGTCGACCAAGGATCAACTTTATCGACACACTGAAGCGTGACACTGGAGCTAAAAGTACAAACGAGCTTGCCTCAATTATGGGAGATCGTGGTGTATGGTCGAGTCTTGTTATGGCGTACCAAATGGGTCAAAAGTCTAGATACCAGGTGCACCTCTAAAAAATACAGGTGCACGTATAAAATTTATAAGTTCACCTCAAAATATACAGGTGCACCTGTATTTTTTAGAGGTGCACTTGTATTATTTATAAGTTCACCTCGGAGAATACAGGTGCACCCGTATATTTTGTAGGTGCACCCGTATTTTTAGCCTCGTTTTATAAAAAATACAAGCGCACCTGTTTCATCCAATCAGAATGTACGTTATATCCAACATTTTGTCGATTTCTTTAGGAGACTAAATAGAGATAAAAAAAAAAAGATTAATAATTGATTTGTAACTCCCTACTATTTAATAAATTTCAAAATTTAAAACTAGATCTAGATTCAATTATAGATCTATAATTTTTTCTTATCTTGTTTTGGTTTTCCGCTCCATTTAGCGGCGTCTGTCTGCGGGACAGTTGTTCTGCAGCGATCCTTAGATCAAATTAATTGAAGATAAACATTTAAAAAAAGAGAGAAAATTAATGTTCAATTTATTCCTTCTATTAATATTATTCTTTCACATTTATTTTAATTAAAACCTGCATCGATCTACACCCGATTCGAATTTGATATGAACTACGAGTGATTCGTACCCTAACTATTTCGCACCAAGTATTTTACTACCATGCTTACAATATTAGACATACCATCGATTTTGTACAATGGGCCCACAGGTCTAGCAATGCTATAAAGTTTTGAACTTCATTCATATAAATTTCTTTTAGAAAAGTGTTGCCATTTTTTTAAAGACCAAATGATGAGCCACAAATCTTTGAAAAGATACCACTGGAAAGACAATAAAATGATGGGGATTTTCATAGCACTTGCACAGGGGCAGATAGTGCATAGAAAAACAATAGATAACTAACATACCAATCTGTTGGATTATATTTAAACCAATCTTATACATGATCAGCTTTATTATGCAATGCGCATTCACTCTTTCTGCACATGGAAAATGCTTATGACATTTAAAATATTCATTATGGATTCTTAATCTGCATTGAAAGCCAATCTTAAATCATATTAACATAAAACTGCTTCAGACATATAAACACACGAATCTATGTTTTATTGTACCATTTTCTATCCGGAAGCCTTTCAAAGCATGCGCTAACTGAGTCTGGCTATCAATCCGTAAACTACTTTTTGTTTATTAATTTACATGCTGTGGCCATAGCGCAGTCGGTAGAGAGTCTGAATCTCATTGGCTTTGAACGCGAAGCCATAGCAAATGTCCTAAATGCCATTTGTCTCCTACGAGTTGCAAAAAGGTTGTCGCGGTAGTACTTTAAAAAAAGACAAGAATTCATGGTAAGGTGCCCAAGCTGCAATGGTATGACTATGCATAGCAGTTAGGCTTTAACCCCAATTCAATTAAGCAATTGATCTTAATACACAAAGTAGTTTCAGAGACTCCAAAAGGATGTTGTAGTAATACTTATGAGAGAAACGACAGCAATCCATGGTTATGTGCTCAAGCTGCAACGCTATGACCATGCATAGCAGTTAGGCATTAGCCCCCATTCAATTATTCAATTGGAATCAGAACACAAGTTTGCGTCTAAGCTTGCGCATGTGCCATGTGCCTTCGGGAAAGAACATGGCACAAGATAAAACTTAACGCAAAAGGGTCCTTTCTAAATATGGAGTTTAATCTAAATTCTATCTGTATTTTCTTAATTTTTTCCATTTCTTTAATGTTTTCTACAAATCTTATTCAGTAGTCTTGACAAAAAAAGTCAATCTTATTTTAAGGATTATTCTATTCCATTGTCATTGTTAAACAACCATATTGACTTGGTAAAATGCACCAGCCGCACAATATCACTCAAGTAAAACAGCATTGTTGTCGTTAAACTACCATATTCACTTGGTTAGATGCACAAGTCGCTCAACATCACTCCAGTAAAACAGCATTGATGTCGTTAAACTACCATATTGACTTGGTTAGATGCACCAGCTGCTCGATATCACACAAGTAAAACAGCATTGTAGTCGTTAAACTACCATATTGACTTGGTTAGCTGCACCAGCCGCTCAATATTACTCCAGTAAAGCAGCATTGTTGTCGTTAAAATACCATATTGACTTGGTTAGATGCACCAGCTGCTCGATATCACACAAGTAAAACAGCATTGTAGTCGTTAAACTACCGTATTGACTTGGTTAGCTGCACCAGCCGCTCAATATCACACAAGTAAAACAGCATTGTTGTCGTTAAACTACCATATTGACTTGGTTAGATGCACCAGCCGCTCAACATCACTCCAGTAAAACAGTATTGTTGTAGTTAAACTACCATATTGACTTGGTTAGATGCACCAACCACTTGATTTTATTCGATTAGAACAGCATTGTTGTTGTTAAACTACCATATTGACTTGGTTAGATACACCAGCCGCTCAACATCACTCCGGTAAAACAGCATTGATGTCGTTAAACTACCATATTGACTTGGTTAGATGCACCAACGCTCAATATTACTCCAGTAAAACAGCATTGTTGTTGTTAAACTATCATATTGACTTGGTTAGATGCACCAGCCGCTCGATATCACACAAGTAAAACAGCATTGTTGCCGTTAAACTAAAATATTGAGTTGGTTAGATGCACCAGTCGCTCAATATCACTCCAGTAAAACAGCATTGTTGTCGTTAAACTTAAGTACGTTCTCATGCTCAAATCTGAGCATTGTGCTCAAATCGCACAAAATTCACGTGATCTTCAATCGAATACCCTCCAAGGTAGGAGAGTATTCCTTTGAAGTTGAGCATGTTCTCATGAGAATTTACTTAAGTTTTTTTTTTTCGAGAAACCGGGGCGTGGTTTTGAATTCCTTAATAGAAATGGCTTGGGGAAACGTTGAGACAAATGAAGAAACTGTTTATAACAAGCAGTTTCTCCTTTTGCCTCAATATTTTTTCAGCTCTATCATACAAAAATCTGATCTTTATCAACATCCATTTTGTCATCTGTAGCAGCTTTCTGATTGGACCACCCTAAAATTTTGTCATTTTGGAAAGGGTTAAACAAGATTGTTGTGGTTAAACTACCATATTGTCTTAGAGTTAACCCTTTCCCAAACAAGACCTTGTTTTGACGTCCCTATTAGAAAAGGCTTGGGAAAACATTGAGACAAAAGAAGAAACTGCTGATAACCAGCAGTTTCTTCTTTTGTCTTAATATTTTCTGTGCTTTACTGTACACAAAGCCCCCACTTTTTAACAGTAATTTTGTTATCTGCAGCAGCTTTTAAAAAGGACAACCCCAAAATTATGTTGTTTGGGAAAGGGTTAAGTCAGTTGGAAAGCCATGTTGACTCAGATCAACTAGTATTCTTGGGACAAATGAAACCAGCATTTTCTCCTTTTGTCTCAATATTGTCTATGTTATATTGTACACAAATCCCATCTTTATCATAACATATTTTGTTGTTTGCAGCAGCTCTCAAATTTGAACACCCCAAAATTTTGTCATTTGGGAAAGGGTTAAACTGGTCTAATATGTTGTTGCTTCAAGCCTTGGTAACAGGTGAACATATTTGTGATCAACAAGAATTTAGTACAGCCGGTGCATATACCAAGTCTGATTAAGATCCATTTTGATCTCTTCTTGCTTCTTCATTACTTGTAGCAACTATCAGGAAGTATCATTGCTCTCTGATCAGGCTGCACTTGGGTACAAGCTGATTTGGGAACATAGTATTCAGGTAGTCCTAGTAGATGCAATAAACTAAAGACAATTTTCCAAGAACCCTGCTCATGACATTTTTTTCTCTATAGCACTAGTTAGACACAACAACAGCTGTCCGAAGACAGCGCGCTCGACTTTCTAAGTTGCTTAGTATAAAGGGGGCATAACTCCAAATAGAGTGGTCCCAGGGTCATGGGCCCTGATAGTAAGGTAGAGGGTGTGATGGTAAATAAGTATACCAAGTTTGGGTTGAATCCCTTTGATAGTATGGAAGTTATTGATGTTTGAAAAAACTTTAACCTTGGTTGCAACGCCAACGCCGACGCCCGGGTGACAGTATAAGCTCTCATTTTCTTCGAAAAGTCGAGCTAAAAACAAGTTGCAACAAACACAGTCTTTTTTAATCAGAAGTGTTTCATACATAGATGTGAGACAAATGAATTTAAAACTCACACCCCCTTGATTGATAAGACTCTTACCTTACTGAGCTATGAGGATGTTACTGTTAAGGTAGTCCACTCTTAATGAGATTCATGCCATGTCGGAATTATTCAGGCATTGTCTTCAACATTTGGCATTGGAAAATTCCAACATCAAATTTCATGATGTCGCCTTAACAGGTCAGGTATGTAACAAAATTTAATGTTAACAATGTCCAACAAATTGTGACGTCACATGAATCTCGTTACAGGTGGACTACCTTAAGGAATTTCAAATTCATTGTACTTATTCTAATGTGAAACAAGATGTGACTGAAACACACCAATGCCCTCAAATGACTGAGTTTTCGGACAGACAGACACTTGTAATTCAATATGCCCCTGATCTTTCCATACGAGGGCGTAAAAACATTTGATTATGATCCGTCTAGTTCTTATGAATTCTAATGAATTTATTGATCATATAAATGACCTAGGATCTTGGGAAATGGCGGCCCTTATGCATAGCATTTTGAAAGAACCATAAATCACTTTGCTACCGTTATTTGACCCATGCTTCATTCTCAGTGGGGTCATTTGAGATTTTAGGGGGCCATTTTGGCCATGGCCCCCTCTAGACTCAACACTGTAAATCCATGTCTGTCTTAAATACCATTAACACCTTTTTTCTAAATTGACTTATTAAATGGGAGTTTGACCCATTCCCAAATGGCAAAAATTCAGACTTTTCCGTATTTGAAGATGTTGCAGACAACAATTTTAAGAAAATCATATTTTAAGATGTGTTCTGCTTTCATGAAAGAAATCATTGTGGACGATGAAGAAATTGCTTGCAATTTCTTCATATTCCACAATGTTTTCCAAAGCCAGACGGACAGACAGGTGGAAGGACATAAGTAAAAAAACAATATGTCCCAGTGAGCATTTTTAAGCCAATGGGTTGGCCCTTGTCCCAATGATGAATTTGTTGTTAACCCTTTCCCAAAAAAGACCTGGTTTTAACGTCCCTAAAAGAAATGGCTCGGGAAAACATTGAAACAAAAGAAGCAGTTTCTCCTTTTGTATCAATATTTTCCATGTTGTATTGTACACAAATTCTATCTTTTACAACACCCCTTTTGTCATCTACACCAGCTTTCAAATTGGGGTACCATTAAAAAGTGTTGTTTGGGAAAGGGTTAAAGAAATAGCATGCATAATAAATGGATTCTGGCTATTAAATTTTTACTTTACAATATGACATATTACAGATCTAAAATGATACTTCCATTTGTAGTGGATTGATAGTCTTTTTGATTTTCTTTTAAATTATTAATATTTGAATGTCTTTGCGAAAATCTGTGAACTCACTCACTCACTCCCGGGTTTCATATTTAACGTGCAGGTGTAGAAGCACTGTCCACATCAGTGGGCTCCTTTCCAGGTAGCTGGCTAGCTGCACGCATGGCTGTTCTCACTCCCTGTTTCCAGTCCTTCTTATTGTGTGGGTCAATGGTGAAGGATTTTCTAACCCATTACCAGACAGAAAGCTTATGGACCATAACAATTTGAAATATGTTGCAGACAACAATTTTGAGTGAACGAAATTCTATATATTTTTTGCATTGGTAGTTCAGGGTAGAAAACATTGTGGCAAATGAAGAAATTGCTTGATTGCAAGCAATTTCTTTATTTTCCAAAGAGTTTTCCACAGCCTTTATCTTGTGGGTGATCAAAAAGCATCTATGTGTGCGAATGGGTTAAAATGGATGCTCGTGGGGGAATATGCCCAGTTAGCCACAATTCAACACTGATATTTGAAAGATCTCCTAAAATAGATTAAAGATGTTTATGTCTGATCGAGTGTCTTAACTTCAAATCTCTTCTAGCCGATAACGTTTTGTTACCCAACATTTTCTTACCGGTCAAATTAATTGTTATTTGTAAAAAAGTTTTCACAGCTATAACAATACCGTCTAAGTTTTCTTCAACCATCATAGAGGCTATTATTATCCCTCAGATTCTATTGAGATGACAAGCATGTTATATCACCTTCAATATTTTCCAAGTCTAAATTTTCTCAAAATTTCTTTTTCCTAGCCCTGGTCCCTATGTGACAAATTCTGTACCGACTCTTTCATCCAGCTTTATCAAAAGTAACGAATGTGTTCTAAGACTATCAAACTTCATTGTTCATGGTTTGTTATGCTGCCTATCGCTGCTGTTGCTAATTGTTCATCAACTCATCCGAAGAATAAATGATTTGGTGTAGCAGTGGTAACGCAGGATGTACAGATTGACAGGTCAAAGGCTGTGATTTGATGAGTGCTTCCATGCCTGAAAAAATAACAGAAGTTAAATTGAATTACTGGCTATGATGCCTTTCAATGTATAGATCTCGGAGTTTACTCCGAATATGGGCATTGCCACCAATATGTTTCATGAACGTTTAGTAGATTCCTGTCTGAATAATAGCACTGCCAGACTGAATGTACTGTACAACAAAAAATTCTAGTCCTTTACCAGGGCTGAAGAGAGAAGCTGAAGAGGAACAATCCTCAAAAATCATTAACTTGGAATGAAAGGTTACAAATCATAATAGTATTATATATTGTGTATGTTCACACAATATTGTACAAAAGGAAGACCTTAACAGTGTTTTTAAAAGTCCATCCCCTAATGAAATTCATGCGCTGTCGCAGTCATTTGGGTGATGTCCGTCGACAGTCGTAAATATTATATTCAGCATTGGAACATTCAAACGTTGAATTTTAGATGTCTCCAAAACATGTCCGATTGAATCAGTCGGCATGACGTCATAGCCTCACTTTCATTTTTTCATCGAGGGTACTTCCTCGGTCTTTATCGTTACGGGATACCAACTTTGAGGCAGATTATTTAAAAAATCCATCGTTAATATTCATAAACCAAATTCTTTCTTTAAAGAATGTTATTTAAACTTTCTAACTACCAACGCATTTTTAATAACCAGGCGTAGTCGTCGAGATATTAATGCTGAAAGTTGGTAATGCTTCAACGAAAAAGACCGAAGCTTTCACCTCCACCGAATGAGTGCAGGTGTGCTGACGACGATTTTGATTGGCTGAAAGGATTGTGCCGAGCGAATCAATATGTAGCAATGTTAACAATGTCCAACAAATTCTGACTTCTTGTGAATCTCATTACCAGTGGAGGCGTACTACCTTAAACTTAAGTTAAGAATCCTGCTCGTATGGCATCAATGCATGAATGCCTCTTACTTTGATATCATCCCATATATCTTAACACTTGAAGAAGTATTCAAATGCCTGTACATAAGCATTATAGGAGTGCTAGTCTGAAACCCTTTCCCAAACGTCAAACACGAAAACCAATTACTTATTGTCCACAATGCATTCCTGACTGCGAGAAACACACATATCGTGACATGTAATTCGAAAGTTTTATAGAGGAGAGAGTTCTGGGTTAATACAGTATCCCCGTCCGACCTAATTTCGATCACCTAAGCAGAATATCCATTCATTTTGTCAGAAACAGGAAATAACTGGACTTACATTAATACAGTCATATGAATAAATCATTCTCTTAGATAAATATCGATATTTTCAACAGAACTAACTGATTTGTCTAAAGTTTAAGATGAAAAGATCAGTTAATCTCCTTTCTCTGTACACGCCTAGGTCACAACCTAAATTCGATCAAAATGAGGCTCTCCTATAATCTTGTATACTGATCGAAAGAAGACAGATGCACATTTTTGGAAATGTGCTTGAAGTCACCAACAAGCATTGAAAAGTATCAACAGGCTTATTAAAAAGCTTTACAACCCTTCTTAGCCCTCTCGAACATGTTTGAAACTTGTTTCCAATTATTTGGCTTTTAAAAATTGTGTATTCCTAGTGTGGTTATTCAGAAGCATACTTTAGACAAATATAGCTATCTCATTACATCAAAAACCTTGCAAAAATACAAAACTGAAGATGGCCACACTCATTTCAGCAATCACAATGACAACAAGTGGTAGGAATTATGCTTAAGGGATATATCAAAGCTCCAAATACATTTTTAGAAAAGTAAATATCACTAGGAGTAGTGATAAGCACTGCACCATGGTTCTGTGTAACTTTTTTTCATGAGTATACTTGTAATGACATAAAAAATGGAGGCGGGGCATAGAAAAATGTCATCACTTGCAGACGAGAATATAAAATTTTAGATGTCTTGTGATTTGAATGAGAAAATGGAATTTTATGTTTGTGGAAAAAATGACTTAGTAAAGTGGCGCCATTTTTTGTGTTTATGTAAATATTGGTATATTTATAACATTTCTAATCTCCATTTCACCTGGTTTGAAATATTCTTCATCGGCTATTGTCTCTATAAACGAAGCATGCGCATACCGACAATGTTCATGTCAAATTGTGTCGTGTATTGGATAAAATCTGAAGTGATCGAATTAAGGTTGTGATCGAAATTAGGTTGACTGAGGATAATACTTACCCCGTTTTGGCATAATATTTGATGTTTAATTTGCATGACATCGTTGAGTTGTTGTTGTGGCAGGCATGTATAATTAGTCTGGAAAATTCGGGCCGAATAGACTCGAGACTAATTTGGATCAAAATACAATTTTCGTAAAAACCTTTCCTAAACGGCAAAAATTTTGACCGGATTTATTCCAATTTACAAGCTGCAGCAGCAGTGGCGGATACAGAGGTGGTGATCGTTTGAACCCACTCTGTTGCCTGATACCTTTTTTTCATTTTCATACAGAAATTCAATCAAAATTGTCACGGTAATTTAGATCTAGATCTAGTAGGAAAACTACACCCCCTAATTATTCGTATGTTCGAACCCCTAAAAGAAATCCTGGTGCGCCGCATAGCAATGAACGAGTTAGGCCTATGTGGAATTTGTTTACATTGTAACGCAGAATATATACTGAAGAATTAAGAGAAAATATGCTGATTTCAGCTGATTTAGAGCCCCGCCCCTTCCCCCATTTGAAAACACGTGTCCCATCTTGGGATATGTCTGGATTCACGCATAGATTAGGAAAAAGGTGAGAAAATCTGTCGGGGTACATAGCCTAGCTACTCAAAAAATGTATAGATCTAGGTCTATCAGATTTTGTTTAACTTGGCAACATGTTACTACGGAAATGGTAGTCCCGCATCGAATATGCCAAATATGGTAAATGGAAACGGTTCTTACGGCTCCGTTTATTGGTCCGCCTCGTTTTGACATAAATAAACAGGTGCACCTGTATATTCGGAGGTGAACTTATAAAAATGGAAGTGCACCTCCAAAAAATGGAGGTGCACGTATAAAATTTATAAGTTCACCTCAAAATATACAGGTGCACCTGTATTTTTTAGAGGTGCACCTGGTATCTAGACTTTTGACCCATTCGGTAGGGTAAGGAGGGGCAAAACGCCCCCCTTAAGGAAAGAGCGCTGTAGCACAAAACAAACAAAGTATAATGTAAATGTTTCAACGTGAAATTAAACTTTGCCCTTTGTCCCAAATGTCTACACACAAAACAGCTTTGTCATTTGATATAAAAAATGACTGTCGTTAAAACAATTTTTCTTGAAATTTGGCCTTTTTGCCCCACCCTCGGGGCAAAACGCCTTTGGGGGTGGGGCATGAAGCCCACCACTGGGCTTTATGCCCCATATGAAAAATAAAAAAAATAATTTGAAAATACCCGGGGGAAAATAGGAATATAATTAGCTTGTAATTAATATACTAAGAAAAATATATTTTGGATGGGTTTTATCATATTTTCAACATTTTTTATCAAGCGTAAAGGCTAGATTTGGGCATAATTTACTTGTCTATAAAAGTGGGTACGTGTTACTGTCCTTTGTCTGCAGCATCTTCATATCAGTCAAATTAAAACATACTGATGTTATGTTCTTTAAGAGGCCCCTTTAAAGTAGATTAAATGGTCTTATTGTCTCATTTTAACACAAAATCGACGTTTCAGGGGCGTTTTGCCCCACATGGATCCATCAGGTGACAAAAAAGTTTGATATATTCGCGAAAAGTCGGTCTTTTTGCCAGTTTTTCTTTTGTAGACAACAAAATGTAAATGGATTTCGTCATATGTACCAACCTTAGTCATTCTTTGAGTTTAAAGGAAAATTTTAGTACTTCTGAATACCTACTTATCCATACAAGGGGCGAAACGCCATATATTTAGCCCTTGGAAGGGGCAAAACGCCCAGTCTGGGCGTTTTGCCCCAAAGCAGCATAGGCGTTTTGCCCCAAAGGGGGTAGGTGATTTAATTTGGCCAGACAAAAAATGTGTTGATATTTTTTTTCTTTTTATCTTTTTGTGTAGGCGACCAATTGGACATATAAATATAAAATGCATTTTGGTTGATTGAATACTCGGACTGAAATAAGATACACAAGAATACCCATTACCCAAATATTAGATCAAACATATGCAAAATAAACAATTATTCGCATACTGATAATTGAATGACGTTTAGGTGTAAAAATTTCATGGGCATCTTTCTAAAAGAATGCTTCAAGTGTAAAATCAAGACAAATATCAATTGGCATAATGAGTGACGAAATAATAGGGGTGGGCGTTTGACCCCACCTGGGCGTTTTGCCCCTCCTTACCCTACGGCATATCTTGTGAAGTCCCGGCTGCGGCCGCCCTAAGACAGTCAAGTCAATGTTTCACAATCTTTTCCTTCAACGGACGTCAAATCCGGGAAAGAATTTAAATAAAGACTACATACGATGTACATGTAATTCTAACCCATTTCTTAATTTTTTTAAGTTTTACGGACTTTCCCTTATAGGGTGACGGGTCACAAACTCCTGCTTTCAACGAAAACCTCGTAACTGCATCTTAAACAAGCTGCAGTTACGAGATTTTCGTTGAAAAGCGACGAAATACATTATAATGAACCTTTTACCAGATCCGAACTACTATATAAGTTTTGTATTATCTATTGGACGTGTGGAATCTATGTAGGCTAAATTGCGTGAAAGGTAAGTTCTGAATTTCTTTGGCTTTTGTTATAGTATTCCAAATCTAGATCACGGCTGAAAGCCTTCCATTTATAGCGATACGCCTATCTAGATTTTACTATTTTACTAGCGAAATACTAGAAAACAGAAAAAAGGCTGACAAATAAACTTAATCGCCCCCCCCCCCCCCCCAAAAAAAAAAACACATTAGATCTATAACTGGAAACAGACTCTACATCGTGCTTTTTGTAGTAGGCCAAACATGAATATCTTTTCGTCGAAAACAACTTCTTTTTGTATTGCAACTTTGGAAACAATGTAAATATGTATCATAGTAAACAATTTTGTGCCAACAATAGAGCAAGCGATATTTAAATAGCAATGAATTTTGTGCTAAAATAGATTGGAATTACCGTAATCATCTTATAAACCGTCGGTGTTGCTATAACATCTCGTAACTACGGCTTGAATCAAGATTTCACAACAACACCTTCGAAAAACTATTGTTTGTCCGATATTACGTCATTGAATACTTGATAAAATCGTTCCCTATTCATAGATGAAACAATGACAAAAATAATATGGTGGACGTACACTCCGTGCACTGTCCGTTTTCCATGTGATTTATTTCTAATCCAACATAGAATATGTAAACGTGTGTTTATTTATTACATGTATGACGCAACAGGCCCGTAGGCTAAGCCCCCCCCCCCCCCCCAAAGTTGGCCAAAAATGCCGAATTTTCTTAATTTTACACTGAAAATTTTGGTAAAATCCAAATTAGCTCCCCCCCCCCCCCCAAATATTCAGGACAAGGGCTTTAGCCCCCCTATGATATTGCTTCCTACGGGCCTGCGCAATGATGACACGTGGTTATCTGGTCCAATAGTAATTGTGAGAATATTTAGTTCGTCTAGGTCTATGACTAGGACTGAAACATGTACCCGGGTACCTGCAAGTAGGGTACAAACATGACAATACACGGGTACTAATTTATTACACGTTACCCGACGATTAATGTTGACTTTCAACCTGTATTAATAATTCAACATAAATTATCTATCTAGACAAACAGTTATACAATGATGAAAATAGTGTAGAACATGTTGTCAATGATTACATTACATGACAGTTTTGTAGGCTACATAGTAGGATTCCTTTGGAAGTCCTCCAAAGGGAACATGCAGGCAAGTTGACTCGGCCGAGTCAACTTGCCTGCATGTTCTCATTGATGGATTGCTGCTATAGGCTACCATAACTGGTTAGGGCCGTCCAGATTCAGTAGAGCGATATGTTGTGCGACGTCACGGAATGGCTCGTAAATTTCGTTTCAGAATGGATTCTTAGAGCAGGTAATGCAAAAGCAGATTTCTTAAGAAGATGCTATGACCCCGATGATTGGACAATAAGCGCGTCGGTATTCAAGAAGTTAGATTCTAGATGGGGTCTACATGATATTGACAGATTTGCACACAATCTGGTTTTAGTATTCGACCTACTTTTCGAACCAATGAAATAGCGAACAGTTTTCGCGCGCTCGTGTGCTAAAAATAGATTTCTGATGGGAATACCCCCAACAACGTTTACCGGGTACCAGTCTAATATTTTGTTTATCGATCATGAATCGGACATTTTTTTCGTAACAGTGTTTGCATAGAATTATTATTTTCAAGCGAGATATTAGTCGATCATAGATAATGCAGGCGGGAACTAAAACTACAAAACATTGCGCATATGCAACATGCAACATTGTTTCCAGATACGGAGACAGACCAGAAATGACGAACGTTTTTTCTTGAGATTCCTCAACAGCTTAACCAGAAAAACATCGAAACGTCTGAAAGTAAAGTAGCTATGATCATGAAACTTCTCGATTAGATAGATCTCACCAAGGAGAAGTGCAACGTACAAGGAGCATAACTCTACCTTGCTTATTTTGTGAGTTATTGCCCTTTGTTGTAGTGAAAGCATGTGGGGGTATCAAATCACATTCAGCGACAAATTCTAGCTTTTTTTTTCAATATTAACCCTTTCCGGTTTTGACGTCCCCAACAGAAAATTCTTGGGAAAACATTGAGGCAAAAGAAGAAAATAATGATCGACCAAATTGAAAAGGCCTACACAGCAGACAAAATCGATGTGAATAACTTCTTTGGATATTGATGGTCATTCTTCATTTGCCTCAATATTTTCTCTGAGATAAAACACTAAAATTATTCACATCCGTTTTGTCATCTGCAGACTTTTTTCAATTTGGCCCAACATGACATTTTGTCGTTTTGGAAAGGGTGAGCGAGTACACACGAGCGGCACGACGAAGCTAAGACAGGACAGTATGTGTAAACATTACTTGTCAACTGCTTATTTCATAGTTACCGATCTTAAAAAGTACACGACAGTGCAGCAACCTTCTCAACTCTGAATAAGAATGTTTCTCAACAAATGATTACGGCCATCCAGCTCTTAGAATGTCATCTTCGGCAAGTTGAACGTGGAAAACTTCGCGAGAATCACAGCCATATTTGTACGATAAGGGATTCCCAATCTATTTTTAGACCAGTGAGGCGTGACGATGACGTATTTGTTTCAAGAGAAAACCGAACGCTATTGCAGTAAATTTCAAAATAGGGTTCGGTTTTCTCGTGTAAACAAATACGTCATCGTCATGCCTCACTGGTCTGAAGATAGATTTGGAATCCTCTATCGTACAAATATGGCTGTGAATCTCGCGAAGTTTTTTCCACGTTCAACTTGCTGAAGATAACGTTCTAAGAGCTGGATTGCCGTTATCATTTGTTGAGAAACATTATAATTCAGAGTTGAGAAGGTTGCGGCACTGTCGTGTACATTTTAAGATTGGTAACTATGAAATAACCAGTTGACAAGTAATGTTTATATTGTGCCGATTTTCGTTTTTGCCTATTTTCGAAATTCGGCAAATCTCTGCAGAACTCATTTGCCTAGTTTCGAAACTAGGCGAAATAGCTTATTTATAATTATTATATGGTATATCGGGCCATTTTCTGTGCAGAACATATCTTCAAAATATCCGTTTTTAGGGAGGTATCACAGTTAGCACTTACAAAATCATTTTAAATCGTTTTTAGTCCAATAAAAGTTCGGTACCGAACAGCTAAAGTTCCGTACCGAACAGACCATACGGAACATTCTTATTCCGTTTGCGCGGAAGTTGATTCGTACCCTAGGCAATTCGCACCTTATCTTTTATCAAAGACATAGATAAACATTATATTATATGTCTCTGCTTTTATCAATTCGTTTAAACGTTCAGCAGTACATCAAATGTATAGATAACATTGCCATAACAATCATATCTACACTCGATTCCATCTATTTATTGAAAACGTTGCAGTTCCATATTTTTTCAGAGCCTGAATTAGATCCATTGCTTTGGGCTTTCTAACCACCGAAATTAAAATGGTTTCACTTAGTTAAATATCGGCATTTTAGAAATATTTCTTTTAAAGCAAACAAGATTTATTATGAAGCTTTTCATCTGCTAAATATATGTGATCTACCATAGATCTGCATACTTATGGGGTCCCATACGTATGTTAATTAATTTGATATGTTCTAATTTCATACTTTGAAGGTAACTAACTCAAAATAGTGAGCTAATTGTAAAACCATTTAAACAGGAGAAGCCCTTTCTGTGAAAAAAATACCATATTCAGCATTTTCCCTGCATTTTTCCCTGCTCAATAAGCTGTAGAGGCCAAACTGTATCTTTAAGGGCTGTCAAAACAGCCGAACAAGCCGATCCTACCTATCATGATAGCCAGAACTAGTGACTGACCAAGCCGATCCTTCCCACCATGCTGGCCAGAACAAGCCACCAACTCATCCGAATAAATCGATCCTCCCACGTGCTGGTCAGAACTAGCGACCGACCCAGCCGAACAAACCGATCCTTCCCACCCTGCTGGCCAGAACTAGCGACCAACTCAGCCGAACGAGCCGATCCTTCCCACCATGCTGACCAGAACAAGCGACCGACCCATCCGAACAAGCAGATCCTCCCCACCGTGCTGGCCAGAACTAGCGACCAGCTCAGCCGAACTAACCGATCCTTCCCACCGTGCTGGCCAGAACAAGCGATCGACCCATCCGAACAAGCAGATCCTTCCACCGTACTGGCCAGAACTAGCAAACAACTCAGCCAGACGAGCCGATCCTTCCCACCTAGCTGGCCAGAACAAGCGCCCGACCCATACGAACAGGCAGATTCTTCCCATCGTGCTTGCCAGAACTAGTGACTGACCTAGCCGAACAAGCGGATTCTTTGCACTATGCTGGCCAGAACAAGCGACCTACCCAGCTGAACAACCCGATTCTTCCCACCGTGCTGGCCAGAACGAGCAACCGACCCAGCCGAACTAGCCGATCCTTCCCACCGTGCTGGCCAGACCGACCCAGCTAAACAAACTGATCCCTCCCACCATGCTGGCCAGAACAAGGGACCAACCCAGCCGAACAAGCCGATCCTCCACACCATGCTGGCCAGAACTAGCGACCAACTCATCCAAACTAGCCGATCCTTCCCACCGTGCTGGCTAGAACAAGCTATCGACCCATCCAAACAAGCAGATTCTTCCCATCGTGCTGGCCAGAACTAGTGACTGACCCAGCCGAACAAGCGGATTCTTTGCACTATGCTGGCCAGAACAAGCGACCAACTCATCCGAACTAGCCGATCCTTCCCACCGTGCTGGCCAGAACAAGCGATCGACCTTTCCAAACAAGCAGATCCATCCCACCTAGCTGGCCAGAACAAGCGACCGACCCATCCGAACAAGCAGATTCTTCCCACCCTGCTGGCCAGAACTAGTGACTGACCTAGTCAAACAAGCGGGTTCTTTCCGCTATGCTGGCCAGAACAAGCGACTGACCCAGCCGAACAAACCGATTCTTCCCACGTACTGGCCAGATCTAGCGACCGACCCAGCTGAACTAACCGATCATTTCCACCGTGCTGGCTAGAAATAGCGACCAACCCATCCGAACAAACAGATCCTTCCCACTGTGCTTGCCAGAAATAGCGACCAACTCAGCCGAACTAGCCGATCCTTCCCACCGTGCTGGCCAGAACAAGCGACCGACCCATCCGAACAAACCGATTCTTCCCACCGTGCTGGCCAGAACAAGCGACCGACCCATCTAAACAATCAGATCCTTCCCACCGTGCTGGCCAGACCTAGCAACTGACCTAGCCGAACAAGGGGATTCTTCCCACGTGCTAGCCAGAACAAGCGACCGACACAGCTGAACAAGGGGATTCTTCCCATGTGATGGCCAGAACAAGCGACCAACCCAGCCGAACAAACCGATCCTTCCCACCGTGCTGGCCAGAACTAGCAACCAACTCAGCCAAACGAGCCAATTCTTCCCACCGTGCTGGCCAGAACTAGCGATCAACCCAGCCGAACAAACCGATTCTTCCCATCGTACTGGCCAGAATTAGCGACCAACCCAGCCGAACAAACCGATTCTTCCCACCGTGCTGGCCAGAATTAGCGACCAACCCAGCAGAACAAACCGATCCTTCCCACTGAGCTGGCCAGAACTAAGAACCAACCCAGCCGAACAAGCCAATCCTCCCCACTGTGCTGGCCTGAACTAGCAACCAACTCAGCCAAACAAGCCAATTCTTCCAAATGTTCTGGCCAGAACTAGCGAACAACCCAGCCAAACAAACTGATCCTTCCCATCGTACTGGCCAGAACTAGCGACTGACCCAGCAGAACAAACCGATCCTTCCCACCGTGCTGGCAAGAACTAGTCAGAACGAGAAATGGATCTTATACTATTATAATCATTCTAATAAGAACCATGATTCGGCTTACAGTATGACCTCGCAACGTCATGATGAAATCAATTATCCTGTGACCTAATTCTATCAGAAAATTCAGATAAAATGTTGCCGTATTTCTTTCTCGCATGTGGATAAATATCAATACACCCTGATACAGTTCCAAATTTTTAACCGTGACCTGCGCATGATGTGAGCAAACGAAAGGTCACGTGGTCTTTTTACTATATAATTCATTGTGCGAGTCGTTATTTTCGCGCGAGCATTTTTCATTTATTCTGCCTAAGTATTAAGAATATTTTATACAGTCATTTGCGTTAATTATTAGAGTTTTCAGTTACAGGAATACTTTTGCAACTTTGATTGAAAAAAAGAGATTTTTTGGCTTGTAATCATTCGTACCCTGTCTCCATCGCCCATTACCACCATGCAAGTTCAGGATGAGCTACTGCTTTTGAAAACCATATAAAAAGAATTCTGCAGGAGCAAGTGAGCTCCTTAGTACTGTCCAAGTGTGAGCGGTAATATTTTGCATGTGTTTGTGCTCTAGATTAGAGCCTAGATTAGAGCCAATAATGGACAGGTCACAGGATGGATTCCCAGCCGCGGAGCGTGGACAATTATAAATTAACTTATTGCTGAAATATTGTTGAGAGGCGTTAAATTAAAAAAAGAAATGAAAAGAAAAATGTTTTAAACTTTTACCAAACAAGAAATGTTAATGTTTTGAATGTCAAGGGCGGATCCAGGATTTTTTTCAAGGGGTGGGGGTGGGGTCTAGCCTATTAGATGGCTTTAAATTTGTGAATTTTGTAATGTTAGATACCATACTGACGCTGTGTAGTGAAAATTCGATTCTCGACCTATTCAAGGCGGGGTCCGGACCCCCGACCCCCTTTTAGATCCGTCTTTGACTGTCTTACAGAGATTGTTTCAAAAATCATTTCAAGGGGCAAAATAATGAAATACTTTTAATCAGCATCTTCTCCTTTTGCCTCAAGGTTTTCGTTACTATATTACTATATTTTTCATGGGGGTCCAAGACCAATTGCCAGGGCGGGGGGGATGTCCACGCCCAAATGATGACTTAAATGTGTTAGATTATATATAACGTTAGGCCTATATTGACGCTTTAATTACATAGTCAACATTCAATTTTCGGCTGATTCCAGGGGGGGGGGGTGCGGATATTCCGACCCCCCACTCTAGATCCGCCCTTGCACTAAAAAAACCTACTTTCATGATACCCATTCTGTTATCTGCAAGAGCTTCCAAATTGAATCAGGTGCCGTTTAGGAAAGGGTTAAGCCGCTGTCAAACTTGAAAAGTCTAAATAATTTGTCGTTTGGGAAATGGGCTTTAACAGCTATGTTTTTATTATCAAATTGATCTACCATAATGAATTATCTTCCTTCATAAACCTTTCGGTACTGACATAATCATCTTCACACTGAAAATGGCATGTTTCGTACTATTTTTTTTTTTTTTTGTTGGGGAAGGGGGGTTTACGTGAATATGACAGTTTAACCTTGCGGCTAGGTCCTCAAAAGATCCGAGGATACTACTTTTTTGGAGGGTCAAAAATGACTTAAAAGCCGATAAAAGCCATAAATGGAAGTCAGTCAATGATATCCCGTCGAGATTCACAGAGGAATCATCACTAAACGGAGTGTGAAGCCTCTTAAACTTCTTCTTTCCTCCGTTCATTTCCATTGCACGTTGGATGCTTTACTCACATTTGGGTCAGAGCCTCGATCTGGCATCAAAAAGTGTTACTATTTTTAGTAACAAATTGGAAGTGTATTTGGGTGTATACACCAGGACACATGTTTCGTTTGTCCATGAATGGCACTGTACTTTCGTTTTAAAGTACACTGGGTTTTGATATCGACTGGGACCCACAGATTAATTTTTTACATTCAGCACTGTGTTCAGTAAGACAAAACATTTACTCCTAACGGATTTTTCTCTAAATAGTCTTACTGAACAGAGCGTTCAGTTAACTGAATAAATATGTCCGCCCCATAGTCTGGGTTCCCTCCTTCTTTTCGCAGTATGGAAAGTAGGGAACCAAACTAGCCGCCATTTTTGTTTGCTTTGGCACACCACCTTCAAATCTGTGAGCTAATTGGTGCGAACGATAAAAGTAAACAGGTCGTTCAGTAGAAAACTGTTACGTATCGGTAGTTCTGTGAGCTAACGTTTTGTCTTACTGAACGCAGGGCTGGTGTACACGTTTACAATGCAGTAGCGTATCCAATGGGTGGGGGAGTTTTCGAGGTTCAAAGGAAACCCTTCTCAGCGGCGGATCCAGACGTTGAAAGGGGTTCGAATTTACAAATAGGTGGTTCGTTCTATTATTATTACAAAATTCTGGCTGAATTTTTACATGAAATTAAAATAATTAGGATTCATAGGAGGTTCTTTTGATTCCCGCACCCCCTCTGGATATGCCACTGTCTCCGAAGCCTGATTATTTCATTTCAGTGCAGAAATTCAGTCAAAATTGTGTAATACTTGGAAAACGAACCTCTCTATTTGTAAATTCGAATCCCATTACAGAAATCCTGGATCCGCGGCAGCAACGAGTACGTAGGAAGTATCAAAAATAAGGGACCCCAAAAATAAAAGTAAACCGTAAAATGATCATTATGTCGTTGTTCGATTCATTACTAATAAATCGGTGAGGAAAAAACGAGAATAAATCGACAGAAATAGTTCTGCATCACACTGTCGCAGTAAACCGTAAATAGTATCAACATTTCGGGCATTATTTGATTCAATTATCAGTAAATCGGCGAAAAAAATCGACAGAAATAGTTTTGCATGACACACGGAACTTACCGAATCATAATTTCGAAAATGGATGCCCAATTTCAAATTTAGGCAAAGTTCCGTGCCCAGTTTCGAAAATAGGCATGCCTAATTTCGAAATTAGGCAAAAAACTAAAAATCGACACAACATCTACACATACGGTCCTGCCTTAGCTTCGTCGTGCCGCTCGTGCGTACTTGCTTTCCCTTTCCAAAACGACAAAATGACATGTTGGGCCAAATTGAAAAAAGTCTGCAGATGACAAAACGGATGTGAATACTATTAGTGTTTTATGCCAGAGAAAATATCGAGGCAAAAGTAGAATGATCATCAATATCCAAAGAAGTTATTCACACTCATTTCGTCTGCTGTGCAGGTCTTTTCAATTTGGTCGATCATCATTTTCTTCTTTTGCCTCAATGTTTTCCCAAGAATTTTCTGTTGGGAACGTAAAAACCGGTCTTGTTTGGGAAAGGATTAATCTAGAAAAAAAACTAGAATTTGTCGCTGAATGTGATTTGATACCCCACAGGCTTTCGCTACAACAGAGGGCAATAACTCACAAAATAAGCAAGGTAGAGTTATGCTCATTGTACGTTGCACTTCTCCTTGGTGAGATCTATCTGGGCCATTCTACAGAAATTTGGCAAATTGGAGTCGCAAAAACTTCAAATTCAGCTTTTAATCTAGTATATTATTTTTATCTTACTACCTTCAATAAACTTCCTAGAACCCATTCTTGCAATTTGCTAAGGTTACATTCACTTACTTACGCAGATATTTCAGTTTAAACTTTGCGACCGGCATCATTCTTTCACTACCGTAACGAATTTGTAAAGTGACACAATTTCTCTTTCTGTGATCCGATTAACATGTTGCTTTTGCATATTATTAGAACGTTTTTCATTTAAACATAATTTCGATGTACTGTTGTTTCTTGTATTGTTCCTATAGAAACAAGTCTATGTTTTTTTCCAATATCGGCGAAAACTACTTATATTGATAATTGAGAGAGACACTACATCCACAGATTTCATAAATCATTTTGCAGTCTGAATAGGCACAATTTGTATTTTTCATTGCATGTATTCACGCTATGGGAGCCTGACCAGCGGCACCTATTTTTTCGAGCAAACAAAATGGCGGACAAGTAAGTGGATTCTGACGGTCCCAGCAGTTATTTGAATGTAAGTTGTGTTTTTTTGTCCTATAACACCTACTTCGAAGCATAAATAGGTCGGCTTATGATTCAACTTCGTTATTGTCTTTGTCTTTAGCTCATCGGACTGGCATACATAACGTAAACGATAAGCAAACGCGATAAAGAGGCGCTGCTCGTGAATTATGCATATATTTGTCCACCCTTTAAATGATTAAAAGAAATAAAACATATATTTAAGGTACACGTTATATTATCAAAATTACACTGACTACATTATTCTTTGAAAATCCAAAAGCCTAAAGATGATCGCAAATGTTAGAATTGGAATATTGATGTTTTTATTCACTGTACGAAGACCAAAAATTCCCCCGAACACGTGCATTACAGTACCGATTTTTTTTAGTCTTACTGGACGCGTATTCGGATTGGATTAATTTCATTTACGGGTGATTTGAGTTAATTTCTGTACGAGTGTTCGGAGCGTCTTATACATTTGAAGAAGATAGAAATCTTTGGTGTAAATCAGTTTAGATATTTGATTCCACATTTGTTTCTCTTTCCACCAATCCTTATGATGATAAAATGATACAGTGATTGGAATTCATATCCGGGTTGCAAAAAAAAACACAAAAAAAAAACACTTAAAATCACGCAAGTATATCTTTTGTAGCAAGCTCTAAAATCAATGTCTAATCTGTCAATTTTGCGAATTATCTCCCTTTGACATAAACAAATAGGGAATTTGAAATGTTTGATATTCACAAATTTATCAAGGTTTTCGATTGCAGGTTTTTGCAACATCATGCTGACTTTACAGGGCATTTGTGAACCCTTTCTTCGACTAGGATTGTTCCAAGATGTCCATGCAATAGCGATTTCAATTTCCTAAGGAGATTACATTGTAAAATTTTCAAGCTTTGGAACACAATGAAAATTCTTCTTTGAAAACATCATTTTCTTAACGTTAATACAATGTTACGAACGCTTCTTTAATTTCCGGACTGGTAACTTGACGGACTACCATTCCATGCAGTCCGGCATGGTTTGCATTCTTCTGCTTGAATTTCTGAAGGTTGAAATTGTGTAAAATTTCCGTTCAAATTGTACACCTGAAAAACGGACCCCTGTCACATTAAAAAGGTCCATTTTTCATCCACAAAACGTAAAGCACTAAGCACAACCAAGTCAATGAACAATGCAAAACACTTTCATTTGAATTTTTTACTTGTTGTAAATTTAGAAAAAATATGACAAGCGAAGTAGGTGTAGCGTTTTCACTTTTGTTCAGTATAGAATTTAAATCCTATGTAGAAAGAGAAGAGAGGATGAGATGAAAGAGAGACGGACATACAGGGGATATCACTCGGAAATACATACATAAGAGAAATATTATAAGGACTCATAGATTTAATAATGTTGGACACGTGTATACCTTTTGGTAACTTTCTGTCGTATTCAAACAATTGAGCACCCACACGCCAGCTGGACAATAAAAGAATGCTTCTTATTTGCACGTCAAATAAAGATTTCACGAACGGAAAATTTTGATCGCGTAAAATTACACCGACTATGGAAACGAACTAAGCAAGACAATGATATATACATAGTATTTTATAGGTATTTACAACAGTCTTCCATCAACCCATGTCCAAAAATACACATGAATGGAAACTTTTACGCTCGTGCAATACACGGTTAACTGCGTACGAAATCTCATATTTGTATTGTTATTGGAGACACTCCACAACGGGAAATGCTTCCGGGTCGTAGTATACAAACAAAGTTCCGTCAAAAATGGATTCGCTCCTTTTGATGCATTGATCCTGTGTCTATAGAATAGGCAGAAGCATGTGATGTGGTTCTGCATACTGGCAGACCATCAGTGTACTGCTGGGATGTGTTTTAATGAATTTGTCGGGAACTCGTTTCTTGCGCGGTCGTGACCTTTCACGAGGGTGTGTCACATGCAGATCCCGAAAGAAATGGCAAATTGCAAGAGTGGCTGTGATTTTAGCTGATGGTGCTATTGATACCACTTTCTTTGTAGTACATTAAAGACAAAGGAATGGTCTGTCAGGCAGACTATGTAAAATGTGCCACAAAGACTTCTGAGAGAAGCTAGAAGCTGCCAAATTGACCCATCTTACTATATATTTAATAGGCCTGTTTCGTTGAGGAGTGACACCTATTGGTTTAGACATATCGATGGAATGAGTGGGATTTAAGAGGGAATGCACCAGTTTTTCGAAACACTCGGTCATTACTATAGAAAATTAAACATTTCGTACCATATATGATTCGCTACCATATTTTCAATAATATAACACGTGATTAGAATTTACCATTTTCGATGGTAAAAGCGTATTTATTATGCGAAACTGATTTCGTCAAGATGGAAATCGGGTATTTAGAGCAAGACAGTTGTAAGTGTATACACAGTTACCACTGTTTTACGTCATTTTATTCGTGTGTAGCTGATAAAAATTGCTGTAATGCACTAAAAAGTGTACTGACCTACACACTTTCTTTTTGAATTATTACCAGGACACGTTGCTCAATACCATAATGGAGTTTTATCAAAGTCTATGATGTAGAACTTGAAATATTACCAAAATATGCAAATTTTGACATAAAAACACTTCAGCTTCGTTGATCGAACTGAACACGCGAGCATGCTGTTTTACACATTTGTGCGTTTATAATAGCACATATTTTGGGTTTTCTGTTCTTATTAAATGTAAGACGATACTTTAAATCCGTTTTCGGGACTAAACGATGATTATAGAGCATTTATAAGCATTTTAGTGACCTTGGGTAGGTGCAAGAAATTATGCATTTTTTCGCTGTAGGGGTATGTTATACGAATGCCTATAAAATTCAAACAATATCGCTGACCATCCATTTTTATGTCATTTTTGAAATGGTAATTACATATAGTTTCAGCATACAAAAAATAAATGAATTCTTTTATTTGGAAAAATTTAGGAAACTGGAGCATTCCCCCTTAATGCTTATTTAAACTACATGGTAATATCGCTGCGACTGGAGCACCTGACTGCGCTATAGGTATCACCCCTTCCATCAAGTCCTAGGTAATTTGATTGTTGTTTCGTAAGACATCAGTAAGTCAGAAATACGTCTTCAATGTTTTGATGAAACAAGTACCAGATGTCATAGAGGATATATGCCGCGGCCTAGGATCGAAACCGGGACATCAAATTTGAAAGTGCAACGCGATGCCATTTTTGTGATAACCGCGGTCATAACCAGCCAATGAGAGAGTGTGTGCAAGAAAAACAAGAGACAGTACTAAGGCAGACAAAACATGAGTGGTGTTAGGAGAAAATATACATTGAATACTATTTCACAGACATGTTTCATTTTTAAATCAATATTTAGTGTCGATTTCGTGAAGCATATGCTTTGATGAGTAGGTTCTATATTAACCATTTAGTTTATTTGTTCATTTATTTCATCATCAAGACAGTGCTGTAATTCCTTTGACTCGAGATAGCTTAATTTGCATGAACAAGTTCCAAAAACTATATAAACCCTTTCCTAAACACGACCTGGTTTTCACGTTCCTAACAAAAAAAAGACTTGAGCACACATTGGGGCAAAAGAGGAAATATTTATAACCAGCATTTCCTCCTTTTGCATCAATAATTTCAATGCTTTATTTTACACTAATCCAATATTTTTTCAACATCAATTCTGTGGTAAACAGCTACTTTAGAATTGAAATTTACGCTTTGGAAAAGGGTTAAAATAATTTAAATGCGCATTTAGATTGACTCTGCTTAAAGAGATTTAATCCTTCATGCAGTTGATTAACTGAAAATGTTGACCACTAGGATACGTCTCTAAGTTTTCAATTGCTCGATTAACGCGTTCAGAAAAAACTGGAATTTCCTAACTAAAATCGTGTAAACAATGAACGAAATACTCATACAGTGGATTGTGACATTGCTCGGAAAAAAGTTCAGTTTTTCTCGTACAGTAGTTTTGTTTTTTCGTTTTTTTTTTCTAATAATACACATCTCTCACGACTCAGAGTTACACAAAGGTTCTGTCATACAGAAATCTATGTCCACACACGAAAGTAAAACCATTAGAAACAGTAAAGTGTGATTTTTGATTGATTCATTTAAGCATTTCTCGCTTAAAATGATGAGCACAGCACATCGTGAAGATTGTCGGCACAATTTTAGATAATCTAAAGATTAATAAGTTCATTTAAGAGTCAAAAGTGGTAAAGCAATATATGTACTCAAATATTAATGAGTATGAACGTGCGAAATTGAGTATAAATGTGACAAATCTTCCTTTGTTTGCAGTATCTATTTCTTGCAGATTTGTTATGTCCGCCATTTTTGCTCGAAAAAATAGGTGCCGCTGGTCAGGCTCCCATAGCGTGTGTATTGACAGCTTTACTGTTAAACCTCAACTGTCACAGTGTTACGGTAGGGAAGTTGGTGTTACGGTAGCGAATGAAATATCAGAATTCGAAAATTTGAGATGTGAATAAAACTGGACAGAGTGTCTGAAAAAACTATGCCACAAAGTCATCTGAAAAATCATGTTGTAGACATCCTGTTTACTTTTCAAAAATCAGTTAAATCATGCATATTCTCTTTGTTTTGTTGTTCTAAACATGTCAAAAATGTATGTTGCTACTTTTTTCACTACCGTAACACTACATTCCATACCGTAACACTAAAATCGTTGAGCCATATCTCCTAAATTATACATGATAACAACCTGAAATTTCTTGCATTTGTAGGTTGCATATCGGAGAAATGCAGTAAACAAGAACCAATAATCAGAGACCCTTACTTATAAAGTTATTGTCCGTTTTTATTTCCAAAAAAGCTCAGACTTTGTGTGCAGTTTTCTCATTGACCAATGGAAGTGTTGCTTTGAAATTGTGCAAATATATGTATGAGACGATCACACAAAATTTTGTACTAAGTTCCATAACTCTTCCATTTGTTTCAACAGAGTTATGTCCATTTTCTACTTCCAATTTCACTACGGTAACGAAGAATTCACTACCGTAACGAAGTTTGTATTTCAACAACCTCTTATATCATTGTTTTGAAACTTTGCAAATGTGTGTTGGATCAAAATTCGCCGATTTCAAGGATTAGCAGCCTTTTACTTGGACAACTGTTATAGTCATTGGAAAATGGACCGTTTACTGATTCTTGTGATGGTGAAAACTGTCATTTACTATTGTGTATTAACATCATACATGGCGTTACGGTAGTGAACACGCAAAAGTATACGGGTGAAACATTTTGCATTCAAATTCTATTTTCTCAGTTATCACACAAAATTTTAGGGATGTTTTTTCGCCATGACAAGGCCAAGTACTATGTCTAAATATTACTTTTAAATTCATTGCTTAAATCACATGCAAAGTGTGTTTTATTTGCAATTTCGGTTCGCGTGACGGTAGTGAACTGAAAGCAATGGGACAACTTTCAAAGCGTGAAAAAATCAACAAACTTAAAGAAATTGACACTTATTTTATATGCTATACATGCCTTTTTATTCGCTCTTTTTAAGACAATATTTATTTTACGATTTCTTTAATGTTCAAGACAAGAAAACAGTGCCTTGATCAGCGTAATTGGAGGTTGGGACATGGGGTTTTATGCCACTCAATGACATATCTTCATAAAAAAAGCATCTAAATAAAAGCAAAAATGTTTTTGTTTCATTTCGAAGTATGTAGAATTGGATGATGCGTATATAGGTCAATTTTCCAGAATCATATTGCATGTTATTGTCTATTAATTCAATTTCAAAGTTGTGGGATACGTTTTCCCAATATCTGTAGAATGGCCGATCTACCCGCGAAGTTTCATGAACATAGCTACTTTACTTTCAGACTTTTCGATTTTTTTTTCTGGTTAAGCTGCTGAGGAATCTCAAGAAAAAACGTTTGTCATTTCTGGTCTGTCTCCGTATCTGTAATCAACGTTGCATGTTGCATATGCGCAATTTTTCGTAGTTTTAGTTCCCACCTGCATTATCTATGATCGACTAATATCTCGCTTGAAAATAATATTTTTTCGCTAACACTGTCACGAAAAAAATGTCCGATTCATGACCAATAAACAAAATATTATACTGGTACCCGGTAAACGGTGTTGAGGGATTTCCCACCAGAAATCTATTTTAGCACACGAGCCCGCGAAAATTGTTCCTTATTTCACCGCTCTTTTTCGCATAAACGGGCTGACGGCTATTATGTGACGTCTATACATAGCCACGCTCAGTCATATGAACCGCTAGCGAACACTAAGCCAGATAGAGTCTGTTTTGTAGATTCTACGCGATATTAACATTCAATGCGCTGCGCGCATTTGAATGTTTATTTCGCGCATAATCTATTGTACAGCCTCTATCTAATACATAAATGTAAAAGATTTAGATCAAAATGGTGAGTACCAAGCACTGAAGTAATTAACTGTTTCGATCAAGATTGGCATGGATCAGTAAACTGGTTAGTATCGCCGCAAAGTTATGTATTAGGATATTTAGTGAAACTTAAACATTATCGTAGTTCTTGTACTTATTCCAGAATGGAAATCAGGTCTTTTTGGCCTTTCATTGTGCATAGTACCGGTGAATTCATGGGTGTTGTCAAAGAAATTTTATGCTACCATGCTAAGGGTCAGTCATACCATGAAAAGGGAACAATGGATTATTTGCTAAAGATCCTCTTCCTTTTAGAATGATCGCTTTAAAAGTGCGATTTCATGTTGTAACAAAATACATTTATCATTCCTATTTTGCTACAGGTACATGTATTGGTTTGAAACAGTAGCTAAAACGTAAATTCGACGAAACGGGGCTAGTATTCTCGGACACGATGGCAACTCAGATTCTTTGTTCACGGGCCGATTTTACTGTGGAGAAATACTCATCTCGTGAAGGCTTTTGACAATTTCTGTTCCGTTAGACATTTACCGAACATACCAACTCACGTGATTCCTGTGGCGTTGTATATCGCTGCTTTTCAACGAAAACCCCGTAACTGCAGCTTGTTTTAAGCTGCAGAACTTTACGAGGTTTTCGTTGAAAATTGACGATATATCACATCTCATCAACATTGGTAAATGGTATAGAAAGATTTCATCAGCTTACTACGTACGTTATAAAGTGGTTACACGAGATTAATGACTTCACTGATCCGACGTGCTCGTCTACTGTGTTTTGACTACTAGAATGTGCCAAGAGAGAGAACTCACGACCAATCACGAAAAAAGACGTTATAACTACAGAACATTTAATTCAGTTATGTGATTCTTACGTTGATTGCAAGGACGTCTTAGTTCTACGAGATCTTTGTATGATTTTATAAGTGTTTTTCGGGTTTTTGAGATTTAATGAAATCCGTGCTTTAAAATGCTCAGATATTGAGTTCAAACCAGATCATTGCATTTTACTTATTAGCAAATGCCAAACAGATATTTATAGATCAGGAAAGCATATTACTATTACCAAAGGCTTGACTAGTGCATGTCCCTACGTAATACTAGAAATATACATGGATACTGGAGATTTGTTTCTTCATTCTGACATGTTCTTATTCAGACCTGGTTGTCGATACGGTGCAAAATGTTTTGTTGAGACAAAACACGCCTTTGAGCTATTCTAGAGCAAAGGAATGAATTTTTTCACGTCTACAAAGCGTAGCCTCCAGTCTAAAATTTGGTACACATGAATTCGTGGCGTGCTAACGTAGCCACGACTGTTGCAAATGCGGATGGGGTATCAGGACGTTGTCTAAAAAAGCATGGTCGTTGGATATAGGATTTGTCGAAGGACGGATGCGTCGAAGATTCCTTGGATAGAAAGCTTTTCATTACTAAGCAATTGCATTTGTAAACTGAATTCGGATAGTACTTCTCTAACGTTTGTTTTGGGGGTATTGTCCCCAGCAAAATTAGAGAGTTGCTTACAAGCGTTAATATGGTTAAGACTTGAAACTTCTCCGGTGTACGGAGTATAGCGGAGAACGTTTGTCTTCACACATACGGATACACAGTTAAGGTTGTATGTACGAGATTGACGGGGGCGTGTGTGAGTTTATAAAGGCCAGGATTGGTGGTTTATAGTTAATTCTACGCAAGACGCCTTACGTGTAACTTCAAAAACTATCCGAATTCAGTACTTGTACAGTGCTAGTTATGTTCTACTAGATATACTTTGGTTTCAAAGCGTAAATATGGCGTAAAGTCCGCATTGCATTACGGTTTATGTGTTAAAAGAACGACTGCGTAGGTTTTCCAGAGAAATTATGTAATATTTTTATCTCTGATTTTTTCCCAGGATCAGTCGAGTAGATTACTGTCCTATACATTCCTGTGACGCTGTTGTATATATCGGGTATTGAAAGAGAGGAAGAGAGTGTCTTGCCCCCTGGAAAATTATAGAGTTGCTTGTGTTGAGTACGGTTAACCTACTACCACATAGTGTCTTTTTTTTGACTCCTCACAATAAAATGACTTTGGAAAACATCGTGGAAAATGGAGAAATTACTTGTGACAAGCAATTTCTTCATTTCCCACAATGTTTTCTACATAAAACGACCAGGAAATTCAAAATTTCATTCACTTGAAACTGTCGTCCGCAGCATCTTTGAATTTGGAAAAGTCCAAATTGTGTTGTTTGGTAATGGGTTAAGAACAACAACTAACAACACTGCACTGCAGTTAACTTGTTCAAAGTATAAAGAGTTGCCAAGGCGATCGCTCTTAACCCTTTCCCAAACAAGACCTGGTTTTGACGTCCCTAATAGAAAAAGGCTTGGGAAAACATTGAAACAAAAGAAGAGCTGCTGATAACCAGCAGTTTTTCCTTTTGTCTCAATATTTTCTGTGTCATATTTTACACAAATACTATCTTTAGTAACATCCATTTTGTCATTTGTGGTAGTTTTTGAAGTTGATCATCTTAAAATTTTGTTGTTTGGGAAAGGGTTAAAAGTGCCAGACAAAGGCAGACAGTTTGCATTCCAAAAGAAAGCTAAGAAGGGAGAGGGGACTTGATATTTCTCTCGGTGCTAGCTTTAAAACCTACTCGGAATTAGTAAATGGCTACTGTTTTCACTGTTTGACGAGAATCAGTAGATCGCGGGACCACTATACATGTGTTCAAGTTCTATATTTTAGACATGATGCTTACGTCGCACTTCTTGTTGGTGTGTATAATTTCCTGTTCATGTGCACTGACGCCATTAACACTGGTGAAGCAGTGGCCGGGAGGTTTCGAGGCCTCTTTTACCGTACAGGCTCATCAGCGACTACAGGGATGGACAGCCCATATAATCTTTAATGGACAAGTAGAAGCAGTTCAGGTATAACAATGAAACTATTGCCTTTCTCGTCTCTAACAACGACTGCACGAAACATACAGTGTCGCCGCGATATGACCTTGGTAGTTGAAAACGGCGTAAAACCCCAATGAACCAAACCAAACGAAACATGCAGAAAATCGTAACTTCATTGCACTTGAATATCCATAGCGAAATAGGAACAATGTTTTCGTGAAACAGTTTCTCTAATTTACCCTAAGTTTTAAAGCTAAACCAATTGAATGCAAGAAAAGATAAACAATAGGATGTCCCTTTTGGAAGCCTTATAGCCTTATTTACAACTACCACGGTTTCACATGTCTTGAAAGTTCAAGAAAAATTCAAGTTGCACGATATAACAATACACTATCTATTATCATTTGATAAACTACAAGATATTTTCACTTTACTTGATTGTTCAGTTGCGATTTCGTTTGTTCGAAAATGATGAACAACATAGAGGATAGCGACATATCGTCGCTTTTCAACAAAAGCCTCGTATCTGCAGCTTGAAATAAGCTGCAGATACGAGGTTTTCGTTGAAAAGCAGCAATATGAAGAGTGGTCGTACATGTATTTTACTTGTCTATGACTAGGTGTGGAAGGGTCGAGTGATCAAGGTGCACAATGATACTAAACCAGAGTATGTGATACAGAACAAATCGTTCGACGCCCAACTTCTGCCCGGCCAGGACCTTATTGTAGAAATACAGGCTTATACGGACATACAGATGGACAAACCGGGGTCGTATTATATCGAAGGTATAGCTTACCATACTTTCCCGACTGGTGAAATTTGGACTGTTTCAATTTGAAAGCGAACACAGACGACAAATTGTATGTTGATAAAGATATGATTTCGTTGCTTTTCAACGAAAACCTCGTATCAGCAGCTTATTTCAAGCTGCAGATACGAGGTTTTCGTTGAAAAGCGACGTTTTGTTCACGATACAGAATAGAAAATATTGATACAAAAGGAGAAAACTCTGATTATAAGCATTTTCTTCTTTTGCCTCCGAGTTGTTCCACTACATTTTAGTTAGGAACATCAAAACCTTGTCTTGCTTTGGGAAATAGTAACTGTTCTATTGCTGTCAATTGTTAGACTGGTTTAAAGGAATGACCTTGCACGTGAACAAATAAATATGACTGAAAAATGTGAATTATAAATCGCTGCTTTTCAACGAAAACCTCGTAACTGCAGCTTAAAACAAGCTACAGATACGAGGTTTTCGTTGAAAAGCGACCATATAATGAACGCATTTATACCAATACTTCTGCACACACTCATACCAAGTCACCAGGGTCGGTATTCCGAAAGAATCTTATCTTTAATCTAAGAAAATGTCTAAAACAATTCTAAGTGACAAAATTTACCTTAGTTCACATTTAAGACAGATCTAAGAAAAATCTTAGCTAAGATACTTATGCATTGAATTGCCTGTAGTGGCCTATAAATAAACGGTCACATGACTCCCACGTGACCGAAATTGATGACGTTTCAATATGGCTGTCGAAAACGCGGAAGCCAGGAAATTTTATAAACAAACGATAAAAACACACAAGATTGAAAGGAATCACGGCTCTAAGCGAGGCTATCGGGTCGGATGCATAATGAAGACCAAAAATTGTACTGAGTTTGGCCAGACCATTCAGAGTAAGCATTTTCCTACGATTTTTGGTCATTTCGTACCCCAATCATTTCGTACCAGTCATTTCGCTCCACAATGTTTTGTCAACTCATACTACAGTTTCGCTTGCGAAAACTTGACAGACGAAACATTAGCATCAATAATGGGAGTAAGTACATTAAAAGAGAATGATCTGGCAAATTTTCGAACGTATTATGCGAGCGTTTCGCCAAGATAATTGATGAGCATTTTTCCCGTCTTATGGAGGTGCCCATTTTTTCAATCAAAATAGGCACAAAGGAACAGGGAGCGACAGAAGATAGAGGGGCTTAACGTCCCCCCTCCCCCAATCAATAATTATCAAGCTTGAGTAATAATTGGAGTAGATTATTGGGTAATAATTGGAGTAGATTATCATTTTCACTGATGCTATTTCAGTGTGTATGCATCATTGATCATTATAGTCAACCTTTTCCTAAACAGCAATTAATATAACATTAGACTGGTTCTACTTGAAAGCTTTTGCAGATACCAAAAAAGATGTAAACAGAAATGAATTTTAAGAAAACAACAGCACAAAACATTAAGGGAAAAGGAGAAATGCTGATCATCATTATTTTCATCTTTTTCTTGAATCAGTGGCGGATCCAGGGGAGGTTGGGGGGGGGGGGTGTAAACGAATCCCCTCTAAAGCCTTAAAGCTACTATTTCCCAGATTTGGACCCAAAAATTGTCAAATACAAACGAAATGTACACTTTTTAAGCTTTATATGACCTGATTAAATGATTACGAGAAACTATTGAAGCAACGACTCATTTTTTCGCAATTTGATACCAAATTCAAGAAGCGATGTCGAAAGTAGGTCAAAACAGTAGGACATGCGACTTTCTTAAATGACGTCACAACATACATGATGACGTCATATTGAAATTTAAGTATGAATCTCGTTTGAATCATGGTCCGCGCTGTATGCGCATGCGCAACAATTTAAAAATAATTCTAACCCCATCAGTGATGGGGTTGAATTTGTGCTTGGATTCTCCCTAAATTCAGCTATCTGTCTTGTAATTTCGGCTCATTCTCCGTCTGAATCGCATATTATTAACCATCCCGAGATGGTCAACACAAAAGTTTTGCATATTTTTTCAAAAAAAAATCATTTTTTGCAATTAGACCATCTGTTACCGTCGCCCTTTAATATATTTCTTTTTCATGCAGAGATTCAGTCAAAATTATATAATGATAGGAAAACAAACCCCCTAATAATATATTCAACACCGTACAGAAATTCTGAATCCACCACTGTGAATCAGATGCAGATCCGGGATTTCTGATGGGGGGGGGGGTCGAACGTACATATATGGGATTCGTTTTCCTGTTATTATGCAATTTTGACTGAATATCTGCATGAAAATTAAATTGTCAGGCTACAGAGGGTGTTCGTTTGAACTCCCCAAACACCTTCTGGATCTGCCACTGTCACTGTGTATAATCATGTGACTCAGAATTTACGATAATCTTCAGTATCATTTTTAATACTTGACCAATTCGAATTCGGTTTGAAGCAGAGAAGGTGTGAAATGCCAGGAATAAGCTGGACGTGTTGGGTTTTGAAAAATCTACTGATAAAAAAGTTATTGAAGATCAATCAAAATTTTTGTTTATCTTCAATAACTTTTTATCAGTTGATTTTTCAAAAATCAACCACGTCCATCTAATGCGTGACATCTGTCCACATTCTCTTCTTCAAACAGAATGCAAAATAGTCGCATATTAACAAAATTATTGAAGATTTTCTGAAAATATTGTATCACATGATTAACCACCGTGACTGTGAATACTGTTTTTTTTTTTTGACATACAAGTGTACAGGAAAATCAGAATCTAGTCTTGTTTGAGAAAGGGATTTAACCTATTACTTCATAGTGACGGGGCGGGTCGCCTTTTGACGCTCAACAAGATAAAGACTTTGGAAAATGTCATGGGAAATGAAGAATTTGCTTGTGACAAGCTATTTCTTCATTCCCCACAATGTTTTCTACCCCAAAAGTAACAAAATTTTGAAATTTCATCGCATTGAAATTGTTGTCTGCAACTTCTTTCAATTTTGAAAATCTTAAAATTTGAAAACTGCTGCAGAAGACAAATTGCATGCTTATTAAGATGATAACCTTTCACTGTTTATCAATTAGGTACAGAGAGTCAATAGAACCGAAAAACATTGATCCCTTCGACCACCATGTGTAGAGAGGAAGAATACGATCTGGACTCGACAACCAGGCCCCACACTCTGTTGAGGACTTATCAACGGCCAGGATAATCGAAACAGGATACTGAGTATGAGCATTTTCCTCTTATGTCTGTGTTTTCCTAAGCTTTTTTGACCAGTATAGTGAAAACAAGATGTTTTTGTGAAACACTAATGCCCCGGAAAAGGCCAATGTTAAGTTTTCGGACAGACAGACACAAGTAAAACAATATGCCCGTGATCTTTTGATACGGGCATAATAATGAAAAAATTGCTTGTGTCAAGCAATTTCTCTATTTTCCACAATGTTATCAAAAGCATTTATTTGAGGGGATTCAAAAGGTTAAAATAAGCAATTTCTTTAAATATCCATTTCCAAAACAGCAAAAATTTAGATTAGTCTATTTGCAAATGTATTGCAGGTGACAAGTGACTCTCAGAATGATAATTCTTCTTTGATAGGAAGAAAAAATTTAAGGAAAGGGAGAAAATTAACACAAAATGGTTATGCAATTAAAAAATATACTTTATTATAGCAGAAGTATGTATCAATGTCACATTCACTTACACCTAGAAAGATCATTTATTTGAGTTAATTGTTTTTCATAAGGCAAAGATTTAGACTGTTCTAAATTGAAAGGTGTTTCTGATAAAATAGATCTATCTCAATAATTGTAGACATACCATTTGTGTTGGACTGGATTGGTGTACAATATCAGATTTGTGTACAATATCGCATGGAAAATATTGAGTCAAAAGAAGAAGTTTCTGTGTTTCTTTTGCATCAATGTTTTCCAAAGTAGGGATTTCTAAACCCATTTTTTGTTTGTGAAAGGTTTGATACATTATCATAAAAGGTTAAGCTAAAATTTAACTGTGGAATTGTTGGGTAAATGGTTCTGTTTTCTATCATTTCAGGGAAAAACCCAGATGACTGGTTGTGACTACTTCTCTGTGACATGTGATATGTTTCCAGAGTTATTCTAAAGCAACACCAATCACTGACCAGATGAAGATCTCAAATCAAAGACTGATTCTCAACAGAATTATGTTCAGCCACAGTGGTCCAGTATCAGCAAAAAATACACGAACCTCGAGCATGTAGTGTAAATGAAACTGATCATTTTATGTTTGTAAACATTACAGAAAAAGATGAAATTGCTCGAACAAGCAGTTTCCTGTTTTCCCAAAATGTTTTCTTAACAGTTTTACTTGCAAAGCCTAAAAATCACTATACTTTGTGACACATTTGAAGACATCTAGCTGTCTGGAACTTGTGAAGCTGTCGGGGCAACACTCTGATTTACTGAAAGGCATAATATGGCCCCTACAGCTTAACCAGCTCCATTCCAAAACAATGAAGCTAACTGATGCCCTTGGTTTAAAAAAACTTTTGAAAACATAGAATAAAGAGAAAAAAATGCTGATGTCTATCATTTTCTCCTTTTGCCTGGATATTTTCTGAGCTGTATTAATCACATTTTCTTCTTTAATCCTATGCAACTGCTTTTAAATAAATTTTGTTACTAAGGAATAGGTTAATAGGCTTGGGAGAATACACCAGATATGTGGAGAGAGGAGTTCAATGGTGGCATCAAGTGACTATAAAAATCAAGCATTTTAAGTTGAATTGAAATTAACCCTTTCCAAAATGGCAAAAAAGTATTCTTTCAATTTTAACTTAATTGCATTATGCTAAAATATATATCAACTCAGGTTCTAAACCTTTATATTTAATGCATAGAAAACCTTTAAGGAAAATGAGAAAATGCTTACATCAACATTTTCTTCTTTTCTTTAAATGTTTCCTAAATGTAAAACCCATATCCATTTGATTGTGTAAAAGGAGTTACTGGCTTTTGGAAAGGGTGAAAAATTACACTGCCAATAGGTAGTTGCTGCAGACAACAAATTACAACCAAAAGCAAAAAGCAAAACTTTAAACTGGTCCAATGAAGACATCAAAATTGTTATACACTGATAAAGGGACAAAAACAATGAGTGTAACAAGTGACAAAAGAAAATATTGGGGCAACTGGAGGAAATGCTGATTACCGCCATTTTCTTCCTTTATTCCAATATATCCCAAATGCTTTGAAAATAAAGAGCATCAAATTGTGTCCTTGTTTTTGGAATGGATTATTCCTTTCCCAAACTGCAAAATTTACACTTCTCAAAATTCAAAGATTTGGCAGACGACTATTTCAAGGAATGGACTTTTACTTTTTTGTCTTTCTGTGTAGAAACCCTTGTTGGAAATGAAGATATTGCTTGTAACAACCAATTTCTTCATTTTCCACAATGTTCTCTTAAGCCATTTTCTTGCCCAGAGTCAAGAAAGTCATGAAAGCTGAGTGGTTATTGTAATTTAAATTAATTTCTGATGACAGTTGAAGACTTTGATATAGTTTAAGCCATTCCCAAATGATAAAATTTTAAACTGGTCTAAATTCAAAGGTTCCTTTTATGTAGAAATATTGTGGGAAATGATGAAATTGCTTGTGACAAACTATTCCAAAGCCTTTATCTTGTAAGGCGCCACAGTATGTTAATGAGTGAAAATTTTGGACTGGTCAAAATTTATTAAGGCTAGCCAACTGAAATGATTTAAACAATTACATCAGATACAAACTGACAAAGAAATCTTAAACTAGGAGAAAATGTGGGTAAATTATTACTTTTGGAATAATAAGCCCTTTGTATTGTTTTTCTGGTGCTTTTGATTTTTCAGTGTATAATCCTTTTTTAGACTTTGGAAATAAATTTATAGAAATAGTACAATGTGACTCTTTATTGAAATTTTGTCTTGCAGTGCTTACAATTTGCATAAAAAAGTGGTTCTTATTGTACTACAGTTTTAGACTGGTCCAAAATGAAAGAAGTAAGAGAGTTTGACATAAAAACCACAAAGGTCAAATTGAGTAAGTTAAATAATCACATGAAAAGGAGAAAATGCTGATTACCACCATATTTTCTTTCCTCTCTTTTTTATAAAATCATACATGTATAATTTATCATGATTTGTGATGTCAAAACCATACAGTTCATCATTCAAACACATGTCATTTTGAAGACTAAATAAAAGCAAACTTTTGACAGTGTAAAACAGTACAATAAAAATGGCCCTTGCCAATCAATGCGATATCAATATTCATTTTAAACCTTCTACCAAATGGAAACTTTTAGACATTTTTAATTGGAAAGCTCAACTGCTGCATGTAGCAAAAAATTGGTGTTAAATTGAAAAGATAGGAATTTTGAATTCTGTAAAGATATTGATACAAAAGCAGAAAATGATGATTATTGCCATTTTATTTTCTTCTTTTGCCTCAATGTTTTCATAAGCAATTTTCTACTTTTTCTTTTATGATGGTCTAAATCTGCTGTCTTATTTGGTTGGTGGATTGATTGGGGTTTTAACACCTCTTTAAACTGCTATGGTTATATTGTTGTGGCTGAAGCACCTAAACATGGATTCCTGTCATTTCTCATAGGAGTACTACCACAACATCCTTATTAATGAGCCTCCAGCTAAAGCCCCCACATAGGTTAACCACTTTCAAACCATTGGTGGGAGAAAATTTTGTCTAAAAGGATATTTGCTGTGACACGAGATAAAACCTAGGACCTCATAATTATACCCCCCACAACAAAGTTATGGGGGGGTATACTGGATTCAGGTTGTCCGTCCGTCTGTCCGTCCGTCCGTCTGTCCGTCTGTCCGTCCGTCCATCCGTGGACACAATTTTGTGTCCTCTTCTCCTCCCACAGTTTTTGACCGATTTTGCTGAAATTTTAGCAGGTTGTTTCCTATCATATGAAGTTGTGCACCTGCAATTTTCATCTTGATCCAGGCAGTAGTTTCAGAGTTATGCCACTTTGAACTTTAGCACTTTTTCAGTGACAATGCGCTAGTGGGGGGTATTTGTCCGCTTTGCGACAGTTCTAGTTGAGAGTTGGATGCGCTACCAACAGTGCCATGGCAGCGGCCTGATCATATTTGGGAAAGAGTTGACCAAGAACAATGACTGATCAAAATTGAAAGGTGTTGCAGATAACAATTTTACAATAAAGATGTTGAAAATTACCTCTATCACTTGGGGTTAAAAAAAATACTATGAAAAATGATAAATGGTTTGTTTCAAGCAATTTCTTCATTTTCCATGATATTTTTCGAAGTTTGGTCCACCCCCATCCCCCGAGGGGCATCAAAAGAAGGCTTGATAGTATTAGAATATTTGATCCATCACACTAAAAGGGACCCTGTTGGAAGTCCATAAATCAAATGTCTAGAAACGGATCAGACTTGGCAAGCGTCAACCAGATGTCGCATTAGGAAATGGAACATTTAGGGAGATTGGAAATACATTTAGACCCAGAAAAATACTTTTTAGTGAAAAGTTTCAATCCTAGTCAGTCTGCACAGTCGGTGAAGACCGACTAGGATCGATACTTTTTACGCTCACCAGAAGGTCCTTTTTAGTGTGACAGGTCACATATGTTACACCAATTAACATGGATGGAAGATTCATGTAGACAAAAACTAGAATCCAAACATGAGACAGAGTATAGAATTTTCATAAAAATGATAAATTATATTATAATTATATAGTTAATAAAGAAGCATTTATTTTTCGTGTGACGTTAACATTCGTTTCGTATCCGAAACTATACGGACGACGGCGTAAACATGCTGCAGTGGAACATTCCAGTGAAGAACATTTACGATGTCCGAATAAATTCGATAGCAATGAATCTCATTAGGGTTGGACTACCTTAACCCATTACCAAAGGACAAACTTTTAGGCTAGTCCAAATTCAAAAATGTTGCAGACAACAATTCAATAAAATGAATTTTCACATTTTTGGGTCTTTCTAGGTAAAAAACATTGTGGGAAATGACGAAATTGCTTGTCACAAGCAATTTCGTCATTTTCCACAATGTTTTCAAAAGTCGTTATCTTGAAGGGTGTAAATATGAGTCAATGTATGGGAATGGGTTAAGATGTTTTAGATAAAGCATTTTTAGGACAGAGGTTGGTACAGAGGTGTTCCAAATGCTCCATACTTTACACAAAATGATGTCATCATGTATAAAAATATGGAGCATTCGGAACGCCATGGTCTACAAATTAGGGAGCGGTCAATAATTATGAAGCATTCGGAATAACTTGGTCAATTCTCTCTCATATTGTTTCTATAGAATTGACCTAGGGGTTCCACCAGAAGTATCTATAGTAATGGTGCCTCCGATTGAGCAACTTCTAAATTTTACTCTAAAGAACGCTTTATCTTTAATATCTTAACCCATTCACACACATTGACTCTTTTTGACTCCCCAAAAGATAAATGCTTTGAAAAACATTGTGAAAAATGAAGAAATTGCTTGTGAAAAGCAATTTCTTTATTTCAGTGTCAAATGTATTCTTTTTTAAACTAGAACTGTCGCAAAGCGGACGAATACCCCCCACTAAGGCCTTGTCACTGAAAAAGTGCTATCGCTCAAAAGGTTCTTGACTTAGAGCATGGAAACGGATTTTAAACAAAGTCCAACTGTGACCTTGACCTTTGACCTTGGTGACCCCCAAAACAATAGGGCACCTCCTTGGGTCATGGCCAACAACTGTGTAAAGTTTCATGATCCTAGGTCAAACGGTTCTTGAGTTAGAACACAGAAACGAAATTGTAAATTTTGACTACTTCCCGTAATATTGACTACTTCCCCCCCCCCCCCCCCCCCCCCATTAAAAAGTTCAAAGTGGCATAACTCTAGAACTAATCACTGGATCAAGATGAAAATTGCAGGTGCACAACTTCATATGATAGGAAACATCCTGGTAAAATTTCAGAAAAATTGGTCAAAAACTGTGGGAGGAGAAGAGGACACAAGATTATGTCCACGGACGGACGGACGGACAGACGGACAGACGGACAGACAGACGGACAGACGGACGGACAGACGGACAACCTGATTCCAGTATACCCCCCCATAACTTTGTTGTGGGGGGTATAATAAGTATAAACGTTTTGTGCCAAAACAAGGCATTTTTTAGACATCATATCAAGAAACCATTGAAAATATTGAGGGAAAAGAAGAAACTGCCAATAACAAGCATTTTGTGCTACCAAAGGGTAGACATACAGTCACTGTTTCTTCTGTCCATCCGATGATCCGTCTGAGCAGTATTTTTGAGGTCCAATATACACTTCATCAGTCATACTGAAAGGTTTCTGACCAATGGACCTGACCCATAACTTTCTGTTAGGTCGGACAAGAGTTCCAATATCGCCTGTCGGAATATGCTGTTACATATTGTGTTGGTTATGTTCGATATATGTTTACAATCGTCAATCCTGTGAAAACAGGTGTATGTAGATGGCAATCGCGACCCTCGAGACTGTTTGCAACCTTTTGCCGTTTGGAACGTGTTTGCAACATGATCTCGAGCGTAATACAGTGACCGCCATATTGAATGTGAAAGTAGACGCGCATAAACGACGTCATCAAAACAAATCAATCCTTTTGCTAACGTTATAATTCGAGTGAAATATACTGTCAATAATCGATAAATCACATCAATTTTTTATCTGATAGAATTTTATCACATTTATAAGGATGCAATCGACTTTTGAACGCTGTTTGTTTCAAATATTTTTTGTCATAGATTTATATAGTTGTTTGGTCTGCTTCCGTTGTTATCCTTGCGGAGTGATATGGCAGGAATCCTCCAATGCCGGCAACTGTAATACGTTCCAGCCCATCTTGAGAAACGAAAAGATCCGAGAATATTCGAATGTGTAGATGGATGAGTTGGTATGTACAATGTTGGTTCCCGAACTACACTTGTACTTTGGTAGCTTAATGGAAACTGGATTGTTATTTATGGAGCACAAGTTTTGAGTATCAATAATTCACAGGGAATTCTTCGTCCTTAGTTAGAAGCCACTTCAGTTTGGTAAATCTATGACACAGACAACACAGAGCCTACACATTGACAAGTGTTGAATGTCAAACACAGTGACAGTGAGGTCAGCCTTTACATTACTTTACTCCCTTCAATACCGGGATCAAATCAGTTTTGGTAACCAGTCTCTGTAGATGAACGTACGCACACAACAAAAATGAAGTTCTGTTTGAATCTAGTACTTCGTTTTTTATGATGAAGAAACGAAGAAGACCTGTCAAAAAGTCTCGACAAACGGCGTTTGACAGTTGCATGTAGTGGGTGGGGGTGTTGATGATTCCCCTGTTTTGAGCGTAAAATCCCATTATCGTAGAGTGTCCCGGGTATGATCACTTCGAACATACGTCGGAAATGTTGAATTAACGTATCTACATAGTCATTTTGCTCGGTAAAGGTGTTTTCGAGAGGCAAAATGAGAGTTGCGAACGACGCCGATATCACTCGCTGGATCCACCGTTATCTCCATTGATTTATCTACCTCAACCGTTTAAAATGATGGGAAAGGATAAATATCGTTCCAAATGTTATTAAAAGTGACATTTCTTGGGTATTTATACGCTTTTGAGCCCTTCAAAATCTCAAGTCGACGATCGCGGCCATTTTTTAGAAATTTCTTAAAAGTTAAGACACCTCGGGACCTATCTTAAATATTTTAGAGGAAAGCGGCCGAATCTTAGCCAAAAGTGCGACTTAGCGGAAAAATCGCAACAGTTAGAGGAAAATTTCTTTTAAGAATTTTTTTAAGACAAATCCTAAGTTTTCTCTAAGAATCTAAGAAAATACTTTAAAACTTAGAGAAAATCGAAAATTTTAGACTAAATTTTAACTAAGAAATTTCGGGAATACGGGCCCAGGTTTTCTGCATCTATATCTATAAAATACATTATGTTAATCTGCTATTTAGTTCTTTATGTCTTAGCTTTTAGGCATTTTATTCACAATGCATTTCTATATTTCTACAGAGAAACAGTTAATGAAGTCATATAGTGTTTCTACAGAGAAACAGTTAATGTAGTCTTATGATGCTTTTTACATTATTACAACAGGTTTTAACGGTACTAGTGAAGTCCCGATAGTGAACCCTACACAAACAACAGATGGTAAGAACATTTTATTAACAAGTGTGACCCGACAGTCTTAGTGAGACATTCTAAGTCTATAAACCCAAATTTTGAAAAACAAATCAGACCTAATTGACGTCAACCAGACGTCACATTTGGGGAATGAACTTACGGTGATACATGAAAATCTATTTTCTAGAAATTTAAGCTTCTTTGTCTAGTGTTTTTGTGCGGATGGGGGAGTGGGTCACGTAACTGTCAGATTTGGGTAACGCTGGGGAAGGTATATATATATTTTTCGATTTAAAGTGGTAGAAAACATTGTGGGTAACAAGCAATGTCTTCATTTTCCACAAAGTTTTCCAATGCATTTTACTTAAGAGGCGTCTGAAAGCGTCACTGTGTAGTAATGGTTTGATATATGTGACATTTCAGGCCTATTACGACTGTCAACCTTATTCTATAACAGACAAAGATCATGCGATCTACGTCCCAAAATCCGATCCTGTGGCGTGAAGACGCACATGTTAACGATAGTGATAATGAGTTACTATAAATAGTATCAATATGGCGGCAATTACGTCACGTTTGTTTACACACAAAGAGACCCCCATACTAATATCGATTTATTTGTGATAATTCAGGCTCATCAATGAAGTACGACTATAAAGAAGCATTATGATTGTCGATCCTATTCTATAACGGGCAAAGATCAAGCGATCTACGCCCAAAACACACGATCCCGTGGCGTGAATAACGACATGTTAATGATAGAAATAATGAGTAGGCCTAACTACAAATATGACGGCAATTACGTCGTGTTTATCTACTTAAGAGACCCCTATACTACTGATTGGATTAATGTGCGATGTTTCAGGCTCATCAATGAAGTACGACTATAAAGAAGCATTACGACTGTCGATCCTATTCTATGACGGACAAAGATCAGGCCAACTACCTCCCAACAACCCGATCCCGTGGCGTGAAGACGCACATGTTAACGACAGCGATAACGGACATGATCTCAGCGGGGGATGGTATGATGGTATGATTCTAAAAATGATCATTTATTTAAGGTTTTCAATTCAACCTTAGATACCAAACAGTTCGTGCAAATTTGGGCTTCATTCGTGGAAACGGATGACGAGGGTATACGATCGTCAATTTCCGTCGCCACGAAAGGTGACCGAAGTTCCGTCGAGTGTTTGGTATCTAATGATGGATGAAATACCATAACACAACCACGTCGTGGGGAATTATTATCAGACTGCCAGGCATGTGACGAGTACTGACTTTTTGATACTCGAATAATACTTGAGTATTTCAGATTTGGTACTTGTACTTATGAGTACTGAGTACAAAACTAGTTACAGTACTTAAGTAGTACTCGAGTAGTACTTAAGTATTCTTTAGTATATGTGAGTACTAGAATGACATGCAATATATACCGAAATTTTAACAAGGAAAAATTACATTTTGTGTTTAACATGGTTTATTGCTGAACAAGAAATCCTGCTAAGCAAAATAAATATGTTTATGTAGTACTTAGCAATCACACTGATGTTGCAAATGAATGCTGATTTGTGCAGTACCAGATTTTATTAAACAGTATTGAATCTCTCTCTCTCTCTCTTTTGTAAGGAATTACATGAATAAGCTGGAAATAAACTTGAGTTCATTTTCTGGTATTGACCAACTAAAAGGTATACAATTTTAATACAGGTTAGCATCTATGATAGACTAACAAAATATATAGCCAAACAATACATAACAAAGGATTAGTTTATCATAATTGCCTAAAAGTGTGAATTGTGTCATTGATAACCCTTTCCTAAATGGCCAAAGTTGAGGTTGGTCTAATTTTAAAGCTGATGCAGATGACAAAATGGGTTATGAGAAAGATTGGATTTGTGTACATTATAGCTTGGAAAATATTGAGACAAAAGGAGAAAATACTGATTATCAGCATTTTCTTCTTTTTTCTCATTTCTCATTTACTTATAGGTATGTCAATACCAGGTCTTGTTTTGGAAAGGGTTAACACTGGTAAAACTGTAAAATAATGACTGGTATACTGAATGTGGTCCATGCATTTGTATTCTAATTAAATCATTTGTTCTTTTGAAATCTGTTTTCTAATATAAAGTACTCAAAAAGACTCATGAGTACTGAGTACTGAAGGGTCAGTACTTGAGTAAGTATGAGTATGAGTACTAATTTTCCCCATGAGTACTGAGTACCAGTGAGTATGGGGAAAAGTGGTACTTGTACTCATAATACTTGAGTACGAGTATGAGTATCACATGCCTGCAGACTGCATGTATATATGCATACTGATCTTGTTCTACGTTTCCACCCTTAAAGCCCGAGGGTAACAGATGGTCTAATTGCAAAAAATGATTTTTTTTTTGAAAAAATATGCAAAACTTTTGTGTTGAGCACCTCAGAATGGTAAATAATATGCGATTCAGACAGAGATTCAGCCGAAATTATAAGAGAGATAGCCGAATTTAGGGAGAATCCAAACCCAAATTCAACTCCGTCACAGATGCGGTTGAATTTATCTTTTAACTGTCACGCATGCGCATACAGCGCGGACCAAGATTCAAACGAGATTCATACTTGAATTTCAATATGACGTCATCATGTATGTTGTGACATCATTTAAGAAAGTCGCATGTCCTACTGTTTTTGACCTACTTTCGACATCGCTTCATGAACTTTGTATCAAATTGCGAAAAAATAAGTCGTTGCTTCAATAGTTTGTCGTAATCATTTAATCAGGTCATATAAAGCTTAAAAAGTGTACATTTCGTTTGTTTTTGACAAATTTTGGGTCCAAATCTGGGAAATAGCAGCTTTAAATACGAGTTAACAACCGGTGTGGGATAAGATAATGATACCGACTTCTGGCAGAGATGAGTCCATTGTACCTATTGTTTAATTGGCTGACTGCTCACAATCCGCTCGCTTAAATTCTAGTCTGACAGGCCGGCTCCAACTGGAACATGATTCGAACCTTTGACCTTCCGCTTCCAAGGCGGCCATAAGTACCATTTGACCATGGAAGCGGTATATTGTTGGACTACTTTGATGGGCTTTTTAACAAGTGCGCAACATTTTTTTTCTAGATTACGCTGCTTTTTTCGAAAACCTCGAAACTGCAGCTTGAATAAAGCCGCAGTCACCAGGTTTAACAAGAAAAGCAACGATCTATTTAACAATTAAACATGGCTGTTTTCAACAAAAATCTCGTAAGTGTAGCTTACAACAAGCTGCAGTTACGAGATTTTTGTTGAAAAGCGACGATGTATTCTTTATTCTATTATCAGCCGGTGACCACCTGAAGGTGACACTACCACTAGCCCAGGCCGTTACAATGCTGGAGTGGGGGTTTCTGAGGTTCAGATCAGGCTATGATACATGAAAATCTATTTTCTAGAAATTTAAGCTTCTTTGTCTAGTGTTTTTGTGCGGATGGGGGAGTGGGTCACGTAACTGTCAGATTTGGGTAACGCTGGGGAAGGTATATATATATTTTTCGATTTAAAGTGGTAGAAAACATTGTGGGTAACAAGCAATGTCTTCATTTTCCACAAAGTTTTCCAATGCATTTTACTTAAGAGGCGTCTGAAAGCGTCACTGTGTAGTAATGGTTTGATATATGTGACATTTCAGGCCTATTACGACTGTCAACCTTATTCTATAACAGACAAAGATCATGCGATCTACGTCCCAAAATCCGATCCTGTGGCGTGAAGACGCACATGTTAACGATAGTGATAATGAGTTACTATAAATAGTATCAATATGGCGGCAATTACGTCACGTTTGTTTACACACAAAGAGACCCCCATACTAATATCGATTTATTTGTGATAATTCAGGCTCATCAATGAAGTACGACTATAAAGAAGCATTATGATTGTCGATCCTATTCTATAACGGGCAAAGATCAAGCGATCTACGCCCAAAACACACGATCCCGTGGCGTGAATAACGACATGTTAATGATAGAAATAATGAGTAGGCCTAACTACAAATATGACGGCAATTACGTCGTGTTTATCTACTTAAGAGACCCCTATACTACTGATTGGATTAATGTGCGATGTTTCAGGCTCATCAATGAAGTACGACTATAAAGAAGCATTACGATTGTCGATCCTATTCTATGACGGACAAAGATCAGGCCAACTACCTCCCAACAACCCGATCCCGTGGCGTGAAGACGCACATGTTAACGACAGCGATAACGGACATGATCTCAGCGGGGGATGGTATGATGGTATGATTCTAAAAATGATCATTTATTTAAGGTTTTCAATTCAACCTTAGATACCAAACAGTTCGTGCAAATTTGGGCTTCATTCGTGGAAACGGATGACGAGGGTATACGATCGTCAATTTCCGTCGCCACGAAAGGTGACCGAAGTTCCGTCGAGTGTTTGGTATCTAATGATGGATGAAATACCATAACACAACCACGTCGTGGGGAATTATTATCAGACTGCCAGGCATGTGACGAGTACTGACTTTTTGATACTCGAATAATACTTGAGTATTTCAGATTTGGTACTTGTACTTATGAGTACTGAGTACAAAACTAGTTACAGTACTTAAGTAGTACTCGAGTAGTACTTAAGTATTCTTTAGTATATGTGAGTACTAGAATGACATGCAATATATACCGAAATTTTAACAAGGAAAAATTACATTTTGTGTTTAACATGGTTTATTGCTGAACAAGAAATCCTGCTAAGCAAAATAAATATGTTTATGTAGTACTTAGCAATCACACTGATGTTGCAAATGAATGCTGATTTGTGCAGTACCAGATTTTATTAAACAGTATTGAATCTCTCTCTCTCTCTCTTTTGTAAGGAATTACATGAATAAGCTGGAAATAAACTTGAGTTCATTTTCTGGTATTGACCAACTAAAAGGTATACAATTTTAATACAGGTTAGCATCTATGATAGACTAACAAAATATATAGCCAAACAATACATAACAAAGGATTAGTTTATCATAATTGCCTAAAAGTGTGAATTGTGTCATTGATAACCCTTTCCTAAATGGCCAAAGTTGAGGTTGGTCTAATTTTAAAGCTGATGCAGATGACAAAATGGGTTATGAGAAAGATTGGATTTGTGTACATTATAGCTTGGAAAATATTGAGACAAAAGGAGAAAATACTGATTATCAGCATTTTCTTCTTTTTTCTCATTTCTCATTTACTTATAGGTATGTCAATACCAGGTCTTGTTTTGGAAAGGGTTAACACTGGTAAAACTGTAAAATAATGACTGGTATACTGAATGTGGTCCATGCATTTGTATTCTAATTAAATCATTTGTTCTTTTGAAATCTGTTTTCTAATATAAAGTACTCAAAAAGACTCATGAGTACTGAGTACTGAAGGGTCAGTACTTGAGTAAGTATGAGTATGAGTACTAATTTTCCCCATGAGTACTGAGTACCAGTGAGTATGGGGAAAAGTGGTACTTGTACTCATAATACTTGAGTACGAGTATGAGTATCACATGCCTGCAGACTGCATGTATATATGCATACTGATCTTGTTCTACGTTTCCACCCTTAAAGCCCGAGGGTAACAGATGGTCTAATTGCAAAAAATGATTTTTTTTTTGAAAAAATATGCAAAACTTTTGTGTTGAGCACCTCAGAATGGTAAATAATATGCGATTCAGACAGAGATTCAGCCGAAATTATAAGAGAGATAGCCGAATTTAGGGAGAATCCAAACCCAAATTCAACTCCGTCACAGATGCGGTTGAATTTATCTTTTAACTGTCACGCATGCGCATACAGCGCGGACCAAGATTCAAACGAGATTCATACTTGAATTTCAATATGACGTCATCATGTATGTTGTGACATCATTTAAGAAAGTCGCATGTCCTACTGTTTTTGACCTACTTTCGACATCGCTTCATGAACTTTGTATCAAATTGCGAAAAAATAAGTCGTTGCTTCAATAGTTTGTCGTAATCATTTAATCAGGTCATATAAAGCTTAAAAAGTGTACATTTCGTTTGTTTTTGACAAATTTTGGGTCCAAATCTGGGAAATAGCAGCTTTAAATACGAGTTAACAACCGGTGTGGGATAAGATAATGATACCGACTTCTGGCAGAGATGAGTCCATTGTACCTATTGTTTAATTGGCTGACTGCTCACAATCCGCTCGCTTAAATTCTAGTCTGACAGGCCGGCTCCAACTGGAACATGATTCGAACCTTTGACCTTCCGCTTCCAAGGCGGCCATAAGTACCATTTGACCATGGAAGCGGTATATTGTTGGACTACTTTGATGGGCTTTTTAACAAGTGCGCAACATTTTTTTTCTAGATTACGCTGCTTTTTTCGAAAACCTCGAAACTGCAGCTTGAATAAAGCCGCAGTCACCAGGTTTAACAAGAAAAGCAACGATCTATTTAACAATTAAACATGGCTGTTTTCAACAAAAATCTCGTAAGTGTAGCTTACAACAAGCTGCAGTTACGAGATTTTTGTTGAAAAGCGACGATGTATTCTTTATTCTATTATCAGCCGGTGACCACCTGAAGGTGACACTACCACTAGCCCAGGCCGTTACAATGCTGGAGTGGGGGTTTCTGAGGTTCAGATCAGGCTATGACGCTGCAGATCAGACTGCCATGATGTGTGATATGATCAAGTGGCCGTTAGATTACATGCTCAAACTCTGGCTGCCGGACATACAGACACTTTACGTGCAAGTAGGGGTGCTTTACAGGCAGATTTTGTTTCTAAAACATAGATATACACATTCTAGTAACTTTGAATAAGATCCAAAGATGCGAACTTAGAATACTTTAATTTTATCGTAGGAAACGTTGGTTTTCATCATTTCACAGAACTATAAAAATATGGAAGAGGGAATTAAAGCATATGAGAAGAACATACATCAAGATAGGCCTACGTCTGTGGATAAGCACACTTTTCAGGATCCGTGTGGTTCTCAAAAATCTTTTTCGTTCCATATAGCACATACAGGATAACGCTAAAGATAGTGATTAAACTATCCCTAGGTAGCCCAGAGACTGATAATGATCCATGGAAGCCTAAACTGCTTTTAGGTAGTCCGTATCAAATGATATTTAGGCGACGTCGGAATTATTCAGGCGACATCGTTAATATTCGACGGTGGTACGTTTGTTTACGACGTCGCCCGAATAGGTTTAGATTCATAACGAGTTTTAATGACATCGCACAAACAAATCGGACGTCGCCTGAATATTATTTTGGGTGGGTTATCTTAATAATAAGAGGCTTTTCCAGATCATGGTTCAGTTAATAATGTTATCCAGATTGGTAGTTCGTCAGAAGATCACGGTTACTGGGGAAGACCAGAGAACATGGACCGAGCCAGGCCCGCATATAAAGTAAACGCCACGTGCCCCGGAAGTGACGTGGCAGCCAGCATGGTCTCCGCGCTGGCTGCAGGCTCCATTGTGTTTGATGAAATCTGCACAGGTAAAAATAAACAAGTTACATTGTAATGTAGGGTCTACAGTTAAAACTCGTTATGTCGAAGTCATAGGGCCACGCTTTATTACTTCCAGATATCTGGAGTTCGACTTATCCAGTATACATATCCAAAATATCTTATCGAGGTTTTTGCTAATTGATTGCGGCCATCTTCGAAATATGGATGAGTAGAAAAAGAAGAGCAATTTCACTTCTTTTTTATACTATATTATGGCTACATCGATTTGATAATTATTTTAGTAGACTTTTCCCATGTCGAAAAAAATTAGGGTGTCAATGATGCTTAAACATATGTACAACCGCTTCTGTGGCCTTGGACGCTGGATGTGTAAGGTTCGAATCCTGGTAGAAGCATTGGTCGACCTGCCGAGTTAGAATTGAGGTGACCGCCATGTAGATAAAGAGCGGTTACCGTTTACCTATTGCCGATAGGAGCCCAGCTTCATGAGTGGGAAATCGGGAGGTATTGTGCCATCAAAAGGGTCTCATAAGTCAAAACCAGTATGCCTTTTAAATAGGGATGAAACTTACCTCGTATTTGTGTTAAAAGGACCGTATGGCATAACGAACCACCTCAAAACTTTGCTCTATGCCTTTAGTCAAAAAACATATGTATTCCTTTCTGATAGTTGCTAGGTACAGGTAATTAAAAAGGTATGCCTAAATGGAACAAAATGGATATTGAAACGATCTAAATGTATGTACCCGTAAATTACTTTTAAATATATAGTTCCAGCACGAATGTAAATGTTACTTTATTTTTAAATGTGTTTCAGATGCGAATTATTCTGCAACACTGAAGCAAGCCGCAAAAAGTCTTTACAAATTTGCCACTGATCACCGTGGATTGTACCAGAACTGTCTTGGAAGAGTGCTGTATTCGTAAGTGTTGATCATAAATACATACAGCTGCAAGACAATCACTTACAGTACTCGAACACTCAGTAATGATGAAACAATAATTCGCTGCTTTTCAAAAAGATACCGACTGTAACGAGGTTTTTGTTGAAAAGCGACGATTTCACATCGAAATCAACCTTACAGTATACCAGTCAGTTGCTTGTTTTGAATCAAACACTCGAGAGTATCCTTTCTGACATTTCACAACGTCCAAAGTTTATAATAAATGGACGAAAAAAAAATGTTCAGTATCCTCAATTCGAGATGGTTAATTGAGCCGGTTGCTGGATTGAATGCTGTGTTTGTACCTGTGCAGGAATTGTCAGGAGTACTAACTTATTGGCCAGTTTCATTAAAATATCTCCTTAGGACTTAGGTTGTCCCACATAATATGTCCTACTGTACACATGTGTGGGACACGATGCGTGTAACACCAAACTCTCAAGACCTAGGAAATTCGAGTTTGGTTCGAAACGTTTATAATGCCGTTGTGGGAGAAAATGCAACCTAAAGCTTTGAAACTTGACCCAGGTCATTAAGTTTACGCTGAACGGTTCATGTAACTGGGAAGTCACTGAACAAAACGTTACACCCCAAACACCTTTTCTATTCTGTTACTGTCTTGCAAAACTCACTGCACAAGCTGTATTTACGACTTACGAGGTCTTGAGAGAAAAGCGAAGATATTTTGTCTGTTCTTACTCCAGTACTGCCGATGACCGTGACGAGCTGTCCACTGCATCAGCCTGGATGTATAAGGTGTTCCATGATGATCATTACCTCAGACAAGCTCGAGCCTACGATACTGACGGTACCGCCTGGAGTCTCTCCTGGCATGATCAGGGTCCGGAAACTGATGTAAGTATAGTATAAAAAAGTAGGCATAAGTATTTGTGACCTGTCACGCTAAAAGGGGCCTTATAGGAAGTGTGAAAAATATCGACCCTGGTCAGTCTGCGCAGCCAGACTAGGGTATACTAGTACACTTTTCACTTTTATGTAATTTTCTAAATCCGGAATGTATTCCTTACTATAATTATGTTCATTTTTTGCATACAGTAACTGGTTGACCTGTGCTTCATCTGACAAGTTTGTCAAAATTTATGTTTTTTGGAGTTCGGATAAGGTCCCTTTTAGCGTAACGGGTCACATATAGTAAGCCCTTGTCCTGCTGACTTTAAATTTTGTGTTCCGTGATGATCATTACCTTACACAGGCTCAAGCCTACAATACAGTCAGTACAGGAGTCTCTCCTGACACGATAGAGGTCAAGACATAAGTAGTGTAGAAAATGTAGGATACATTCGAAAATCAAACTTCAGCTTGTTTTCGAATGTAGCTTACAATAATTAATCATTTCACAAACAGGACCTGGTTTTGACGTCCCTGGCCAGCATTTCCTACATTTGTCTCAATGTTTTCTGTACTTTATTGTTCGTAAATACAAAATATATTACAAAGAACAACATTCATTTTTGCCGTCTGCAGCAGTTTTCAATTTGAAAAAAAAGTTGTTTGTGAAAGGGTTATCTTACAAGTGACATATATCTACACGTATATACCGGGTACTATTGAATTTCGAGTTTTTTCCTCTTTTTACATATTAAAATAAAATAGTTAGAAATACATTATCCAGAAAAGCAAACGAATGTAACATGTGTCAAGAAAACAGTTTCGCCATTCCATGTTATTTCCTGTCCGAATTTAAAAGGGACTTTGAAACCTACGCCCAGCTAACTGGTACACCTCTATGTACAGTTCCTTAAAGATACCAGCTGAACAATCGAACATATTTTCTACTTTAGTTATTGTTGTACGAGATAACACAAGATGACCAATACAAGTCGGAAGAAATCAACTTTATAGATGAGGGGATGCCCCGGGGCTCCCTAGCTCACACCCCGTGTGTTCCCACAATTGGGAATAGAAGGGATAATTTCGGAATGTCCATTTTAGCTTGACGGATCACACGTTTCAAATTCCCTTTCAGTTGCTATTGTACGAGATTACACAAGATGACCAGTACAAGTCGGCGGTAATTAACTTTATAGATGAGTGGATGCCCGGTGGCTCCCTGCCTCACACCCCGTGTGGTCTCACGTTCAGGGATAGATGGGGTAGTCTCAGATATGCAGGTATCCTTTTGAATCTGGAAAAACGTTACCTGATAGCATTTCGCTGCTTTTCAACAAAAACCCTCGTACCTGCAGCTTGCGTTAAGCTGCAGTTACGAGGTTTTCGTTGAAAATCATCGATTAGAGACCACAATATAATATTAAAGAACTGCCTTTGAATACATTGTATTTCTTTAAAAGTCAGACCGGAATCTATGCTGCCTTCTGACGGTCGCTACATGTCATGAAAACTGTATTGAAGAGCAACATGGTTCTTAATCAAAATGCGTTTGTATACATACGCAGGCTGGCCTGAAAACATGTTGGGCTCAAAGCATTTAAAGGCATTGTTTCAGAGTCGGTTTCATTTTTAATTATAATAAAGGTACTGATGAAATATCAATGTGATTGTGCATTATCAAAATGATATGGTTATTGGTTAAAAATCATCGAGATATATGTCTCTACAAATGAGCGAAGGCCAATTTTCGATCTCTTTCAATTAATTGCATAACTCAAAATCGAGATCTATCCTTCGTTTTGTGTTTGATACCGTTTTTGAAACCGAGTGGTAATTTAATGATTTCTAAAAAAAAGTTTGCTAAAATGTTTAACGTCGATTCAACAATGCCTCGTTATATTGCAAAGAAGAGTGCACCGTGCACCTAATCATACAAAAATTGTCAATGTGATTGAGAGAATCAAATTATACAGGCATAACTATTCCAGTTTCGGCCATTGCTGCACGCATCTTCGCATGCGGTGGCATGGTCAATGTTAGTCAAGATAAGCCTATTATATCAGCAAATGCAAAGTTCTTGGCTCTGGTAGTGGGTGATCGCGGAATCTATCCTGATGAACGCAAACAATGACCGCTCTCTTAGAGAAACTATAAAATCGCATACTCTCTGAACTGACTCCCAAATGTTGGATTTATTTCAGCGAATGTAGCGTTCCTGGCGCTGGTAGCAGCAGATGATGGACTCTACCCCGAAGAATACAAAACGTGGGCTCTGTCCCAGATAAACTATATACTTGGTGATAACAAGTATAACATGAGCTACGAGATAGCATTCGGAGAGAAATACCCGCTCAACTATCACCATAGAGGAAGGTTAGTAACTTTTATGTGGAAAATAAAAATAAATCCCGGTAGTAATATTTTAATTTTAAATCCAGGCAACTTTTGACAAACAAGAGGCCCAAGGGGGTCTGAGTCGCTCCACTGGCTAAAGTAAAAGAATTATCTCATGACTTCCGGTAAGCCTCGCACTGCCAAATCTTGAAAAGGGTCATCCAAGGAATATTTATGCCAAATTTGGTATGAATAAGCCTATTGGATTATTTTTAAAGAATTATTTCAAGCTTTGTCTAATTGCTATAAGCCCCATCCTGCCACGCCCACATTAATGGACTAATCAAAATTTCATAAACAAATTAACCCTTTCCCAAACAACACAATTTTGGGCTGTTCCAAATTCAAAGATCATGCAAACAACATATTCAAGTGGTTGAATTTTTGCTTTTGGGGGTCTTTTGCGGTAGAAAACATTGTGTAAAATGAAGAAGTTGCTTGTCACAAGCAATTTCTTCATTTTCAACAATGTTTTCCCAGGCCCTTTTCTTGAGAGGTGTTAAAAGGCGTCAATGTGTGGGAATGAGTTAAGTAAAGGGCTGCCAAATGAGCATTACTGCAAGAATTGGTCTACATTGGCCCATTAGTTGATTTATAGAGAATTATTTTTGTGATTTCTCCAATTCTGATAAAACCCACCCTGCCACACCCACATTTATGGACCAATCAATATTTCACAGACAATTTAAGTAAAGAGTCATCCAATGTACATTTTTGCCAAGTTTGGTCAAAATTGGCCAGATGGTTGATTTTTAAAGAATTATTTTGTGCTTTCTCTAAGTCTGATAAGCCTCGCCCTGCCACGCCCACATTTATGGATCAATCACAATCTTTTGAACAATTTAAGTAAAGGGTCACTTAAGGATCATTCCTAAAAAGTCTGGTCAAAATTGGGTGAATGGTTGATTTTTAAAGAATTATTTTGTGATTTTTTCTAAGTCTGATAAGCCCCGCCCTGCCACGCCAACATTTATAAATCAATCCAAATCTTTTGAACAATTTTAGCAAAGGGTTACCCAAGGGTAATTCCTGCAAAGTTTGGTCAAAATCGGCCCACTGGTTTGAGACGAGAAGATTTTTAAAGACTTATTTTGTGTTTTTTCGAAGTCTGATAAGCCCCGCCCTGCGAAGCCCACATTTATGGACCAATCAAGATTTCACAGACAATTACGTAAAGAGTCACCCGAGGTACATTTCTGCCTAATTTGGTCAAAATTGGCCGGATGGTCGATTTTTAAAGAATTATTTTGTGATTTTTCTAAGTCTGATAAGCCCCGCCCTGCCACGCCCACATTTATCGACCAATCAAAAGTCTTTGAACAATTTAAGTAATGGGTCGCCCAAGGAAGGTTTCTGCAAAGTTTCTTTTAGATTGGCCCACTTATTTGAGAGGAGAAGAATTTTAAAGAAAAGGTTAACGGACGGACGCACGCACGACGGACACAACGCCATGACAATAGCTCGCTGGCCTTCGGCCAGTGGAGCTAAAAACTCGTAACTCGCTTCAGCTTGTTTTAATCAGCATTTACGCCATATAGCTAGCCTGTATATCCTGGCAACATAGTAATAAATTCTGGAAGTATTAACAAGAACATATCGTCGCTTTTCAACGAAAACGTCATAACTGCAGCTTAAAACAATCTGCAGTTACAATTTCATTGAAAAGCAGCGATATTGTAGCTGTGAGTGGACCGGACAAGGACAATAACTTTGTAACATTAAACTTCAAAAAATTCGTCAGTCCAACAGAAATGTCTGACTTTCAATTTTCCGAACATTTTCTAAATGCCATCAGGGCAAATGTATCACAACAGACTACAGTCAAGCGATTCGCAGATGACTGTCTTCTGTGCAGAACTGTCGATTCCATCACAGATGCATACCAGCTACAACAGGACCTGAACAGCATGGTAGACTCACGAGATACTTCCAAATGCCACCTCCTGATGATCACAGGCCAGCGACTATATACACCATCAAGGGGGTCCAACTCTAGGGATTCGACCATCATCACTACCTGGGTGTTTAACACACATCGAACCTGACCTGGAAAGTTCACATCAGCAAAAACCCAATATGGCTAACAGAATTATAAACCTGCTTCGACTTCACCTCTATAGCTGTGATCAGGAAGTTAAATCCAGACGGCTAAAACACGGTATTAGGGGAAAAGTTTTTTTTTTAATGTTATATATGATTTTCTGAAAAAATATTACCTAAAATATGTCTACAAAAAGCTCATATTATGAGGCCAGACTAGTTTTTGATGTCCAAAAATGTTCATGCGTCAAACTTTTATGATCATTGAGAAATGATTGAATATGTACTCAGAAAATAGCTATTTTGGGGCGTTATATTGTCTCACCAAAATAATTTTAGAATTCAAGGTACAAGTAGACTGGGTCCCAGACTGATCATTTTTCCCTCTTTTACTTTCTTCGGTCTAAATATCATATAAATGTCAATATCGACACGATCAAAAACGGGTGCCGCAATATCTAACGGGTATTGATTTTTTATGCCTTATATTATTGACCAAATTGTATATTGACGACTGGACCCAGGCTAGGTACAAGTGATGAGTTATATTTGATTGTTTCCAAACAACTTTATTTTGATTTGATAAAACAGTTCCTAAGGTAGATTTTGGTTGTCTATTCTACCCATATTTTAGAGTTGTGTCTCAGAAAATGGGACATTTGCAGACCCTAGCTTGAATATGTAGTGTCCGTAACCAAATGTTACAATGGTGAATTTTCAAAGGATCCATTTACATTAAAACTTCAGTAGTCTAGAATATTACAGCTCTCAATATGGTAGCCTAAAAGAAATAATCTGTTTGGTGTTAACATAAGCTCAGGACTTTTTATTGCACTGTAAGGGTTACGGACACTACACAAATAAAAATGCAGCCAAATATCTGATTAAAAAAATCGGATCAATTTTGTATTTTAAAACAAGTTAACATTCTTTTCCCTAATGGCTTCAGAAACTATTCACACATCAGTTTTGATGATTCAAGTAATGAACTTTTGATATTGGAATCTTATTTTATGCCAAGAAAGCTAGAAGGGTGGGTTAAACCTGGTGAGACACTTTGTTTCCGAATACCGTGTTTTAGCCGAGAGCTTGTCCGACCACATTTAGAACAAGAGGGCCAGAATGGCCCTATATCGCTCACCTGAAAGAAGTTTAAGACACATCCACTTTTTTTGACGAATCAAAAATTTGCAAACAAATTTTGAAAAGGGTCACTCAAGGAACATCATTGCCAAATTTGTTTCAAATTGACCATATGCTTGATTTTTAAAGAATTTTCTTATGATTTCTCTAAGTCTGATAAGCCACGCCCTGCCCCGCCCACATTTTTTTACCAATACAAAATTTGCCAACATATTTTGAAAAGGGTCACTCAAGGAACATTTCTGTAAAGTTTGCTTCAAATTGGGCCAATGGTTGATTTTTAAAGAATTTTCTTAGGATTTCTGTAAGTCTGATAAGCCACGCCCATTTTTTTCTGACGAATAAAAAATTTGAGAATTTTTTTTCAAAAGAGTCACCCAAGGAACATTTCTGCTAAGTGTGGTTCAAATTGGGCCAATGGTTGATTTTTAAAGAATTTTCTTATGATTTCTCCAAGTCCGGTAAATGCTGACCTGCCACGCCCACAATTTTGGATGAATAAAAAATCCGCGAACAAATCTTAAGAAGGGTCACCAATGGAACATTCCTGCCAAATTTGGTTTTAATTGGTCCTATGGTTAAGGAGAAGAAGATTTTTGAAGAATTTTTTAACAATTTCTCTTGCTTAGATAAGCCCCGCCCTGCCACACCCACATATTTTGACGAAACTATAAATTTATGATTAAATGTTGAAAAGGGTCTTTCAAGGAAAAATTCTGCCAAGTTTGGTTCAAATTGGCCCATTGGTTGATTTTTAAAGAATTTTCGTAGGATTTCTCTAAGGCTGACAAGCCCCTTCCTCCCTGCCACGCCCTCATTTTTTGACAAATGTAAAAATTTGTGAATCAGTTTTGAAAAGAGAGACTCAAAGAACATCCTGCAAAGTCTGCTTCAAATAGGCCCAATTGTTAATTTTTAAAGAATTTTCTTATGATTTCTCTAAGTCTGATAAGCCCCTTTCTCCCTGCCACGGCCACAATATTTTACAAATGAAAATATTTGTGAACACATTTTAAAAAGAATGGTTTAAGGCAAATCCCTGCAAAATCTGGTTCAAATTGGCCCAATGGTTGATTTTTAAAGAATTTTCTTAGGATTTCTCTAAGTGCTATAAGCCCCGCCCTGCCACGCCCACACTTTTTGACGAATCAAAAATCCGCGAACAAGTTTTGAGAAGGGTCACTCAAGGAACATTCCTACCAAGTTTGGTCAAAATTGGCCAGTTAGTTTTGGAGAAGAAGATGTTTGAAGAAATTGTTGACGGACGGACAGACGGACGACGGACGGTGAGTGACCACAATAGCTCCCCTCGAGCACTTCGTGCTATGGTGAGCTAATAAATGCCTCATCAGTCTGCAGGGACCCTCATCCGAAGCAAGATATCTCAACCAAAACAACGGAAAGGCGCCCCGGCGTTATCACGGGTAGTTTCTCATATAGTGATAGCTTTTCATCCATACTTTTCGCCTTTTATTGGCACGATTTTAAGGCTTACAGCAGATACGAAAGACAAGAAGAATGATACATCTCTACATGGCAGTCAAGACCATCTCACCTGTTAGTATCCTAGACTATGTGACACACACTCTGGCCGTACAAGACTCATGGCATTGTCTTTATAAAGATTAGAGGACACCACGAGCAGTACCGACATAGCTTCCTACCGATAACCACCAAGGAATGAAACGCACTACATCATGACCTGGTACATGCTCTGACTGCAGATGAGTTCCAGACCCGTCTGCAGAATCTCTAAGCCTAGACAACAAAGATGTTTTAATTGTAAATACGTTGTGTTCGCCACTTTCCTCGCGCAACTTCCTTTGAATGAAACATACCCTGTAAAGGAAACGAGGTGATTGAGTCACTTCCGTTCCTTCAAAAAAAGTCTGATGTCCAACATAATCTTTGTTAAATACCGGTAGCTCTATTTCTATAATACAGGTGTATATTTTTTTAACTTGTTAAAATTCCTGAATCCAAGTGCCTATGGTATACACACACATATAACAGTAGCGTCGCTATTCAACAAAAACTTCGTTACTGCAGCTTCTTTTAAGCTGCAGTTACGAGGTTTGTGTTGAAAATCAGCGTTATATTTACACAGTGCATGCCCGACCAATACAGTAGTCTGTACATCTATGCTACCTGGTAACAACAAGAATCTACTGAAGGGTGGAGTGGTAGGAGGGCCTGACATTCACGATAACTACACAGACAACAGAAACTGGTACACCCAGACAGAAGTGGATATTGGTTATAACTCGGGCTTTCAGGGAGCTCTAGCAGGTCAGGAAACATCACTTTGTATTATTTCTGCACTTTGACTTAACAATTTTTTTTCAGGTGTCGTCGGTGTTATTGCAAAATCTCGCAACTACAGCTTTAATCAAGCTGTAGTTGCGAGGTTTTGCAATATCACCGACAATATATCATAGAGTCTGTTGAACCTAACCATGACTTTTGTACATGTCATTTGTTATAACAAAACAAATATAACATCTAATCCGAGCCACAAGCTGTTCACCTAAAACACATCATGCATGACTTTTGCATTTGTAATGAGAAACATAATCTCCGTTCCGAACCACACATAAGAGCACTCTATCCAAGATTGGGTGAGAAACAAATAAGTTTTTGTCAGATGGAAAAAGGCTCACAGGAGTTTCAGATTTAATGAAGTCTGACTTACTCCATTAACACATAATGATGCTTTTTGGTTTTCTACAAAATATTTCTACAAGATATTTGGAGAAAACTGAAAAATGAAAACTTTCTGCATTCATGTTGTCTACCCCAAGAAGCCGTAGATGTGAATTCTATTACGCTTAAAATAATAGTCTGTGATATCTTTAAAATTCGCACTGAGAAAGCCCAAATTTCGTTGTTCAGGAAAGAGTTAATCCTTTCCAAGATAACACTGTTTTGATTGATCCAAGTTCAAATGTTGTGGTTGAGAAAACAACTCAAACTAGCAGCATACAAGTAATGTTTACTAAAACGTTACTGTAATTAATAAAACAAATTGATTCTTTCAATATCACTTTTAACATAAAATCTCTTTAACCTTTTCCCAATCGGCAATTTTATCAGACCAGTCAAATTACAAAGAAATTGCTGATGACGGAATAATTTTATACCAAAAGAAGAACATGCGTATATAATAGCTCGGAAAATATTGAGGCAAAATGAAGAAAATTCCTCGATGTTTTTCTAAGCATTTTCTATTAAAGGCATCTAAACGCATTCCTGTTTGGAAATGGCTAAAAAATATAACCTTAATGTATTAACATGACTGCCTTTTCTTCTCTTGGTTAGAGCTAACTCTTTCCCAAACAATTACATTTTAGAGTGGTCCACTGCAAAAACTGCTGCAGAATGCATTACAGGATTTCTAAAATGCTTATCTTATATATGTATATTATTGTTCAGAAAATATTCAGGCAAAACTGCCAAAAGGAGAAAATGCTGATCTACAGCATTTTTTTCGTTTATCTCAATGTTTTCCCAAGCTTCTCTAGGACGTCAAAGCAAGGTATTGTTTGGGTATTTTTTGGCAGGAGTTATGTCCATGGATAGCTTACGAGAAATGACCTGGCAGAGCAGCCCTAGCTAATAGCTATGGGTGCTCTGCTAGGTCATTTCTGCAGAGATATATAATTAAAGTGTATTTTTTGTTCAGGTTGACTTCCTGTTCTTGTCTTGGTTAGCGTAAAACAATAAGCAAAAGTATTATTTGGCAAAAATTATGTCCATATATTACTGAATTCATTTGACATGGCACAGGTGTGGCTTTTATAGTCATTTTAAAATACATAATTGAGCTTTTTTCCCATAAATATTTCAGACATATTTTCTTGCTATCTTTTAATTTAAGTCTCTTTGTAGCCTGGGTCCAGTCATTAATATACAATTTGGTCAATAAGACAACACATAAAACACTGATAGCCATTACATACTGCGGAACCCATTTTTGATCGTGTTCATATTTAAACTGGAGAAAGTTAAAGAGGGAAAATGATCAGACTGAAACCAAGTGTAGGCTCTTTGGTGTATGTTAGGCTATTTCCAAAATATCAACATGCCTTGCTTACAGGTCAATGCCATGTCAAATGAAATCAGTAATAATTGCATTGTTGTTTTTTTTCAGGTTTTCTGCATTTTGCCCTGAAGGACGAGTTACCAGTGGCACCCACACCTCTCTGTTGATCATGTTCTAATTGTACAACAATATACATAAACGACCAATCAAGCTAAAAAAGGGACCTTACAGGAAGTTTGAAAAATATCGATCCTGCTAAGTTTGCCCAATCCACACAGCCTGACAATCACACTCTAAATTCATTTTCTAAATCTAGAATGTTTACCCCATCTTACAATGATTGTAAGATGGGGTAAACATTCTAGATTTAGAAAATATCATTGTTAAGATGGGGTAAACATTCTAGATTTAGAAAATGAATTTCATTTTAATACTTTGTATTCATTTCCAAATTGCGACATCTGGTTGACCTACTAGGTCAGATTCATTTCTCAAGATTTGGTTTTGTGACTTCTCATAAGGTCTGTTTAGCGTGATGGATCATATACATGTATATGAACCATCAAGCTAAAAAGACCATAAAGTCCATAAATCCATTTCTTTAACAACATCAGACTGAGCAGATGTCTATCAGATGTCGCATTAGGAAACTGAACATACATTTTAGGATAGGAAAAACAATCCAGGTCCAGAAAGTTACATTAGAGTGATAAGTTTCAATCCTAGTCAATTTTCGCCAATTGTGCAGACTTATCAGGGTCGATAATTTTCACATTTCCCAGAAGTTCCCTTAACATGATGGGTCACAATTATTCTGGAAAATATAAGACCATTTCTTTATTTCTAAACCCCTTCGCAATACCGATCAGTTTTGTTGACCTCATATGATTTAGCAGACCAAGTTTTCTTTTGGTATCTATTTTTCTCCAAATAAACAAAATCTTGTTCTCACCAACAGGAGTTGAAATCAGTATAGTTATAGACGTCAGAAAAACTAGGCAGTTGATTTCGCAGTATAAAAGAAGGAAATCATTAAATTAACATGTTTTACAAAAGATTCGTCAAACTCGATTGTTTATAAATTTTTATTTGCTTGTCTTTATGTCGGTACTTGGATTAAGAAATACTGATTTCCGAGAAAATTTTCTCGGAAAAAATTATGAACAAATGTTGAAAAGGATCACCCAAGGAAATTCCTGCCAAGTTTGGTTCAAATCCGCCTAATGGTTGAGTTTTAAAGAATTTTCTTATGATTTCTCCAAGTCTGATAAGCCCCTCCCTGCCATGCCCACATTTTTTAACGAATCAAAAATTTGCGAACAAGTTTTGAAAAGGGTCACCAAAGGCAAATTCCTGACAAGTTTGGTCAGGATTGGCACAGTGGTTATGGAGAAGAAGATTTTTAAAAGAAATAGTGAACAGACAGATGGTGAGTGACCACAATATCTCATCATAAGCACTTCGTGGTCAGGTGAGCTAATAACAAAAAAGTCAACCCTTTCCCAAACAGGACCTGGTTTTGACGCCCTCAATTGAAAAGGCTTGGGAAACATTGAGACAAAGAAAATGGTGGTAACCAGCATTTAACCAGCATTTTCTCCTTTTGACTCAATATTTCATATACGTTATTGTAAACAAATTCTTTCTTCATCAATTTCCATTTTGTCGTCTTCAGCTACTTTCAAATCCAAGTACCCTAAAATTTTGCCGTTTGGGAAAGGGTTAAGTATCCAGCACACTAGGTCCTGATGTCTCGTTGCACGAGTTACTATCTATAGCTATATGTCCATTTGTGACCTGTGACTTTGGTTTGTCCAAGAAGTTATTTCTAACCATATGATGTTGTAAAGGTGTTCACCATGACAAAATGTTCAAGTATCAAGTACATTAGTCTCTGCTTTGTTTCAAAAGTTACTATGTAAAGCTATATGCGCATTTGTAACCAGAGATGTGGCTTTGAATAAGAAGTTATTTCTAACCAAATGATGTTATAAAAGGGGTTAACCATATTAAAATAATTCAAGTATCCAGTACACTTGGTCCTGTTTTCTGGTAGCACGAGTTACTATCTATAGCTATATGTCCATTTGTCACCGGTGATGTGGGTATATGTCCATTAGTAATCATGACTTTGGGTTTGTCAAAGAAGTTATTTCTGACCACATGATAAACACACTGCAGTATCTGATTCCTTTCCTTTCTGATCTCCTTGGCCAGTAACTGTAAATATAAGAAAATACAATCTGATTAAAATCTGAGCCGCATTCTTTAGATCGAGATTTCTTGAGATTTCTTAAGATGTTTTAGGATAAAGCGCTCTTTTGAGCAAGATTTTTAAGACGATCACTGGGAGCCGCCATTGCTCTATACTTCTTTCGGAACCCCTCGGTAAATTCTGTAGAATCTATATCAAAGAGAATTGACCGAGTTGTTCCGAATGCTCCATGATTCATAAACCGCGAAGTTCCGAATGCTCCATACTTCATACAAATGATGTCATGATGACGTCATTTGTATAAATATGTAGCATTCGGAACAGCTCGGTCAAAGTCTGGGTCTTAAGAAAGCTTTATCCAAAACATGTTAAGAAATCTTAAAAATCTCGCTCTAAAGAAGGCACCTCTGATGTTAACTTTTTACCCTTTCCTGAACAACAAATTTTTGGATGCTCCAATTCAAAAGCTGCTGAAGACAGCAAAATAAATGTTGATAATGATTAAATTCATGTGTGATATAGCATAGAAAACATTGAGGCAAATGGAGAAACTGCTGGTTAATAGCAGTTTCTTCTTTTGGTCTCAATGTTTTCCCAAGCATTTTCTATTAGAGACGTCAAAAACCAGGTCTTGTTTAGGAAAGGGTTAAATAACATCCGAGACCCATCCATTAAGGGTAACCTTCAATGACCTTTCCCTCTAACCAGTTTGAGTTTATTGGGGTTTTACACCATTTTCAACTACCAGGGTCATATCGCGGCGGCTGGAGCACCTACCCATGGATTCCTGTTGTTTCTCAAACCAGTACTACTACAACAACCTTAACGAGCCTCCAGCTGCTCACACACTTAGGTTATCGATTTCAAACCCATTGGTGGGTGACAATTTTGTCAGAAAGGGTATTAGCCGAGGCCGGGTATCGGACCTGGGACCTCTCAAATGAGGGTCAGATGCGCTACCAACTTCGCTAAGGCCGCGGCCCCCTTTCCCTCTAACCAATCAAATGAATGCTTTCATTATTCTGAAAAGTATTAAAACTATCTGTCACTTTAGTACAGAAAAACATGTTTGCATGTGCTTGTCATGGAAAACCATACACAACAAGTCTTTTGATTGGATAGATTAAAATAGATCTAGATAATTTCGGAATTCCCAGCGTCAGTGAAGATAACCTCCAACTGGTGAGTGAGTCTCAGAAAATAACTGTATGAAACAAGAGATATTTGTAAAACACAAATGCCCCCGAAAAGGCCAATGCCAAGTTGCATGTTAAGTTTTCACGTTAAGTTTTCAGGTAAAGGGTTGGTAAGGGTTAATGGATGACCTTGAGGAAGGTCATATTGCATGAAACAGATAGATATCATTGAAAGAAGGTTACATACCAAATTTGAGCTTTGTATGTGGAATACTTATGGAGAAAAGGTCAATGTTAAGTTTTCACATTAAGTTTCGGACTGACAGACAGACGGACAACGGTAAAACAATATGCCCCCGATCTATCAATGCAGGGGCATAATAATATGAAACAACTGGCTTTAATCCTATTGAAGAATACATAATTATACGCATTACAGGTAAAAGTTCTCAGTTCTGGCAGAGCTACATAGTTACGTACATAAGAAGAGAAACGACTTTTCAAAATGCATAATTACTTTGTTTGTTTATCAAACACTATATCGTGGGCACATTTATTAAGCTCTATTTGTTGATAAATAATTGGCAATTGATAAATAATTTTATTAGTGAAACTGTTTAACAAGAGTGCCATCGTCACAATATACGCCGCCACTTATAAAACTTGAGACAAAAAAATGACATTGACAAGGATTTATAAATATTCACTGAAAAACCTTTAAAAAATTGTGTTCACAAAAAGGTTTTTATAAATATCCAGTGAAAAACCTGGAAGGAATTGCATTCACGAGGCTGAAATATCATTAAGCCCCAGAGACTAAGATTGAAGGGGGCATAATTCTGGCAAAAATCAATGAACCATGAAATCCTTCCTTCATGCACATCTACCAATTGAGGTGATAACATCCACCAAGTTTCATTAAGATCCAGCCAGAAACTTAGGAGGAGTTGTGTTGACAAGGCTGCAATTTCAATAAGCCCCAGAGACTAAGTTTTTAAGGGGCATAACTCAGGCAAAAATCAACGAACCATAAAATCCTTCCTTCATGCACATCTACCAATTGAGGTGATAACATTGACCAAGTTTCATTAAGATCCAGTCAGAAACTTAGGAGTTGTGTTGACAAGCCTGCAATTTCAATAAGCCCCAGAGACTAAGTTTTTAAGGGGCGTAACTCAGGCAAAAATCGACGAACCATAAAATCCTTCCTTCATGCACATCTACCAATTGAGGTGATAACATTGACCAAGTTTCAAGAAGATCCAGCCAGAAACTTAGGAGGAGTTGCGTTGACAAGCCTGCAATTTCAATAAGCCCCAGAGACTAAGTTTTTAAGGGGCGTAACTCAGGCAAAAATCGACGAACCATAAAATCCTTCCTTCATGCACATCTACCAATTGAGGTGATAACATTGACCAAGTTTCAAGAAGATCCAGCCAGAAACTTAGGAGGAGTTGCGTTGACAAGCCTGCAATTTCAATAAGCCCCAGAGACTAAGTTTTTAAGGGGCATAACTCAGGCAAAAATCAACGAACCATAAAATCCTTCCTTCATGCACATCTACCAATTGAGGTGATAACATTGACCAAGTTTCAAGAAGATCCAGCCAGAAACTTAGGAGGAGTTGCGTTGACAAGCCTGCAATTTCAATAAGCCCCAGAGACTAAGTTTTTAAGGGGCGTAACTCAGGCAAAAATCGACGAACCATAAAATCCTTCCTTCATGCACATCTACCAATTGAGGTGATAACATTGACCAAGTTTCAAGAAGATCCAGCCAGAAACTTAGGAGGAGTTGCGTTGACAAGCCTGCAATTTCAATAAGCCCCAGAGACTAAGTTTTTAAGGGGCATAACTCAGGCAAAAATCAACGAACCATAAAATCCTTCCTTCATGCACATCTACCAATTGAGGTGATAACATTGACCAAGTTTCAAGAAGATCCAGCCAGAAACTTAGGAGGAGTTGCGTTGACAAGGCTGCAATTTCAATAAGCCCCAGAGACTAAGTTTTTAAGGGGCATAACTCAGGCAAAAATCAACGAACCATAAAATCCTTCCTTCATGCACATCTACCAATTGAGGTGATAACATTGACCAAGTTTCAAGAAGATCCAGCCAGAAACTTAGGAGGAGTTGCGTTGACAAGCCTGCAATTTCAATAAGCCCCAGAGACTAAGTTTTTAAGGGGCGTAACTCAGGCAAAAATCGACGAACCATAAAATCCTTCCTTCATGCACATCTACCAATTGAGGTGATAACATTGACCAAGTTTCAAGAAGATCCAGCCAGAAACTTAGGAGGAGTTGCGTTGACAAGCCTGCAATTTCAATAAGCCCCAGAGACTAAGTTTTTAAGGGGCATAACTCAGGCAAAAATCAACGAACCATAAAATCCTTCCTTCATGCACATCTACCAATTGAGGTGATAACATTGACCAAGTTTCAAGAAGATCCAGCCAGAAACTTAGGAGGAGTTGCGTTGACAAGGCTGCAATTTCAATAAGCCCCAGAGACTAAGTTTTTAAGGGGCATAACTCAGGCAAAAATCAACGAACCATAAAATCCTTCCTTCATGCACATCTACCAATTGAGGTGATAACATTGACCAAGTTTCAAGAAGATCCAGCCAGAAACTTAGGAGGAGTTGCGTTGACAAGAAAAGTGGACGTACGTACGGACGGATGGACGGATGGACGGATGGACGGACGGACGGATGGACGGACGGACAGACGGAGAAGATGACGCCAATATACGTCCGCCTCCGGCGGCGTATAAAAAAATTTATCATCCAAATACATGTACAGATCCAGTCATTTAACAAGAGGGTGTCTGTTTTTTTCCCAAGTGGGGCCAGATAACATTGGCCCATAAAAAGTGCATTAACCCTTTCCCAATCGACAAAATTCTAGGGAGATCCATTTCAAAAGCTTCTGCACACGACAAAATGAATGATATTCAATGTTGGATTTGGGTACAATATAGGTAAGAAAACATTGAGACAAAAGGAGAAACTGCTGGTTATCAGCAGTTTCTCCTTTTGTCTCAATGTTTTCCCAAACCTTTTCTAATAGGGACGTCAAAACCAGGTCTTGTTTAGGAAAAGGTTAAGCAATCACTTAGATGAGCCCTTTTTACAAATTCCAGAGCGGGCCAGTGCCCCTATAAAGAAATCTATTTCTATAAAGACATTACCAAGCCCTTTTTACAAATTCCAGAGGGGGTCTGAGTCCCTATAAAGAAATCCAGGAATTGACACTAAGGGGAGTCCGCAAGTCCAAGACTCTAAGAATTGGTGGGACTCCCTGATTTTCAACTAAGGGAGTCCGGCTGACTCCTTAAAATTCTGCCGAAGAATTATAAGCAAAATGATAAGTAAGCTGGTTGCTCTAAATAACAGGATCTAGTGCCCTGAATTATGTTTAGTATTCTATGCAGACATGAGAATGACATTGACTAGTTAACATGCATGCAACATAAAATATTTGCTCCTTTTTCGGACTCTCTTTTTTTCCACTGGACTCCCCAAGTTCTCTTGATGGGAGTCCAGCGGACTCCTTGGTTGGAAAAGTTAGTGTCTCACCATGGAAATCTATTTCTAAAAAGACATTACCTTTTCTAACAATGATTTATTGTCCTTTTTGACATGAGTCTGATTGTTTCTGTCAGTTTTGTTCTTTCTACCTCTATTTCTATTTCTTCGTTTAGATTTTTCATTCTTGGCTAAACTTGTGTCTGACTTTTCATCTTTCTCCACATTACTGGTGTCTGTAAATGAAATAGCATATCACTAAATTAACCCATTACCAAACAACAAAACTTTAGCCTGGTCCAAACTTATTGGTGTTGCAGATGACAAGTTCCATTGAACAAAACTTAGACAAGTTCCATTGAAAAAAACTTAATGTCAAAAGCAATTTCTTCATTTTCCACAATGTTTTCCAAAGCCTTTATTTTGCGTCAGTGTGTGGAGAAGGGTTAATTATTTTAGGACTCCCATTAATTTTTCTCTCTTTTTTTACTACAATTGACACTAATTGGAAACATTACTGTGCACATTTACAAAACAAGAGTGCCATCGTCACAATATACGCCGCCACTTATAAAACTTGAGACAAAAAAATGACATTGACAAGGATTTATAAATATTCACTGAAAAACCTTTAAAAAATTGTGTTCACAAAAAGGTTTTTATAAATATCCAGTGAAAAACCTGGAAGGAATTGCATTCACGAGGCTGAAATATCATTAAGCCCCAGAGACTAAGATTGAAGGGGGCATAATTCTGGCAAAAATCAATGAACCATGAAATCCTTCCTTCATGCACATCTACCAATTGAGGTGATAACATCCACCAAGTTTCATTAAGATCCAGCCAGAAACTTAGGAGGAGTTGTGTTGACAAGGCTGCAATTTCAATAAGCCCCAGAGACTAAGTTTTTAAGGGGCATAACTCAGGCAAAAATCAACGAACCATAAAATCCTTCCTTCATGCACATCTACCAATTGAGGTGATAACATTGACCAAGTTTCATTAAGATCCAGTCAGAAACTTAGGAGGAGTTGCGTTGACAAGCCTGCAATTTCAATAAGCCCCAGAGACTAAGTTTTTAAGGGGCGTAACTCAGGCAAAAATCGACGAACCATAAAATCCTTCCTTCATGCACATCTACCAATTGAGGTGATAACATTGACCAAGTTTCAAGAAGATCCAGCCAGAAACTTAGGAGGAGTTGCGTTGACAAGCCTGCAATTTCAATAAGCCCCAGAGACTAAGTTTTTAAGGGGCGTAACTCAGGCAAAAATCGACGAACCATAAAATCCTTCCTTCATGCACATCTACCAATTGAGGTGATAACATTGACCAAGTTTCAAGAAGATCCAGCCAGAAACTTAGGAGGAGTTGCGTTGACAAGAAAAGTGGACGTACGTACGGACGGACGGATGGACGGATGGACGGATGGACGGATGGACAGACGGAGAAGATGACGCCAATATACGTCCGCCTCCGGCGGCGTATAATCATAACAGGGGGACATTGGTTAAAGAACTAGCCTGTATTTTTACCCTTTTCCTACAAATTCATAGTAATTATTCTAGTAACCCTGTTCAATCTAACATTTTTTGAGTTCAAAATGTGCTGCAAATATTCAGTTATTATCCATCTATGTCTACAGATAAAAGGGGGTGAAGGCTTATGGTGAGAACTGCGTGAGAAAGGTTAACCACTTTCTGGATGTTTATACAATGGTTTATCTATCAGATATGGTCACAGAAACTGAATATTGATTGATTGTTTTGGGTTTAATGCCTCTTTCAACTGCTTTGGTCATAACACGGCAACTTGTGTACCTAACCATGGTATTTCTCACACCAGTACTACCACAAATCCAACCCAAGCCTGCAGCCTCTCACTTCAATCTGTGAGAAACAAATTACTTTTGTCAATTGTCAAATAGGAAACTGGCTAAGCCAAGGTTCAATCTCATGAGGTCTGGATTGATATAGCTGCCTGCACTTGGTTCAGAAACTGGAGAGTTTAACCCTTTCCCAAAAAAAAACCTGATTTTGACGTCCCTTATAGAAAAAGCTTGGGAAAACATTGAGACAAAAGAAGAAACTGCTGGGTTATCAGTTTCTCCTTTTGTCTCAATATTTTCTGTGCCATACTTTATACAAATCCTGTCTTAAATAGCATCCATTTTGTCATTTGTGGCAGTTTTTGAAGTGGATCACCCTAAAAATTTGTCATTTGGGAAAGGGTTAATACAAAAATAACTAAACAGTACCTGTAGTATTGGCAGTATTTATATTCACAGTATTCTCCTCACTGTCTTTGTATGAGGATATCAAGCTACCCAGGGCCCCTGCTGCAGTTACCTCCCTTGTTGGTCCTTCTTCCGGCTCAGAATCAGAGTCAAAATCTAAAATAGCAAACATTTTGCTTAAGGACTATAACCATCATTATCTACAAAACACTCAGTGCATAATTGGATGTCATCTATGGCAACGGAATTTCAAAAGGACACCCTCATCAATGTCTGTTGCCAAAGATAATGCCAGAAGTTGCACCGTAGCGTGTAATGTAGTATTTTGTGCATAATGATGGATGTAATACCTTAAACCATTACCAGAGAGCAAGTTTTTAGACTGATCTAAATTCAAAGATGTTGCAAATGAAACTTTCAATGTGGTTAAATTTTTATGATTTTCATGGTGGAAAACTGATAGAACAAGAGGGCCAAGATGGCCCTGTATCGCACCACTGGCTTTTAGACATTTAGACTAGGAACTTCTTCAAGGAACACAATAGAGGTCTATATATTCAAAGAAGATTCATGCTACACCAGAATGAAATCCAATAAGTGATTAAGGAACAGAAATGTTTTTAAAATTTTCTTAAAATTACGCTGTTTCATATAGCGAAAAAAAAGCCTAGCCCACAACGGGGAAGATTCTTCTGAAGTTCGGTTGAAATTGGTCCTGTAGTTTTGGAGAAGAAGATTGTTTAACAAAATTTAATCTAACTTAATTATTCAAAATTTAAGTTCTACATAGAATTTATCTTTTTTAAGGAATTAAGAAGAGATTAATGCAAGGAACATTTCTGTAAAATTTGGTTGAAATTGGTCCAGTGATTTTGGAGAAGAAGAATTTTTAAAGATTCTTCGAAAATTTAATTTAATTAAATTAAATAAAATTTAAGTTCTACATAGAATTTATTTTTTTGAAGGAATTAAGAAGAGATTAATGCAAGGAACATTTCTGTAAAGTTTGGTTGAAATTGGTCCAATTGTTTTGGAGAAGAAGAAATTTTAACGATTTTTCGAAATTTTAAATCAATTAAATTATTTAAAATTCAAGTTCTGCACGGATTTTATTCTTTTGAAGGAATTTAGCAGAGATTCATGCAAGGAAAATTTCTGTGAAGTTTGGTTGAAATTGGTCCAGTAGTTTTGGAGAAGAAGAAATTTTAAAGATTTTTCGAAAATTGAATTCAATTAAATTATTTAAAATTCAAGTTCTGCATAGATTTTATTCTTTTAAAGGAATTTGGTAGAGATTCATGCAAGGATGATTCGTGTGAAGTTTGGTTGAAAATGGTCCAGTAGTTTTGAAGAATAAATTTTAAAGATTTTTCGAAAATTTAAATCAATTAAATTAATTAAAATTCAAGTTCTTCATGGATTTTATTCTTTTGAAGGAATTTCGTAGAGATTCATGCAAGGAAGATTTCTGTGAAGTTTGGTTGAAATTGGTCCAGTAGTTTTGGAGAAGAAAATTTTTTAAAGATTTTTCGAAAATTTAAATTAATTAATTTAATTAAAATTCAAGTTCTAAACGGAATTTGATTTTTTGAACAAATTTGAAAAAGGTTCATGCAAGGAAGATTCCTGTGAAGTTTGGTTGAAATTGGTCCAGTAGTTTTGGAGAAGAAGATGTTTAAAGAAAAAGTTGACGCACGCACGGACGGACGGACGCACGACGGACACAGGGCCATGACATAAGCCCCGCTGGCCGAAGGCCAGCGGAGCTAAAAATTATGCCTATAAAACATGCAAATTTTTTATTTTCTTCCACATCATTTAATGCATTACCAGAAGGCAAATTTTAAACTGATCCAAACTGAAAGATTTTGTCAACGACACATCCAGGTGAATTAAATTCTACATTATTCAGTTGTTTAAGGTAGAAAACATTGTAGGAAATGAAAAAATTGCTTGTCACATGCAATTAATTCATTTCCCTCTATGATTTCACAAGTCTTCATCTCATGGTAGTATAAAAAGGCATCATTGTGCGTGAATTCAATTGATGAACTAATTTAGATTCTCAAAATTGGGAACAGGTTTAACAATTCAATGCTATGAAATAACAAAAGTTACCTACCCGACAAAGCATTGAAGAAGTAACTAAGCGTGTCTTTATCTGCATCTGTGCTCTCTGCTCCTTCGCCATTCTTGTCCTTATGTCCCTCAGCAGAATCACAGACTTGTAATGTAACATCCTTCTTTACTTTCTTAGCTGGACTAACATTAGCATTGTCACTTGTATCATTTATCTTTCTCTTGCTATCTTCTGTATTGTTATTGTTTGTTTGGTTGCCATTTTTATTATTGCTGTTGTTATTGTTGTTTGACCTTTCACCTTGAAAACGACCTTGACCTCTTCCCCGACCTCGCCCACGATCAAACCTACCTTTACCTCTCTGATGCATCTTTCTGTTTTAAAACAATATACAAATGAGCCAGGATCTGGAAAAACATCCTTTATGACATTTGAGAACAACAACAATCCAGACTAGCCTGTGCATAAGCACAGTCTGATCAGGATCCATGCTGTCCTCGAATAGATTCCTCTTGACTTATAGCAACTAAAAGAGAGCAGCATTGTTCTTTATCAGACTACTCTTAAGTACATGCTGATCTGGGCACATGGTTGTCTAGAATGCTATATGGGACGTTTTGTGATCTTGGCTCAAATTTAATTATTCATGTAATGCTAGGTTCCCACCAAGTCAACTTGATCAAGCTTCATGAAGCCATTGAGTATGAATCAAGCTAGGTTGTCATGGTGATCAGGAGTGGCCGGGTTGACAGAGCTTGATCTGCATCAATCAGGCGTATCCCTAGGACTTTTTACGGTAAAAGATAACTGTGTATGATCAAGTAGACAATTGATGGCAAAGTGATTGTGTATTGATCGGGAAGAAGATCAACTTGTTCGAGAATCAATCATATCTGGGCTCTGTAGATCTTTATTCAATCTGCAACCAACCAGCTGTCAATCACCTTGACTTACACTTACGTGACCACCCACCACATCCCGATCAATGACTCCTGCTCACCTGATCAAATTGACTACAGGTAACCTTTGATCAACTAGAGATCCAGAAGAAGTCATTTGGTCAGGTTTAATCAACTGGCATTTTTTTGATTGGCAGTGGGAACCTAACATAACTCTTAAACAACCTTTTTTACAAAGTCTGATTGTGAACTTGACCTTTGGCCTTTGTGACCAAAAAACGATAGGGCCCCTCCTTGGGTCACGGGCAACAATTGTGTAAAGTTTCATGATCCTAGGTCAACCTGTTCTTGACTTAGAGCATTGAAACAGATTTTAAACAAAGTCCGATTGTGACTTCGTCCTTTGACCTTGGTGACCCAAAAATAATAGGGCACCTCCTTGGGTCATGGGCAGCAACTGTGTAAAGTTTCATGATCCTAGGTTGGTCAAACTGTTCTTGAGTTGGAGCATGGAAACGAAAAAGTCTAAGGACAGACAGACGGACCCATGCCAACATTTGGTAATAAGGGGCTAAAATTGTGGTCCAGGACAGGATAATGGGCTAGAACAGGTTTAGGGGCTATTAAATACCTGCAAACAGAAGGAATGAGGGTAAACAACTGTTTAAAGCATTTATTGAAATAGATCTTTGTCCAACAGACAAAGGAATCTACAACTGTATAACTATTTGAAAATGTCTTTTTCCAACGGACAAAAGTGTCTACAACTGTATAACTTAAGTAATGGCAGTTGCTTCCCCTTAGAATGTGTAACAAATTTACAATGTCTTGGACTGCACATGGTCAGCCCATCGTAGCAAGCCATGCAGAATGCCAAAGAAAAGGAAAACAAGGTAAGAAAACAATGTTAACCCCTAATTCAAATGTTGGTACAAATTATATAGCCCCTAATTTTAGACAAATATTTAGCCCTTAAAATTTTAGCTCATAATCAGGCAATGTATGTCTGTGATGGACAGACGGACAGACAGACAGACATGGTGAAACCAATATACCCCCCTCTACTTAGTAGGTGGGTGGTACATTGTATAATTAAGGACGTCAAAAGCAGGTATTGTTTGGGAATGGGTTAAAGTTGCAAAACCTGTGATAAGAAAATATCACTCACGAAAGCAATGCATACAACAAGCAATTTTAAAAATGCCATGTGTTCTTAGGGGTCTGAGTTGGATGCCCAATAGTACATGTTATTTTGTTCTGTTTTCATATGAGTCGTTTTCAAAATTCGCAGGTTTTCTTGTCCACATGTGATAACTTGTACATTTAAGTAATCAAATAAACATTAATGTTAAAAATGAGTCCATACCAATGTAATTGTGTTGATTAAGCATAAAAATATAGTAGGTTACATGCTTTAGTGAGATATTTTACATGTTATATGGCCTGAAATGTGTAAATTTGCTTTGTCCCACTGCTACCCTCATTGGTTTTGTCCAGCAAAGATAACTACTTTTAACCGTAATTGAAAAACGTTTTTGGGTTAGTTTGCATGACAATATGTTAAATTACACTTTGAATATACCAGTTACCCAAATGAAATTATGTAAATGGTATAAAAATCATCATATATCCTTGTCCCACATATTTTTGTCTTTGGTGTTCCAGTGTCTAAAAGGTCAAAGAAATGCAATCTTAATTAGATGTAAACACAAATCATGTACCTCCTTTTGAAAAGCTATCGTAGGCTCATACATTACAATTGAAAGAGGAAGAATTTATTTTGTGTCTTGTTATTAAATTGAAAAAGAAGGCGGCCAACTTGTACAGTACTTTTTTTCTTTGTCTTTGGGATGACGCACTTTATAGTACTTTGCAAGGTACCTTTTTATTAGATAAATTTGTCCGGTATATCTGACTTAAAGTACAGTAACGGCTTTCAATAGTAGATTTAACAAATACCCGATTTTCACTTATATTTTTGCAAATTAGTGTGAAATTGTCCTTGGTGTTCCAGTCCTTGGTGTTCCAGTCTGAGCACTGGAACGCCAAAGACAAAAATAAAATGGCACTGACGTATGTCAGATTGCATGGATCAGATAGATATTATTAAAATAAGGTAATATACCAAATTTCAGCTTTGTTCGTGTAATAATTTTAGAGAAAATGCCAAATCTAGGTTTCGCTCGATGTTTTAAGTGGAGTTTCATGTTAAGGGTTGAAAATGACTTTTTGGGAATGTCTGAATGAATGGAGCATAAAGATATCATTGAACAATCGTTACTTACAAAATGTTAGCTTTCTTTGTCCATTGTTTTAGAGAAATGCCAATTCAAAGTTTTGAACTGACGGGCAGGCTGACAGACGGTAAATGATAGAACAGTATTACCCAAATTTTTTTATATCAATGCATTAAAATCCTAAATTATTACACATTAACTATATCTCTTTGCATTCCTATATCTTTCGGCTCATGCCGTGTTACTGAATTCCTGTCTTAAAGGAGGTTGGATTTTACTATCAACTGGAGGTTAAGCTTGGACTCTTCATTGGCATTTTAATTTGTCAAGCGTTCTGATGTGCGTTGCGGGAAGCGGAATCACATGGGACAAATATTAGCTGCCAATTTCAACCTAAATCAATGCAAAATAAACATTTTAAAGCAAAGAAAATAGATGATTTTCTTTGGGGTTATGTTGATGTCTTTGGTGTTCCGCTAATGTCTTTGGTGTTCCAGTAATGTTGAATTCATTTTCCAAGAAAACTGATCAAGCAAATGTATCAAAAGTACTAGTTATATAAAGCAAATTGGACATACTAATTTTGACGATTGAAACTTTTCTGGACATTTGGACTCAAATAAGAAATTTCGAGTCTAAAATGTTTGATTTTTTTCCAACTTTAGCAGACAAAGATACTCTCCTGTAAATTATTATGTAATTATGCATCCAAAATGATTCTTTTCTATTATTTATTAGCTATTGACCTTTTAAAATGTAATTTGGTGAAAAAATGTGAAATATCTTTTAATCTATATTAATTTCATACCTTTGTTTAACCGGAACACCAAAGACATTTTTGTCCGGAACACATGGTTAATAACCGATTTAAAAGCTACACACCAACAATCCAGGGTGGAAAATGATTTGAAACATGTTGTTAATAATCTAACAACAAATTGAGAACACAAAAATTACAATATTCGACAATTATTTTTCATGATTTACTGGTCTAAAAAACCTGCAAATTTTGAAATTGACTCATATGACAACACATTCTCATTAACTCATTACTAGACGGCAAAATTTAAAGCTTGTCCAAATTGAAAGAAGCTGCAGATGACAAATTCAATGTGTTGAAATTTCAAAATTTTACAACTTTTGCGGTAGAAAACATTGTGGGAAATGAAGAAATTGGTTGTCACAAGCAATTTCTTCATTTTCCACAATGTTTTCCTAGGCCTTTATCTTGTTAGGCATAAAAAGGTGTCACTGTGTGGTAATGGGTTAAAAGGATATTTCTGCACTTCAGATATTAGACTATGAATGTTGTATTCTTGATCAATAGATTGTGTAGGATTTCCAAAACCAGACAGAGATTGTTCCAAAGGCAGTTGATTTATGCCCATTGATTGATTGATTGATTAATTGATTGATTTGATTTTAAAGCATCTTTCAACTGCTATGGTATTTTTGCAGCAGCTGGAGCACCTAACCGCCGATTCCTGATATTTCTCTCCAGTGTTTTAGAAGTGCCATTTAACATTCTAGAATGTTCTAGAACAGTTCTTGAACTTGAGTCAACTTTTCGTAGGGGCAGTACTACCACAATATCCAGCTGCTCTCTCTCAAAGATGATTTGCACCCATTGGTGAGAGACAAATGACTTATCAAATGTCAGCATGTATACTGGCCAACCTAGGATCAAATTGTGTCTTAATCCATTCCCACACAATGATTCTTTTTGACTCCCTATAAGATAATGGTTTTTGAAAACATTGTGGAAAATGAAGAAATTGATTGTGACAAGCAATTTCTTCATTTCCCACAATGTTTTCTGAAAATGACCAAAGCAAGTAAAATTTGATTCACTTGAAACTGTCCTCTGCAACATCTTTGAATTAGGAAAAGTCCAACAGCATGCCTTTATTGTCCAGTATCCTTAACCAATTACAAAACTGCAAAGGACCTCTATGGATAAGGCGAGAAATCTCCCTAAAAGGCTCTAATAGAAGTCAATTTTCAAAACATGCAAAATGATGATTATTTTGAGCTATATTGTTAAATGGATACCTAAATCCTATAAAAAGTGATTTTGTTCAATCCAAACGATTCGACAAGTACAGATAACTCTTGGTTTCTGTACCTACCCCCAAAATTACATTTTCTTACCCCACCGGTATTCATTTAACCAGAATTATGTTTTCTATGATTTTATTAGTAAGATTTTTTCTGTAAATGTAAGGACAGTTGGTGTTGAAATCATATACCAGTTTTCGTTTTGTCCTTAAGCGCATCATTAAAACGAGTTTAAAGGCGAAATCTTTCCGCCAAAAATATGGCAATTGGTATATGAGCACTATTTTTAGTATAAAAGTATGTTCCACCCCGTGACCCAGGAATTCCTTTTTACCAAGGAAGCATATGGTCAAGTGACACAACATAATGTCAATAGGAAGCTGGGTCAAGGGGTGGAACGATGTTCACCAGCCCATGGAAGGTAGGTTTTCCTCAGTTTTGGCGGCAAAGTGCGCTTTTAAAGTTGTTTCAACGATGCGCATGCGCAATACGGACAAAACCAAAGCTGCCATATGATGTCAACACCATTTATCCTTGTATCTGTAGAAAAAAAAATGAAATAAAATAAAAAGAAATTTCATTTTACGTCTATGAATATCGGCAGTATAAGAAAATGAAACTATTTAGGTGGCACAAAAATCAAGAGTTATCTGCACCTATAGAACTTTATAAATGACAAAAAAAACTGTATTCATTTCATTTATTTATCTTCCTAACCATAAAGCTAAATTTTGTTTCTCAATTTGTTAGTTTTGAAAATTGACCCATCGCGCTGAGCCTTTTAGGGAGATATCTCGCCTTATCCATAGAGGTCCTTTGTAGACTAGTCCAAATTCAAAGATGATGCAGATGACAATTTTAATTGAATGAAATTTTGAATTTTTTGGTCTTTTTTACGTAGAAAACATTGTGCTTAATGAAGAAATTGCTTGTAACAAGCAATTTTTTCATTTTCCACAATATTTTCCAAAGCCATTATCTTATGGGGAGTCAAAAGGAGTCACTGTGTGGTAATGGGTTAAAGTACTTACCCAAAATATTTTTCCTCTATCACCTCTCCTCTAGCTATCTTCTCAGCTTCAATCGCCTTCTTCTTCTCCACAGTCTCTGCCGTGGGGAAATTTCTGAAAAACAGAATGCAAGGTGAAAATCACTTAATTCATGTCTACTGGTTATTCAAAGTCTTTTCAGTGCCACAATGATGATGTCATTATATTTGATTCTTCTTGTAATGGTCTATTTAAACCGTCTTCCAACTGACAAAAATTTGGTATGCGGATAAATAAGGAACTTAAGTACATTTTAGCATAAAATATTGAAAGTAAAGGAGAAAATTCTGTTCATCAACATTTTCTTGGAAATGTTACTGCTTATCAGCATTTTCTTTTCTGACCCTCTCTCCTTCAGGGACGTCAAAACCTGAACTTTCTTGGGAAAAGATTAAAGTTAGATGCTCTTGATAGAGAAAACATTGAGGTAAGAAGAGATTTATATGAATCTAAAAATCAGAACATGCAGGTATGTTAAGCGCTTTTTGTTGCCCTATAAGATCATGGCTTGGGAACACATCGTGGAAAGTGAAGAAATGCTTGTGACAAGAAATGTCTTCATTTTTTACAATGTTTTCGACCAAGAAATGTCAAATTCTATTCACTTGAATTTTTTCTGCACCATTTTCAAATATGAACAAGCGTAAAATTTTGTTGTCTTCTAAAGGGTTAAATGTGTTATAACCCTTTCCCAAACAACAAAATTCTCGGGTGGTTCAATTTGGAAGCTGCTGCAAATGACAGAATGGATAAATTAAAAGATAAGATGTGTGTACAATATAACACAGAAAATATTGAGACAAAAGCAGAAACTGCTGGTTATCAGCAGTTTCTTCTTTTGTCTCAATGTTTTCCCAAGATTTTTCTATAAAGGACGTCAAAACTAGGTCTTGTTTGGGAATGGGTTAAATTCTTACTTTCTCCTTTCTTCTCTCCATTTCTTGATATCTTCTGGAGACTCCAAACTCCAGATCTTCTTGGCTAGGCCAGTCCGATGTTGCTGAAATAATCAAATTCAATAATGGGTCTTTGCTTCTTCTCAGCCTTTTCCCAAACCAAGACAATTGACAACAACTTATCAGCATTTTGTTCTTTTGCATTAATATTAAATCCAGATCATTAACTAGAACTGTCGCAAAGCGGACAAATACCCCCCACTAGCGCGTTGTCACTGAAAAAGTGCTAAAGTTCAAAGTGGCATAACTCTGAAAGTACTGCCTGGATCAAGATGAAAATTGCAGGTGCACAACTTCATATGATAGGAAAAAACCTGCTAAAATTTCAGCAAAATCGGTCAAAAACTGTGGGAGGAGAAGAGGACACAAAATTATGTCCACAGACGGACGGACAGACGGACGGACGGACGGACAGACGGACGGACGGACAACCTGAATCCAGTATACCCCCCCATAACTTTGTTGTGGGGGGTATAAATATTTTATCATTTATTATTAGGTCACCAAAATGTGTCACTGTTTTGAAAAAGATTAAAAAAAAGCTATAGCTTAGTAAATCAAATATTGTCTGAGTCAGCTCATATTTTCAAAAAGTTTTAGAGCTATAAATCTTTTAATCATTCTAGATGCAAAGATAATGAATCGAACACAATCTTTTTCCAGAATTATCTCCTCTTTTTAAGGCAAACTTTAGCATAATGCATCTGATACAGGCATATTTCACAGGAAGGAGGTGGGGTCTGACAGACCAAAGCCATCTGAATTGGCAAAGAAAAACTCTACTTAACCATTTTGATAACCCATTTGTGGCCAAATTCAAGAAGTGGGTAGGACATCCAGACACCCCCACTGGATCATTTATTATTCATAATTCAGTGGCAAATCCAGAAAAAGAACCCTCTCTGTAGCCTTCATTTTGATACAGAATTCAGTCAGAATTGTGTAAAACTAAGAAAGCCCCCCCCCCCCCCCCCCCCCATTATTATGTTCGAATCCCCTTCACAGAAATCCTGGATCCGCAGGAGTAATTATTCCTTATCTTATATTTGTCTCAGTACTTACCAGGTTAATATGAAGCTGTACAAGTTTAGGCGCCGCTGTGTAACTACAACCTTCATATCTACACTGAAAATACAAACAGAGCTTCATTAACACTTGTCCTGCTGACAATTAATTTTGTCTAACCCTTTCCCATACAAGACCTGGTTTTGACATCCCTATTAAATAAGGCTTGGGAAAACATTGAGACAAAGGAAGAAACTGATGATAACCAGCAGTTTCTCCTTTTGTCTCAATATTTTCTGGGCTATAATATACACACATTTCTTATTTATTTTCACCCATTTTATCGTCTGCAGCAGCTTCCAATTTGGATCACTCAAAATTTTGCCATGCCCATCTAGGAAAGGGTTAAACTAGAACTGTCAGAGAGCAGATTAATACCCTCACTGGCACCTGAGCTATAAAGTCATAGTCTTCCAAAGATTACCTTAAAGAGCGAAGAAATTGCTTCATGGAAATGTCTTTGTCATCTTACAAGTAAATTTTCATTAAAATCACTCCAACCAATTGAAAGGAGTTGCGGTGACAAAAATTGATGTCAAATGCACTTCCTTAGGCAACCTTGAAGAGCAAGGAATTGCTTCATATGAATGTCCATGTAAAGCTGATCTTTCTTATTAATTTTCTTTAGAATTTGTGCAGCCGTATTGATTGAGTTGCACTGATAGTGAGAAATGTGGACAGATAGACAGACAGACAGAAAGCGCTATTCCTATCATAGTTATAGTATATACCCCCAAAAAACTTGGTTTGCAGTAGGTTTAAGTTTAAGTGGACCATTGATATCGCTGCATTTCTTATGGACCCATTGGAAGCAACCACTGCAAAAGATGCAGGTCAGAACTCCATCTTTTGCAGTGGTTGCTTCCAATGGGTCCATGAGAAATGTAGTCGTATCAATTGTCCACATAAACCAGATCCAGACTACAAATGCCAACATTGCACTGGAAGTGTTGCACCAAATGACTGCAAAACTGTTAGAGAAGTATCTATTGGAAAAGATACACTTGAAGTCCTCCAGAGCTTTTGATACCTTGGTGATACCCTGTCAGCTGGTGGTGGCTGCGAATTAGCCGCAACAACTAGATGCAAATCGGCCTGGAAAAAGTTTAGGGAGCTCCTTCCAATACTACAAGCTTGAACCTTGCTATCAGAACCAGACTGTATTCCAGCTATGTGCGTCCTGTTATGCTATATGGGTCAGAGACATGGGCAATGACGGCTGGTATGCAGAAGAAGCGGATCCGAAATGAGAAAACCATGATCAGGTGGATATGCGGCATCAAGCCTGATGTCAGCGAGACCCTCGATAGCCTGAGCTCTCAACTGGGTATTAAAAACCTATCCCAAAATCCTAAGGGCCAACAGATTGAGATGGCTTAGCAACGTGGAACATAACAAAGGCTGTTTGTCCAGAGTGCGAGCCATAAATGTACAGGAAAACAGATCTGGAGGGAGACCAAAGCTGACATAGGATAAAGTCGTACGCAGAGACCGTGAGATCCTTGGACTAACAAACACCAACCCAAATGATCGCCAGAGGTGGAGAGGTAGACTGCGATCTAGACTGGGCAGCCAGGCCCCATCCTCAACTGAGGAATAATTGTAGGCCTGGATAATCAAAACCAAATGATGATGATGAGGTATAACAAATCACCAATTTAAGAGACATTTTCAAACATTTTTGTCACAATAAGAGTAGAAAGCAGGCAGTGTAGCCCCAGATTAATTGAGTGTGTTAAACCCAATTTTAACTGCTTTGGTCATATATCATGCTGGGTGGAGAACCTATGCTGTGATATATTTCACGCTTACTACTCAAACCTTTATTTATCGAACTTTTTTTGTCAACAGCAGCTGTCAAATTGGAGCAGTGTAAATGTTTGGCGCTAGAAAAAGAATTAAAGCTACTCACTTTTTCATGGCCATCTACATGTTCCCTGTATTTACCTTCATCCTTATATCCTCTGTCACATACTTCACAAAAATACTGGTTATTCTCCGGTAAATCTCGCTTGTCTACTTTAGGCTTCTACAACATAAACAACAACAAACATAATATTCACGGGTATAATCACGTGACCCAGAATTTCCTATAATCTTCAGTATCTTTTTTAATACTTGACCAATTTGAATTCGGTTTGAAGCAGAGAAGATGAAAAAATGTCAGGAACAAGCTGGACATGCTGGATTTAAAAAAACTAGAAGACCTGAAGGTCTTGAGTCGCTCCACAGGCCTGAATTTCATGAAATATTTAATCCAAGTTTTGATTATAGATTGTTCAATGTTTGTGTTTCATAGTGCAAAAAGAAAGTTACACAACTAGATTATTCAAAATGTGTGGTTCTTGAAGCAAAGAAAGTAAAACTATATGTTTGCCATTTGAGAACGGGTAAAAAGAAATGGGAGAACATTCCAGATCAGGATGACACTAGCAATTGAAATTTTCCTTCTTCCAAACAGATCTAAATTAACAGACCATTAATTACTTCAAAATATTTCATATTTCTAAAAATAGATTTTGGGCTAAAAATAGATTTCGGGAAATACCCTATTCCAAAATTAATGCAAATGACTAATCAAACCTGAATTTCTTGTAATATCAAGTCCAAGTTTTGACTAGATTTGTCAATACTTGTTGCTCTTAAAGCATTTATAAAGTACCGTAATTATTCTAATAAACGCCCGGGCGTTTATTAGAAAAGTGCTCGATAGAAAAGTTAGGGGTGGGCGTTTATTAGAGGTTTTCTAATTTACGTAGTCAACACATGCAAATCAAGTGTCAATTAATGGACTCAAAGTTAATCAAGTTGAAGTTTTGCAAGGTTTCGTTAAAGGACTATTAAATATGATTTTTGGATGAAATTCCTTCATTGTAAACAGAGTAGGGGACAGAAAATCATCTCTTTCATTGCTTTTGGAAGTGATCTTTGTTTATAACTTAAATCATTTTAATTCAGAATCAGGGGATGGGCGTTTATTAGAATCACCCTTTTCCGCTTAAATTGTGCTTGAAATATGCATATTTTCAGCTGAGATTTGGGGGATGGGCGTTTATTAGAATATGGGCGTTTATTAGAATAATTACGGTAACTAGAAAGCTGAAAATACATTATATAAGATCTATTGGTTACCAAGCTTTGTCTTTATTAGAGTGGGTTTGGCTGTTAGAGTGAAAACAAAGTCACAATTAGCAATTTTGTCAAATTGAAAGGCATTTAATTGAGGATTTTATATTCCTATCTAGCTAAGAATCACACTAAAGCAAGATCTTAAATTCACGTACATCTTGTTTAAGTTTTGACCTGATTGTTCAATATTTGTGGATGTAAAGAGTGTAAAATCAAAGTCGAAAACAGCAATTTGGTCAAATTCAAGGGCATATAAATCATGATTAAAGATTCCTATGAGGATTAAAATGACACCCATGCAAGATCTTATGACCAGTAAGATAATGTGAAAGTTTCATGTTGATTGGTGGATATTTATGGTTGTTTGAGTAAAAATAAGGTCAAAAATGGTAATTTTGCCAATTTCAAGGGCACATAACTCAAAAAGTAATATTCAGATCAAGCTGAAAATTGCACTCAGGCAAGATCTTATCAGCACCAACATTCTGACCAAGTTTTGTCTTGATTAATCAATATTTGTAGTGGCTAGAGTGAAAAAAAGTCAAAACAGCCATTTTTTAATTCAAGGGCAGATAACTCCAGATTTTCTGGTTCAATCAGAATTAATTGAAGGAATCTGATAGAGGACCACATAAGGATCATTCCTGTGAAGTTTGATTGAAATCCATCCAGTAGTTTCTGAGGAGAAGATTTTTAAAGAAAAAGTTGACGACCGGACGGACGGACGGACGGACGCACGCACGCACGGACGCACGCACGACGGACACAGCGCCATGACAATAGCCCGCTGGCCTGAAGGCCAGTGGAGCTAAAAAACTGATAAAAAAGTTATTGAAGATAAACCAAAATTTTTGGTTTATCTTCAATAACTTTTTTATCAGTTGATTTTTCAAAAATCAACAACGTCCATCTAGTGCGTGATGTCTGTCCACATTCTCTGCTTCAAACCGAATTCAAATCAGTCCAGTATTTACAAAATTATTAAAGATTTTCTGAAAATATTGTATCAAATTGATTATCCACCGTGATATTATTATCATTGACGCTTTTCTAAACAAACCCGGATTTTGATGGCTCTACAGGATTGTAGTTTTAAAACCTTGAAGAGAAACAAGAGATATTTGTAAAACTCCTCGAGGGCCTACCTTTAACAATTGAAGCAGCTCCATGGTAGTGTTTTTTCAATTATGAAAATCAACTAAGGGCAATAACTCCAAAAATATTATAAGTAGAGTAACGGTTATAGTGCACTGTACCCCTCCATAATGAGATCTATCCACCTTTGAAGTTTTGTGATTCTACCTTGAATACTATTCGAGTTATGTTTCGCCCAAGGTTTGGTCTTTGGACTGACCAACCATCCGACCAACTGACATAAAATTTGCGAAACATTATACCCCCATTTCCTAGGAAAGGGGCATAAGTAAGCATAAAATGCTTATGACTAGCATTTTCTCATTTTTCCTCAAAGACATAATTTATGCAATCTTATTCTATATAGTCTGAATATGTTGATGTATGTCTGAAAGCCACAAGAACCCGTAAAATCCTCCGATTAACCCTTTCCCAAACAAGATCTGGTTTCGATATCCCTAATAGAAAAGGCTTGGGAAAACATTGAAACGAAAGAAGAAACTGTTGAAAACCAGCAGTTTCTCCTTTTGTCTCAATATTTTCTATGCCATATTTTACACAAATTCTATTTTTAATAACTACCCTTTTGTCATTTTTGGCAGTTATTGAAGTGGATCACCCTAAAATTTTGCCCTTTGGGAAAGGGTTAACTGAAAGACCAGTTTATGTTACTGAATTAGCAATGGCAATGGTCTATGACAATATAGCAATAGATCTAGTTCAGTTTTTAACACTATGAAAATTTACCCTTGACAGATTTCGACCAATGCATTGTTCTCCAAAGCCCAATAAACTGTGGGGCACCACTATGCTTTCGAAGAAATCAGTGTTATCACTTAACCCTTTCCCAAACGGCAAAATTTTAGGGTGATCCACTTCAAAAACTGCCACAAATGACACAACGAAAGTTATTTGGTTAAGATAGAATTTGTGAAAGATATGGCATAGAAAATATTGAGACTAAAGGAGAAACTGCTGGTTATCAGCAGTTTCTTCTTTTGTTTCAATGTTTTCCCAAGCGTTTTCTATTAGGGACGTCAACCAGGTCTTGTTTGGGAAAGGGTTAAATGCTCCTACTAGGCCAACACCTTCAAAACTACCTCACAGCTTAATTTCTTCAAAATGGTCACTAAATAGGGAATTTGAGGAATTTCAATTCAAAGTTAATTGCATACACACTGTGCATTTCAATGATTACTGATGCTTTTATCTAATATGCCAAGTTACAGCTTCAAATTATTCTGCAGAGACCCCTCCTTTCCCAAACAACAAAAATTTAGGGTGATTCACTTCAAAATTTGACACAAATGACAAAATGGATGTTATCAAAGATAGGATTTGTGTAAAATATGGCACAGAAAATATTGAGACAAAAGGAGAAACTGCTGGTTATCAGCAGTTTCTTCTTTTGTTTCAGTGTTTTCCCAAGCATTTTCTATTAGGGACGTCCAAACCAGGTCTTGTTTGGGAAAGGGTTAAAGAAATATGTACAGTGGTCGTGCAATCTACTGATTCCCACCAAAAAATATAGACCAAACCAATTTACTAATTATTCCTTATACTGATCAAAACCAAGACACATCAATGATATATATATCAGAATTGTTATGTAATTGTTAGGAGATGATTTGCATGTGCGTCTCTATACTAACATGCTTAAATACAGTCGACACTCATTGTATCGAAGTTGGAAGGGCCGTCAAAATACCTTGACAAATCCAGAGTTCGACTCATCCGATTTTGTTCGGCTTCGATAAAGGTTGATATTTGACCGTTTTTTTTAAACTAATCAAGTATGATAATTATTGAAATATAGTAGAGAAAGGAAAGAAATTGCTCGTTTCGAGCAATTTCTATCCTTTTCCTACTATATTTCAATAGATCTAGCTATAATTATTCAGTTCGAAATTATTTTGTTTGAAAACATTATGTCCATTGATGAGGACGGGTCCAGATTTTAACTTCTACTTACACGAAAATTCAACTTATCCGATGTCGACATAACGAGTGTCGAATGTAGCTTTAAATTTTGTTTACATCACTTTATCTCGGTACTGCTGTACAAGCAGGCATCAATACCTTTGTTTTGTTGAAGCCCTGTGTTTGTCCACTGTGGCCCTGCCTATGTGCTGGGTTGTTGTTGTTGTTGTTGTTGTTCCAAGCTGGTCCTGACTCAAATCTGGGTCTAAAGTTAGGTCCCTGGGGACCATTAAAGGGTGGCTTCTGAAATAATTAGGAGTTGAGATTCTCATTTTATCCCTAAATCCTAAATGTCCAATTAAGATAAATACAGCAAAACCTATCAGTAAAATAAAAAGATCAAATCAATAATAAATTACATCAACCTGATTTTTTTTATATTTTTCAGCGTATGTTTTGATTCCTTCCTATAGATCTTTTTTACCAATTTGCGTTTCAAGAATACATTCATGTGTTTATTAAGGGTAAAATTGTCCTTAAATTTCATAGCAGCAGAATTCAAGAAATGTTTCATTACATTAGATGAAAACTTGACTAGATCATGAATCTAGATCTTAGCAAATCTACATTAATCCATTACCAGACACCGAAAGATTGGACTTGTCTAAGTTCAAAGACAATTTTAGGTGAATGAAATGTTGAATTTTTTGGTCTCTCTTGGAGGAAAACGTTCTGGGAAATGAAAAAATTGCTTTCACAAGCAATAACCTCATTTTCCACAATGTGTTCCAACTTTTATCTTGTTGGATGTCAAAAGGTGTCAATGTGTAGTAATGTGTTAACACTATCTTATAAGACTCTGACGCTTGTAGAGGTCTGAAAAACATTTCAAAAATAATTTAAAACAGTTTGGTTTGATTGGGGTTTAATGCCATTGCAAGAGCTATGGCCATATTACAGTAACTGGAGCACCTAATCATGGATTCTTGTTGTTAACATTGCTAACACAATATCCTAACTGAGCCTCAAGCTACTCCACCACATATGATACATAATGACATCAAATCATTGGTGGTAGACAATTTTGTCTGGACGGATATTGGCCATGACCTGGGATCAAACCCGGGACCTCATGTGTGGGGGTCTGTTGCGCTACCAACTACGTCATGGCAGTGGCCCCGAAAAGTGAGAAAAACTGTTTGATAACCTTACCATATGTCTGAGTCTATGTTGACCCATACCAGGCGGTCGCTGTTGGAACCTGGGTGACCCTTGACCTTTAGACCCCTGACCTCTGGGGTTATAACCCCCTGGTACATGAGGTACACCAAACTCCTCTATCTCACAATGTTGATGTCCGCTGAACATCCCTGGTCCATTACTCCGAGAATTAAATCCACCGTGCATGTTTGATCCTGGAGGTAACTGGTACCCAGGAGGTTGTGTGGGAGCCGGGAAGTTGGGTCTATGTTGTTTAAAGTCTCCAGAGTGTGCTGGGTTATGTTGTGTGGGAGCTGTGAACCTTGGACTGTGTTGTTGAAAGTTGGCTGGATGAGCTTGGTTATGTTGTATGAGGGGCCTATGATGTTGGAAGTTTGCTGGACGTGCCTGATCATGTTGTGTGGGACCCGTGAACCTGGGCCTGTGTTGTTGAAAGTCTCCTGGATGTGCTTGATTATGTTGTGTGGGTGGTCTCATCTGACCCCATCTTGGTGGAGGAAACATTCTCACTTTTCTGCTAATAAAAATAGGCAATTAGAGTTAGCATGAATGAAAATAATGTTACTATTTGTTTGAATACCTGACAAAATTTCAGACTGGGTCAAGGACAGTTCCAGCCAAGCCCTAATGATGACTTTGCTAAATATGTACAGGGGTTCTGAAATCTTAAAATTGTCTGTGTTTGTTGGTTTGACAAATGTCAGTTGTCCGTATGAACAGTAAAGAGCAAACTGTTGGCAAATTCTACTTGTCCTTAACCTCTTTGCAAGACCTGGGCAACTCGGACAATGGATTTCAGACATTATAGCGTTATACTTACAAAAAGTTACATTATAGATCTATAGTCAAAATTATATTTTCGGCCGATGCCAGGGGGTCTGGACCCCCAACTCCCTAGTCTAGCTCTAGCTCCACCCTTGCTGGGTCAAACATGCACTGAATGAAAATGTAGGCTGAAGAATCTGTCAGGGCTACAGATAAGTGGGGGTGAAGACTTTCTAACTTTGTTATTTCAATTCCAAACCCTATGTTGTGGGTACTCATTTGAATCGTCTCGACGATACCATACAAATGAGTACCCAGAACATAGCGTTTGATCAACAATAACAGAATTATTGCAGTTTGAAATTTCATCACCCCCTCTTATCTGTTATTGATCAGTGAACCTTGGCCATATGTTAGAACACATGACATAAATTTTGACTTCCAAATTTAAAGATGTTACAGACGACAATTTCAAGTGAATGAAATTTTACATTCAATACCAGGGGTTTTCCTAGCCATTTTCGGAAAAGGAGTCTGGCCTAATTGGGAAATTCTTAAAGTACAAAATAGCTCATTTTGGGTTAAAAATGCTTACGGGGCCGAGCACACGCCAAACCACTCTAAGCGAAACACTCATTTTTCAATAATAAATCAGGCATTTTAGATGGATTGGGAAAGATGGAAGAAAATTTGCTTTGGGAACACAGCCTTTTGCTTTTGGAATGCCTGTTTTCAGGAGGCACAGACAGGGTTTTCCCTGAGCATGAGAATTTGGGAGTCATTGTGAACCCCTTGCCTTAAAAGTTAGGGGTCATTTCTACTATTTTGTGGGTCAAATGCATTAGGACTCGAGTATCAGACGGAAAACTGGATTCTAAAAATTGCGTCGTTAATGACCCTCAGATAAATTTCTAAGGTGTCATTTGTTTTGAAATTGCGACAATGACGCATGATTTGTGCGTCATGGAAAACCCTGCACAGAAAGCATAGGAAAACCACTGAATTTACAGTCTCTCTGGGTAGAAAACATGGTGCAAGGTAAATGTTACAAGTAATTTCTTCCACAATTTCTTCTAGAGTTTTCCTGTTTGAGGGCGTTAAATGGAAGCGATAATTCACCTTAGGCTTCAACATTACAAAATTCCTGGCTACGCCCCTGGAGGCTGGAACCCTTTCCCAAACATTACATTCGAATATTCTTGGATGTTATCGTTTCTCAAGATCGGCTCGAACGTATTACAGTAGCCATCATGGGAGGATTCCTCCCACATCACTCCGCAAGCATGACAACGGAAGCAGACCGAACAACTATTTAAATCTACGACAAAAAATACTTGAAACAAACAGCGTTCAAAAGTCCATTGCATCCTCATAAATGTGATAAAATTTTATCAGATAAAAAATCTGACTATTGACAATGTATATCTATTTCACTTGAATTATAACGTTAGCAAAAGGATTGATTTGTTTTGATGACGTCATTTATGCGCGTCTACTTTCACGTTCAAAATGGTGGTCACTGTATTATGCTAGAGATCAAGTTGCAAACACGTTCCAAACGGCAAAAGGTTGTAAACAGTCTCGAGGGGCGTGATTGCAAACATTACTTGACCAACCCGATGTGCTTATTTATATTTATCATTATGGCGTTTGAAGTAGAAAACTAAGGGTTTTCTGAACTGAAGTAGGGGAGATTCGGTATAACTCGGACACAAAACGTAGTCTCTGTCAGAACACCATAGATATCGCACTCTCTTGGACAGACAAGCTTCTGAATCAACAACGAACACAATGAAGTATTCCAATTCTACACTAATTTCATTGGCTAAAACAGTTAAAATAAAGCCAAGGCAGATAATTTTACGAAAAAAAGTATACTATCAGAGTAAGGTAAACTTGGACATTGACAAATTCATTGAACGGGGAATCTCGGACGCAACTGTTGTTTTAACACATTCCAAAACGATAAAGTTTTGCACTGCTCCAATTTGTAAGCTGTTGCAGTCGACATCATTTATGTTGCTGATTCGCGCATGAAAATCAGATAAACATGGAGAAATCATCAGTGTTTATTCTAGGGCGCGGGATTGCGGGAATCCCCCACTTTTCTGACAAATCCCCCAAATTTTTCATCTCCGAGCGGGACAAATCCCGCAAATTGAAATACTCTCGGTACTTTGATTTTATATTGCCGTAAAAATAATTAAAACAAAATTTGAAGCAAAATCAATTCTAAAGCCCCGAATATCGCTGTAGATAGGTTGAAAAGTATTTAATTTCACTTGAAAATGCAAATGTACTGCACCATTCAATGTTTTAAGAAAACAAGAGATGTTTGTAAAACATATATGCCCCCTCAAGGGCCTACATTTGATGTAGGTCAAAGTCCAAGGTCAAGTTAACAAAGTCCAAGGTCATGGTCAAATATGAAAGGTCTTGGTAGGAGGTGTCTATGTGTGAAATATCAAAGCTGTATATGTAAAAGTAAAATGAAAAATAGCCCAGGTTAAAGTTTTTAAAAGTAGGCCAAATGCAAGGTCAAGGTCATGGTCAAATGTGAAAGGTCTTGGTTGGAGTTGTCCATGTGTGAAATATCAAGGCTGTAGGTGTAAAAGGACATGATATATATGCCTGGTTTCAGTCTTTTTAAAAGAAGGTCAAACTCCAAGGTCAAGGTTGCAATATTCAAGGTCATGGTCAAATGTGAAAGGTCTTGGTAGGAGGTGTCTATGTGTGAAATATCAAGGCTGTAGGTGTAATAGGACATAAGATAAAGGCTAGGTTAAACATTTAAAAATTTAAAAATCAAAGGTCAAGGTCACACAGGCCAAGGTCATGGTCAAATGTGAAAGGTCTTGGTAGGAGGTGTCCATGTGTAAAATATTGAGACTGTATAGGTAACAGGACATGAGATATAGGCCTAGTTTAAGTTTTTTAAAAGTAGGTCAAACTCCAAGGTCAAGGTCCAAGGTCAAAAGTGAAATATCTTGGTTGGAAGTGACCATGTGTGAAATATCAAGGCTGTATATATAAAATGACATGAAATATAGGCCAGGTTAATGTATTATTAAAGTAGGTCAAACACCATGGTCAAGGTCACAAGGTCCAAGGTCATGGTCAAATGTGAAAGGTCTTGGTCGTAGGTGTCCATGTATCAAATATCAAGGCTGTATGTGTAAAAGGACATGATATATCGGCTAGGTTAAAGTTTTTTTAAAGTAGGTCAAAGTCCAAGGTCAAGGTCACAAGGTCCAAGGTCATGGTCAAATGTGAAAGGTCTTGGTAAGATGTGTCCATGTGTGAAATACCAAGGGCGTTGAAGGCTGTATGTGTAATAGCACATAAGATATAGGTCCAGTTTAATTTTTTTAAAAGTAGGTCAAACTCCAAGGTCAAGGCCACATGGTCCAAGGTCATAGTCGTATGTGATAGGTCTAGGTCGGAGGTTTCCATGTGTCAAATATCAAGACTGTATGTGTAAATGGACATGCTATATCGGCCAGGTTAAAGTTTTTTAAAAGTAGGTCAAACTCCAAGGTCAAGGTCACAAAGTCCAAGGTCATGGTCAATTGTGAAAGGTCTTGGTAAGATGTGTCCATGTGTTAAATATCAAGGCTGTATTTGTAAAAGGTCATGAGATATATGCCGGGTTTAATTTTTTTTAAAGTAGGTCAAACTCCAAGGTCAAGGTCACAAGGTCCAAGGTCATGGTTAAATGTGAACGATGTTGATAGGAGGTATCTATGTGTGAGATATCAAGGCTGTAAGTGTAAAAGGACACGAGATAAAGGCAAGGTTAAGAATTAAGTGTAAAAATCAACAAAGGGCAATAACTCCAAGAATTTGATTGGCAGAGTTACGGTTCTTGTGCACTGCACCTCTCCATAATGAAATCTATCCACCTGTAAAGTTTCATGATTCTACCTTACATACTTTTTGAGTTATGCACCAGACAATAATCAAGTTTAAGTTTGAAAATCAACAAAGGGCAATAACTAAAAAAATATGATCAGCAGAGTTACGGTTCTTGTGCACTGCGCCTCTCCATAATGAGATCTATCCACCTGTAAAGTTTCATGATTCTACCTAACATAATTTTTGAGTTATGCTCCAGACAAGAATCAAGTTATACAAGAGATGTTTGTAAAACATATATGCCCCCTTCAAGTGCCTACATTTGATGTAGGTCAAAGTCCAAGGTCAAGTTAACAAGGTCCAAGGTCATGGTCAAATATGAAAGGTCTTGGTAGGAGGTGTCTATGTGTGAAATATCAAGGCTGTATATGTAAAAGTAAAATGACATATAGGCCAGATTAAAGTTTTTAAAAGTAGGCCAAATGCCAAGGTCAAGGTCATGGTCAAATGTGAAAGGTCTTGGTTGGAGGTGTCCATGTGTGAAATATCAAGGCTGTAGGTGTAAAAGGACATGATATATATGCCTGGTTTAAGTTTTTTTAAAAGTAGGTCAAATTCCAAGGTCAAGGTTGCAATATTCAAGGTCATGGTCAAATGTTAAAAGTCTTGGTAGGGGGTGTCTATGTGTGAAATATCAAGGCTGTAGGTGTAATAGGACATAAGATAAAGGCTAGGTTAAAGATTTCTAAAAGTATGTAAAAATCAAAGGTCAAGGTCACACAGGCCAAGGTCATGGTCAAATGTGAAAGGTCTTGGTAGGAGGTGTCCATGTGTAAAATATTGAGGCTGTATAGGTAACAGGACATGAGATATATGCATAGTTTAAGTTTTTTATAAGTAGGTCAAACTCCAAGGTCAAGGTCCAAGGTCATGGTCAAATGTGAAATGTCTTGGTTGGAAGTGACCATGTGTGAAATATCAAGGCTATATGTGTAAAATGACATGAAATATATAGGCCATATTAATGTATTATAACAGTAGGTCAATTACCAAGGTCAAGGTCACAAGGTCCAAGGTCATGGTCAAATGTGAAAGGTCTTGGTAGGAGGTGCCCATGTGTAAGATATCAAGACTGTATAGGTAACAGGACATGAGATATAGGCCTCGTTTAAGTTTTTTAAAAGTTGGTCAAACTTCAAGGTCAAGGTCCAAGGTCATGGTCAAATGTGAAATGTCTTGGTTGGAAGTGACCATGTGTGAAATATCAATGCTGTATGTGTAAAATGACATAAAATATAGGCCAGGTTAATGTATTATAAAAGTAGGTCAAACACTAAGGTCAAGGTCACAAGGCCCAAGGTCATGGTCAAATGTGAAAGGTCTCGGTCGTAGGTGTCCATGTGTCAAATATCAAGGCTGTATGTGTAAAAGGACATGATATATCAGCTAGGTTAAAATTTTATAAAAGTAGGTAAAAGTCCAAGGTCAAGGTCACAAGGTCCAGGGTCATTGTCAAATGTGAAAGGTCTTGGTAGGATGTGTCCATATGTGAAATATCAAGGCTGTATGTGTAATAGCACATGATATATATGCCCAGTTTATTTTTTTTAAAGTAGGTCAAACTCCAAGGTCAGGGTCACAAGATCCAAGGTCATAGTCATAAGTGATAGGTCTTAGTCGCAGGTTTCCATGTGTCAAATATCAAGGCTGTATGTGTAAAAGGACATGATATATCGGTCAAGTTTTTTTTTTTTAATGTAGGTCAAACTCCAATGTCAAGGTCACAAGGTCCAAGGTCATGAACAATTGTGAAAGGTCTTGGTAGGAGGTGTCCATGTGTGAAATATCAAGGCTGTATGTGTAATAGGTCATGAGATATATGCCAGGTTTATTTTTTTTTAAGTAGGTCAAACTCCAAGGTCAAGGTCACAAGGTCGAAGGTCATAGTCAAATGTGAATGATGTTGATAGGAGGTATCTATGTGTGAGATATCAAATCTGTATGTGTAAAAATACATGAGATATAGGCAAGGTTAATAATTAAGTGTAAAAATCAACAAAGGGCAATAACTCCAAGAAGTCAATCGGCAAGGTTATGGTTCTTGTGCACTGCACCTCTCCATAATGAGATCTATCCACCTGTAAAGTTTCATGATTCTAACTTACATACTTTTTGAGTTGTGCTCTGGACAAGAATCAAGTTATAAAATCAACAAAGGGCAATAACTCAAAAATTTTGATCGGCAGAGTTACAGTTCTTGTGCACTGCACCTCTCCATAATGAGATCTATCCACCTGTAAAGTGTCATGATTCTACCTTACATACTTTTTGAGTTATGCTCCGGACAAGAATCAAGTTTGAAAATCAACAAAGGGCAATAACTCCAAAAGTATGATCAGCAGAGTTACGGTTCTTGTGCACTGCACCTCTCCATAATGAGATCTATCCACTTGTAAAGTTTCATGATTCTTCCTAACATACTTTTTGAGTTATGCTCCGGACAAGAATCAAGTTTGAAAATCAACAAAGGGCAATAACTCCAAAAATTGATCGGCAGAGTTACGGTTCTTGTGCACTGCACCTCTCCATAATGAGATCTATCCACCTGTGAAGTTTCATGATTCTACCTTACATACTTTTTGAGTTATGCTCCGGTCAAGAATCAAGTTTGAAAATCAACAAAGGGCAATAACTCCAAAAATATGATCAGCAGAGTTACGGTTCTTGTGCACTGCACCTCTCCATAATGAGACCTATCCACCTGTAAAGTATCATGATTCTACCTTACATACTTTTTGAGTTATGCTCCAGACAATAATCAAGTTTGAAAATCAACAAAGGGCAATAACTCCAAAAATATGATCAGCAGAGTTACAGTTCTTGTGCACTGCACCTCTCCATAATGAGATCTATCCACCTGTAAAGTTTCATGATTCTACCTAACATACTTTATGAGTTATGCTCCGGACAAGAATCAAGTTTGAAAATCAACAAAGGGCAATAACTCCAAAAATTTGATTGGCAGAATTACGGTTATTGCGCACTGCACCTCTCCATGATGATATCTATCCACCTGTGAAGTTTCATGATTCTACCTTACATACTTTTCAAGTTATGCTCCGGACAAGAATCAAGTTATAAAATCAACAAAGGGCAATAACTCAAAAAATTTGATCGGCAGAGTTACGGTTCTTGTGCACTGCACCTCTCCATGATGATATCTATCCACCTGTGAAGTTTCATGATTCTACCTTTAATACTTTTCGAGTTATGCTCCGGACAAGGTTTGGTCTACGGACAGACCGACCGACATACGGACCGACCGACCGACCGACCTTCCGACCGACACTTGCAAATCAATATACCCCCATTTTCTTCGAAAGGGGGCATAATTATCGGTGTTTACAAAAGCCAGTCTATGTATGGGAACAATCATGGCGGACATCGGCGGTCTGTTTATACCAAAATGATATTTCTTTTATAAAGAAACTATTGTAGTAGATAAAAGGTAAATTTTCATGAGAGAATCTGAACTTGTGATCTGAATATCATTTCCTTTTGTTATGAATATGTTCTGATACTTTGTTTTGAGACAAAGATAGGAATTGTTTATCTACATTTGTACCCAACATTATTAAACCCCAAAGATAACTAAGCATTTCAAAAATCACCATTTCCAGAACGAATTAACCAAAATAATGAATGAATCATTAGAATCAACTAAGAAAGGTGAAAAATGTAATTTATTTATTCGTTATGATAGTTAATGAAGGATGAGAGCATAATAAATACCATACAAAAATAATTCGCTTATTGTCATTTATAGCATGACTATATTTCCCCCACATTTTTTCAAAATCCCCCACATTTTTTTAGGATGTGGGGGCAGATCCCCCACTTCATTCAAATCCTAGAATAAACACTGATCATTAGTGCCCAAGTTTAAAATAGCTAAATACGATAATATGTCGGGTAAAGTCGGACACTACGTCACAGAAATAAGTAAACTTCCCCACACGTCAGGATACAGGTCACGTGGTGTCATCTTTTCAGGCGCATTCGATTGATGACGCGTTATACCTATAAATACAGCTGATTTTGGGAAATACTTCATAATAAGACTATTTATTTATAAAGGGAAACGTCTGGCTGTCCGAGATTACCCACATGACATGTCCTAATCCGAGTCTTCTCTGATGTAAATACGCTCTTTGATATTTTGATTTTTCGCTATTTACATCAGAGAGCGTTGCTCTTTGAAAACAGCGGAAAGTTCGGTAACGTTACAAGTAACTTGAAGCTTTGTTTTTGTGTATCATATCGAATCACTCGGTAAAACACTGTAGGGTATAGATCAATAAATCATTTTTTGTCATACCTGACCAAAAATTTCATTTCAAATCGGCCTGCTGGATGAGTATAACCTTTGGTTTTGAATGGAAGGTCAAGGTAAACAAAGGCTGCTCAGGTGAGGGTTGTTGCAAAACATTGCCTATTATTAACCTTTTAGAAATACTTTTTGGTCGTAATTTTTTCAGCAGCCATAACAATAAATGGTTCATTTATCGATATCATCAGGGGTTTTAACGATAGCGTTTAAGATCGGACGGTGAACGATGCGCAACAATTTGTTGCGAACTTCTTGATTTTTTCAAAGAGCAACGCTCTCTGATGTAAATAGCGAAAAATCAAAATATCAAAGAGCGTATTTACATCAGAGAAGACTCGGATTAGACATGTCCGAGAAATCCCGAATCTCCCCTACTTAAGTGCAACAACTTGATTTTCTATTTTTACGACCAGTGATTTTGTCGTTCGGTGCGTCTTTGAATTTCAACTACTCTACGTTGTCGTTTGGGAAAGGACGTAAACACTTAAAACAGGTAAACTTGGGGTTTTGTTAAATGCTAGAACTGTCAATTAATGATTTTTTTAAAAACATGATTATGTCAATACTCTGAGATTTAAATGGTTATTATTTTAGAATTACAAGATAAAATATTAATTCTCACGCAGGGAAAATATGCGTGGAATGCTCAACTTTTTCCTCTAGTTTTCTCCAGACAAGCGCCTCCCAGTTATAATCAATGTTGATTGATGGGGAGTAAACAGTAGATGTAGATGTAGTTTGTTTACAACTACCATGCGCTTCCGGTTAATTTAAATCAAGGGAGATAACTTTATTTAGCCTAGCAGGTGTCACACCTAACCAAAAATTAACTAACACTGGGTGGACTTGATTGAACTACTCCACTCTCAGTTCGGAGTGCCCTGAGCTGGGATTTCCAATCAAGTGTTTTGGAGTGGTTTTGGAGTACAATACAGATAATTATTGCATTTAATAATAATATTCCTATCGCAAAATCACCAACGAACATGTCAAAGATGTTTGTCTAGTTTCTTCAGTAAAATGTGATGTCTTTTCAGTTGTAATTTTGTCTTTCATATCCGTTAAATTGATTGATAGAACATTATACCAAACTATTTCTATTTTTATCGTCTATCAGAAACCATGTTGATGACGTCACACTCCCAAACGCCCCTGCTCGGTAGGTGGAGTGCTCCGAGTAGATCCGAGAGTGGATTTTCTGCACTTGATTGGATTTTGGAGTGAAAAAGTTACTCCGAGTAAAACGGAGTGGCCCAATCAAGTCCACCCCCTGTTACCTTATGTCAACCGATCTAAGTAATTTATTCCCGCCAAACAATAAAGAACATACTTATTTACTAATTTACTAACTATCAATTATACTGGTCATATCGATGACAAATAGCATGTTTTTGTAATAAGTCTGCATAATTTACATGATTATCGATTTGTCCCTTACTGTTTGAATCTTGTAGTCTGTTAGTCTATATATCTAACGGTGTGACAACATGCTAAAAGCCTACTTCTGTGGATCATTAGGATTTTAAGCCTGTATAATACCGAAATACTGGTGTCCCTTTAACCCATTACCACACAGTGACTCTTTTTGACTCCCCCTAACACAAATGGCTTGGGAAAACATTGTGGAAAAATGAAAGAATTGCTTTTGACAAGCAATTTCTTCATTTCCCACAATGTTTTCTACAAAAAAAGACCAAAAGGTTTTAAATTTTATTGTCTTAAAATTGCCGTCTGCACCATCTTTGAATTTCGGCCAATCCAAAATTTGTCGTTTGGTAATGGGTTAAGGGAAAAGAATCGTTTTCTTCTTTTTAAAGAACTCAGAACTTTCAGTATTTCCTGATGGATTCATTTAATTTACCAGTGCCATACAATTTCCTTTGATATACTTGCACTTGGTTGTCTGCAATATTTAGTCTTAAATTTGTGCATTTATGACAGGATCTATATAGATCTATAGTTGTTTGTGGACAACAGGAGTGTCGGTATAATTTCAAAGGAAACGTCGAATAAAAGTGCACTCATTATGTACAGCCTCAATCCTTAATCCGCGCGCTCTGCGGCTCTGGTGGTCTCATCTGTAGACTTGTTTCTCTAATTAGGACCGGTATAATCTCGAATGTAAACAGACATTATTGTACTTCCGGTGATATATGCGGATTGACGGAGCAGGAATTTTGGGAAGGCCCATCTGATGGAGCAAAGAGTTCCGTAGATTCAATGTAGGCTGCGACTTCTAGCTTTATGGACTCTCTCCAGTTTGGTACCGGTATTTCTGGGTGTTCATCATTACTGAGGAGGGTTGATATGTTTGGTGTGTGTAGTCCGAGTTGCGATCAGAGATGTTTAATCACGATGTTCCAAGGTTGTTGGTATTTTGGGCAATCGACGAAGAAATGTTATATTGTCTTTGGTTCCCCACAAGTACAGGAAACACTGTCTGTTTGGCCTAGTTTGTGTCTGTACATAGTAGTTCAGTGAATTGAAGCTAGTCTGCAGTTGGGGATTTTTGTGAAAGCTGGTTTTGTTCGGGAAATCAAAGTATTTTTTGGGGTAGACGTTTTGGATAAGAGAGTAGTATGCTCTGACAACTTCGGTGTGGTCCCATCTTGCTTGCCACTTGTTGAACTGTGTTTTCTTGATAGCGTCCAAGGTTTATTTCTGCTATACAGGTGGATCTTCTTGTATCAGATTGGGTTTCTGCTTCTTTGGCAGCTTCTTAAACCAGTATGTCTGCTATTTCGTTCCCTGCTGTGTTGGCATGTCCAGGGGTCCATGAAATATCTACTTCAGAGCCTTTCCTGTTGGTGGTTTCAATAGTATTTTTGATTTCTGCAGCTTGTATCTGTCCAATTCAAAGTGAGTATTTCAACTGTAGCTTGGCTATTGCTGAAGATTTTATTTTCAAAAGTCTACCGGAGAAATTATCTTTGGGATGGGGATATAGCTGATATTTAAATTTCCAAATTTGAAGGTGAGGAGTAGTAGGTTGTTGTCGGTTGAGAATACTGTGCCTCCGGCTTTTGTGAAATTAAAAATCATTTTCCATTGTTGGTAAAATTGACCCAGGTATTTGCTTTCTGGCAGATAGACTGTATAGCTACGAGGGGTGTCTGTTCTGTTCCCAAGTTGTTCCATCGTCAGCGAATTTCACGCATTGAGCACCAGTGTCTTTGTACATGTCTTTGGTGTAGATGTTGAACAGGATTGGGGAAAGGACGCTCCCTTGAGGTAGACCAATGTTGGTAGGGAAGGATGGTTCCCTCTTTTTCTTGTACGTGGCATTTGGCAGTCCTGGACGTCAGTATATCTTTTATCCATAGAAGCATTCTGCCGGTGATGCCGATTGTTTGCAGTTTGTGTATGAGACCATCCCTCCATACTTGGTCGAAAGCACCATTAAGGTCTACAATGATAGCTAGCCTACATGTGTTCTGGGGTGATTTGTCAATTTATCGTAAGAGCGAATAGAAATGCACATAGAACTATTGTCCCGGGGATAATTGCCATTTTCACAAATAATTAGAAAATATGCATATATCTATCTATCTCTATCTATTAGTACTGCAGCACCCCCTCGCGGAGATTTTGTGCAGGTCTGCGCGTCAGTGCAAGTTGTTAAAAAGATGGGAAAAGTGAATCTAAAATAATGTGGGAATGTGAAAAAAGATAGTAGTGTGCTGTTAAAAGTTGTAACGTTTAATGTGCAGTGCAGATAAAACAGATAAAAACAGATCTATACTTTTTATGGTTTACAATGGTCAATACTGCTGACTCCTCTTTTAAAGGAGTCAATTGTCGGCAGCATGACAATATTTGACGGCAGACGGTTCCACTCCACAACAGCTAGAGGAAAGAAGGAGTACTTATAAACATTTGAAGTAGCTTGTAGCTGTCTGTATGCGAGGGGGTGCGTGTGTCTTGTGAGTCTTGTGGGGTGTTGGAGGTATGGTGGCACTGGGACTGCAACAAGGCCATTTACAATTTTGTAAAATAGACAGAGTCTGGCGTCTGCCCGTCTATTTTCGAGGGTGCGCCAGCCCAATGTACAAAGCATGGCAGTCACACTCACATATGTGGAATAGTTGGATGTGACCCACCTTGCTGCTCTATGCTGGACCATCTCCAATTTTCGGGTATTTTGTTTGGTATGTGGGCTCCACACAGGGGAAGCGTACTCGAGTATGGGGCGGACAAGTGACTTGTAGGCCATATCGCGTATACCTTGGTGCTTTGGTTTAATATTGCGCCTTATGAATCATAGGGCCTTGTTTCCAGCACTGGCAACTTTACCTATGTGGTGGTTAAAGGATAAGTCATCACTTATCTCAACACCAAGGTACTTGGAATGCTTAACGGCCTCAAGTACTTGCCCATGAAGTGAGTATTGGGTAGGGATAGGAGTTCTAGCTTTGGTAATATGGATGACATTACACTTACTTGGATTGAACTCCATATCCCATTGCAGTTCCCACTGGTGGAGCCGATCCAGGTCGTTCTGTAGTATGACCGAGTCCGCCTCTCGTGAAATGGCAAGGTATGCAGCGGTATCATCAGCGAACAACCTGACACGGGAGGCGACATCTTGAGGCAGATCGTTTATATAGATCAGAAAGAGGATAGGACCGAGAACGGACCCCTGAGGAACACCAGAGGTTACTGGGACTGTATCGGATGCTACGTTCCCGATCACTACCCTCTGCGACATACCCGCAAGAAATGCCTTAATCCATGCCAAGCTGCTGCCTCTGACACCATAGTTGTGTAGCTTGTAGAGGAGTTTAGTGTGACTGACCTTGTCAAAAGCCTTACTAAAGTCAAGCAAGACAAGGTCAGTCTGTTTACCTTGCTGTAGATTTCTTGCCAAGTCCTCTACCAGCGACACTAACTGTGTCTCACATGACCTCTTGGACCTGAAACCATGCTGAAGGTCATAGAGAATATTGTTACCGTTCAAATGCGACATGAGATTTGTAGTAACAATATGCTCCATGAGCTTGCAGCAAATACATGTGAGGGAAATAGGTCTGTAGTTTGAGGCCATGCATCTCTCACCTTTTTTGAAAAGTGGGCTCACATTTGCTTCAGACCAGTCAGCTGGGATGGTTCCTGTTGAGAGAGATTGTTGGAAAATTACTGCCAGAATAGGAGCAATCTCCTCTCTTACCTTTTGCAGCACTAGTGGCTTTAGCTGATCTGGTCCACAAGCCTTGTGGGGGTTTAAGTCCTTCAGGAGTTTCAGGATACCACGCTCTGAAATGACTATGTCTGGCATAGGGGTATAGGCATGAGATTGACGACCCTGTATTTTCTGTTCGCATAGTTGGCTGAGTTTCAATGGAGACTTTGGTGTGAACACAGAATGAAATTGGTTGTTAAGTATATTGGCCTTAGTCTTAGGATCAGTATACATAACACCATTTTGTTTTAAGGGGGCTATACCTTGTGAATCTTGTCTGGTATTTTTTAGCAGGGAGAAGAGCTTCTTTGTACTGTAGGTATTTGTTACCTCATCTGCAGTTTCATGCAGTCCAAGAATCTCTTCAAGGTAGTCCTCTTCAGCTTTCTTCAAGCGCTGCTTCACACGGTTTCGCCACTGGGTGTGCTTCTCTTTAAGCTGCCTCTTCTTACCTGGTGTGCTAGCATGCTTGAATTGCTGATAAAGACTATCCCTCTTCCTCATGTCACGTATAATGTTTTGGGTAATCCAAGGGAGTTTGGTCCTGCCTGTGATGTTCTTTTTGGGGACATGCTTATCAATACCCGACAGGAGTGATTCCTTGAATGAGGTCCACAAGTCATTTACCTTCTTACCTGCATACGATGACATGAAGGTATCCCTGAATCTTGCCATGTGTTCCTTTAGGCCATCCCAGTTTGCTCGCTTATACAAAAGTACTTGGCGGGGTCCTGATCTAGATGTTTCTGGCCTTATACTTACCTCTGCATAGACAATATCATGGTCAGATAATCCTAGAAGAGTCATTACTTTATTAATAAGTGTGGGGTTGTTTGTCAGGAACAGGTCAAGTATGTTGTCATTTCTAGTGGGCTGATTTACAACTTGAACAAGATTAAGGTCATTCAGCAAATCAACGAAATCAGTATATATTTGGGTCTGTGAGCAGCCTTCTTTAATTGAAGGTGTGTTGTCAACCCAGTTGAAATTGGGGTAATTAAAGTCACCCAATACCCATATATTGGTATTTGTGTTTTCTCTTTGGACCATTTCGATTGACCTCTGTAATTCAGCTAAGCTGTCTCTGTCGTTTTCTTTGGGTTTGTAATAAGCTGCTATGTGCAGTGTTTTAGCTCCTGCAATTTGGAGTTTGACCCAAGCAACTTCACAGTCAGTTTGGTACTGTGGCTCCTCACTAACAATATACTTGTCCTTTACAAGAACGAGTACACCTCCACCTTTTGTGTTTGTGATCCTATCACGTCTAAAGCAGTGATAACCCAGGGACTTGGGAAGTAATTCTGAGCTCAATATATGTGGGGCAAGCCAAGTTTCAGTACCTATCACAATATCAGGTTGGAGTTGATCCAGCATGGTGTGTAATTCTGGCCTTTTGTCACCATTCAGCGACTGAAAGTTTATGTTTAAAACTTTTAGATGTTGCGTTTTTTTACACGGTACCTTACAAGCAAATGGGGCTGAAGCAGCTTTACCTTTACGCACAGGTGTTGATGTAACTGGCGCATCTGATAGGGCACTAAAACTGTTTGTTGTTGTGAAACTGTCGGATAAAGGTGTATCAAACAGTGAAGTATTGAAGTTGGGCATACCACATGACAAGCAGCACCATGAGTAGTCATTTTTAATATGTATGTCATACATGGATGCACCAAGGTTTTGGCAGTCAATGTGGAACCATTGATCGCAACTGTCACAAACAATGGCTTTGTGTGCTTGTTTTACGGCGAGTCCGCATGAGCCACAAGGGTATTTACATTTCCCGGGACCTGGGTTCTTTTCAACATCTGATGATCTATTTATCAACAGCTTCAAGTAGTTGTAATTTGTTTTTGGATATCTAAAGTGATTGTGGCGTGGTCCAAAAGTGGATGACAGTTTGGATGAATGTGATTTCTGGACTTTTGTAATAATGTTTGAGTTACTTTCTAAATACATGTTTACCTGAGTGAAAAGATTTGCTGTCATGACTGACAAATGTGGTTTGTAGTGTTTCTCTGTTACACTACTTGATGGTATGGGATATCTAAATCGTACATATTGTAACGAAACCCTATTGCAATGTAATGTTTTGCAAAACATAAGCAAGATAATTCCAATGCACAATGCAATAAAGACATACAGACCTCCTCTTCGCTGTAATGGACCGGATGTTGACAGTGGAGCCGCCATTTGTCAAGCGTCCGACAGACTCAGAGCGGCAATTTCAGAAAATGGTAAAATTCAAGTTTAATTTACAAAAACAACTTTCGGAATGAATGAAAAGATGTTGCATATAGAACATGTGTCCCAAATGAATAGTCATTTTCACTAAAAGTCGAATTGCCTGAGAATGCCTAAATCAAAACCAGACTTTTACTATTTAACAGACTAATTAACCAGACTTTCACTAAAACAGGCTAATTATAAGTAGTTCATTTGCACAATAATCACTTTTGTTGTTGTTGTTGTTGTTTTTGTTGATTGTATTCCTCCTCTTGATAGGAGCATCGTTCCAGGAACGTATAAATCCAAGTAAACGAACTAAATTGTAACTTATCGAACAAAAAAAAAAAACAGTTTATTATAAATACAAAAGGTTGATATGGTCGCCATTACAGTTCAAAGCTAGCTTCTTAATATGTATTTTGTGATATTTTGTTTCAATTGTCTCTTAACGTATACAACCCATCATTAGCACTGAAGGGCCAGAGGCGAAATTTAAAAAGTGCCAGCAATTCCAAAACTGTGTTACATTTCCATTTCAAATACAAACATTTTAGAAATTGAATTATTGCATACTTATGGAAATATTTGACAAAAATGTTCAAAATAACCTATCTTGTATATGAATATATATAGAGTAAAATAATATTTGTAAATAATTTTCTTCTTAAAATTAGAGCAAAATCTTGAAATCCGGCACGGTGAATCACCTTATGTGAAGTGTATTTACAAGTGTGTGTAATTTAATGCATTTCGTATGACTATAAAGTAGTGTTTTTAATGATGGGTCATATATATATGAACTCCTTGAGAGAATGTTATTCATCTAAAAAAAAAAAAAAAAAAAAAAAAAAAAGAAAACAAACACACACAAAAAAAAAACACCGGAGTGATTCCTTTTTGTGACAATTGGATCACCAAGGACAACTCTATCGAATCATACCTTGGATGCATCTCGAAGAACTACTTTCAGACTATGAATAGAATAGAATAGAACAACAATTCAAAACGTTCGACTGTGACTTATGTCAACAATAACGCGACAATGATACTGAAATACATTGTTTGCAGTTCCAGTGTCCTCTCTTTTTAGAATGATTACAACCTGCAAGTCCCGCAAGTTGCCATGGTTGTGCATTTGGTTAACCTCGAAAACTGGATCGTACTAAATGCAAACCGCAACCATTACTAAAACACAACCCCAACCTTTTGACCCGGTACTGTAATAATCACATGTGCGTGATTTTTATTTTCCGCATGGTATATTACTTCCGCTTGGCATTTTCTTTCCGTTTAGAATAAAATGAAGATATATAGTTGGATTCGCTTTGCAAATGTTGAGATTTTAAAGGATTTATAGCTTTTTAAATATTTTAATGAGTTGATATTATAATTTCGGTCAATTAACCCTTTCCAAAACTGCAAAATTTTAGGGTGATCCAAATTAAAAGCTGCTGCAGACGACAAAACTGATATTGATAAAGATAGGTTTTGTGTGCATTATAGCATAGAAAATATTGAGGCAAAAGGAGCAAATGCTGATTATCAGCGTTTTTCTTTTGTGTCAATAACGTTTCAAAAGCTAATTCAAATAGAGACTCAAAACAAGATCTTGTTTGAATTAGGGGTAAATAGTGTTTTCGGATTGTACATTTTCAATTTGATTGCCTTTTTTGTTAAACTATGAAACTGGGATAAGTTATTCGTCCCAATTAAAGAGGCCAAAAAATCGCAAATTAATTGTCTAGAATAGAGGCATCGGATGCATTTAACCCTTTCCCAAACGGCATAATTTTAGGGTGATCCACTTCAAAAACTGACACAAATGACAAAATGGAAGGTATTTAAGATAGAATATGTGTAAAATATGGTAAAGAAAATATTGAGACAAAAGGAGAAACTGCTGGTTATCAGCAGTTTCTTCTTTTGTGTCAATGTTTTCCCAAGCCTGTTCTTTCAGGGACGTCAAAACCAGGTCTTGTTTGGGAAAGGGTTAAGCGCTTACAACAACTGCTGAGCGTTTAACTCTTTATAAAACAAGTCCTGGTGGTGTAATTCATTTTTTTTATATATACTGAGAGGCAAAAATAAGTATACACCCTAGTTCTTTCACGTTTTCGGAGAAACCGATTGATAGATTGTGTACGAATTTTAAACACCACCGAAGGCATTCGTCTATTGGTGTAATCTTCGCCTATCCGTCCATCTGTGTTTTTCTTTGGGTGCGACGGTTTTTCATAATATACAGCGTCACCGTAAAAGGGGACTTAATCGCTTAATTAATGCAAGCATATACGCTGACATATCCCCTACATTTATGAACGGATTTTGATAGAATTTTCAAAGAAAAAGTCTAGTCACCTAGGACTATGCGTACATTGTTAGCGCTTTTCCATATTACGGTGCGTCATGGCAAAAGGGGACTTGGTGCAAACAGGTTATCTGACATAATTCCCTCTAAACATATTGACAGAATTTGATAAAATTTGCGTAGAATGTTCCTAGTCACCTGACTTAGTGAATATAGAGTCGTGTTTCTTTCATCATTAGGCTGTGTCATAGAAAAATGGGTCTTAATGCAAAAAGGGGTATATTGATCGATTTCTACCAGCAACAGAGAGTTGGATTACAATGGTAGAGAAGATTTAACGTTGTGATTTGTTGTGACAAAGATTAAAGACATCAAATACTGATTAACGGCAATATTTGATGCTCCGCTGAGTCGCACGTGCAAAGTTTGCTAAATCGGCATGTAGCGGGAGTATGGGTAGTCAAAGCAATTTCAGGTGAAATTTATCAAAACTGAGTTATTGTTTTTGGAGTAGAAATAAAAAATACAAAATTTGGAGTTGATATTATGGACATTAAGAGAGATATTTAAAGACAAAAAGTGTATACTTTCTTTTGCCTCTCAGTATATATATACAAGAACAATAACTAAATAAATAAGTGAAAAATGAAATGGAAAAAAATATTATGAAGCATGTCCCATTTAAGTAGCATTGTTACGTTATGCACCAACACACTATCTTGAGTAGTCCAGAGACATAGATAAACATTGTTATTATATGTCTCTGAGTAGTCTGTGTATTGTATGGTGGAAAAGGCGTTTTAACAGCGTCAATGTGACCTTATATGGTTTGAACGCACAAGCGCCGTAGGCCCGAGAGGGGGAAGCACGAGAGGGAGTATACTCGCTCTTAACCATTTTCCAAATGTCAAAATTTTAGGGTGATCCACTTCCAAAAAAGCCAAAAATGACAAAATGGATGTTATGAAAGATTGCATTTGTGTAAAATATGACAAAGAAAATATTAAGACAAAAGGAGAAACTGCTGGTTATCAGCAGTTTCTTCTTTTGTTTCAATATTTTCCCAAGCCCTTTCTATAAGGGACGTCGAAATCAGGTTTTGTTTGGGAATATGTTAAGGTGGTTCGGGTGTTCCTCCAGAGAAATTATGGTTTTGTAAGACTTGTTTTCGTGCATTCTATGTGATTTTCAGACATACATCGGATGTGCATATTATGCGTGATGGGCGCTCCACCCTTGTATGATGGATGATCTGTTTTCGCGTCAATGTGACCTTGTGGTTTGCACCAACATAATTCTACATGATACATGGTGGATAACCTGTTTAAGAGTCAATGTGACATTGAGGTTTGCACCAACATAAATCTATACAATACACAGTGAATGACCCCGATTAAGTGTCAATGTGACCATGTGATTTGTACCAACAAAAATCTATATGATACATGATAGATAACCCGTTATATTGTCAATGTGACCCTGTGGTTTGCACCAACATAGTTTTATATTATACATTGTGGATGACACATTTTAGTGTCAATGTGACCTTGTTGTTTGTACCAACACAATTCTGCATAAGACATGGGGGATGATCAGTTTTAGCGTCGATTTGACCTTGTGGTTTGCACCAATACAAATCTATGCAATACATAGTGAAGGACCCTTTTTAACGTCAATGTGACCCTGTGGTTTGCATCAACACAATTCTATAAGAACTATGAAAGATGACCCGTTCTAGCGTCAATGTGACCTTGTGGTTAGCACCAAAACAATTATATATGGTAAAGATGGAAGACCCGTTTTAGGGTCAATGTGACCTTGTGGTTTGCATCAACACAATTATATTTGATAAATGGAGGATGAACCGGTTTAGCCTCAATGTAACCTTGTGGTTTGCACCAACACAATTCTATACGATACATAGTGGATGGCCCGTTTTAGCGTCAAAGTGACCTTGTGGTTTGCTCCAACACACTTCTATATGATACACAGTCGATGACTCGTTTTAGTGTCAATGTGACCTTGTGGTTTGCATCAACACAATTCTATACAATACATAATGGATGACTCCTTTTAGTGTCAATATGGCCTTGTGGTTTGCACCAACACAAATCTATGCAATACATGATGGATTGCACGTTTTAGCGTCAGTGTGGCCTTGTGATTTGCACCAACACAAATCTATACAATACATTGTAACTGGCCTGTTTTAGCGTCAAAGTGACCTTGTGTTTGCACCAACATTAACCTATACAATACGTAGTGAATGACCCGATTTAGCATCAATGTGTCTTTGTGGTTTGCACCAACAGAAATATCTAAAATACATGATGGATGACGCGTTTTCGTGTCAATGCGGCCTTGTGGTTTGAACCAACACATTCTTATATAATACGTGGAATATGGCCGCTTTCAATGGCAGAATGATCAACACATTTTTATATAAAGATAGCTAATGACTCGTTTCAGTTTGACCTGGTGGTTGGCACCAACATATTTCTATATAATATATAGTAGGTGGCCCATTTTAGTGTCAGTATGACATTGTGGTTTGCATCAACACATTCCTATATAATACATACTAAATGGCTCGTTTTAGTCGATGAAAAACCTTGTGGTTTGCATCAACACATGTCTATATAATACACACAAGATATGGCCCATCTTATTGGCGGTATGATCTTGTGGTTTGCACCAACACATTCCTATATAGTACATACTAGATGTCCCATCCTAGATGGAGTATGACCTTGTGGTTTGCACCAACATATTTCTATATAATATATAGTAGGTGGCCCGTTTTAGTGTCAGTATGACCTTGTGGTTTGCATCAATACATTCCTATATAATACATACTAAATAGCTCGTTTTAGTCGATGTAAAACCTTGTGGTTTGCACCAACACATGTCTATATAATACCCATAAGATGGCCCATCTTATTGGCGGTATGGTCTTGTGGTTTGCACCAACACATTCCTATATAGTACATACTAGATGTCCCATGTTAGTTTTAGTTTTAGTTTCAGTATGACCTTGTGGTTTGTACCAACACATTTCTATATAATATACACTAGATGACCCATGTTAGTGTCATTATGACCTTGTGGCTTGCATTAACACATTCCTATATAATATATACTAGATGGCTCTTTTTAGTGTCAGTATGATCTTGTGGTTTGCATCAACACATCTCTATATAAAACATAGTAGATGGCTCGTTTTAGTTGTCAGTTTGACCTTGTGGTTTGCACTAACACTTTTCTTTATAATACATTGTAGATGGCCTGTTTAAGTGGAAATATGACACTATGGATTGCACCAACACATTTCTATATGATACATAGTACTTAGATGGCCCGTGTTAGTGGCAATATGATCTTGTGGTTTGCAGCCTATAAAACGGACCATCTAATGTGTATTTTATAGGAATCTATTAGTGAAAATCACAAGGTTATTGTGTTGCTAAAGCGGGCCATCTATCATGTGTTATATAGAAATGTGTTGCGGCAAACCACACGGTTATACTGCCGCTAAATCGATATATCTATTATGTATTATGTGTCTATAATGTGTTGCCGCAAACTACAAGGTCACATTGACACCAAAACGAGTTATCCGGCATGTATTATATAGAATCGTGTTGGTGTTAACCACACGGTTACAATGACTTAAACGGTTTATCTACCAGGTATCATATAGAATTGTGTTGGTGCAATCCACAAGGTAACAAACACTGAAACGGTTTATCTACCATGTATCATATAAACTTGTGCTTGTGCAAACCACAAGGTCTAACAACAACACTAAAACCGTTCTTCTACCATGTATCACATTGAAATATGTTAGTGCAAACCACACAGTCACACTGACACGAAAACTGGTCATCTACCATGTATGATATAGAATAATATTGGTCCAAACCACAAGGTTACAACAACACTAAAACGGTTCATCTTCCATGTATCATACAGAATTGTGTTGGTGCAACCCACAAGGTCACATTGACACTGAAGTGGTTTATATACCATGAATTATATAGAATTGTTTTGGTGCAAACCACAAAGTCACATTAACACTAAAGCGGGTTATCTAAAATGTATGATATAAAATTGTGTTAGTGCAAACCATACAGTCACATTGACACTAACACGGGTTATATATCATGTATTATATAAATTTGTGATTGTACAAACCACGAAAACTGGTCATCTACCATGTATGATATAGAATAATATTGGTCCAAACTACAAGGTTACAACACTAAAACGGTTCATCTTCCATGTATCATAAAGAATTGTGTTGGTGCAACCCACAAGGTCACATTGACACTGAAGTGGTTTATATACCATGAATTATATAGAATTGTTTTGGTGCAAACCAGAAGGTCACATTAACACTAAAGCGGGTTATCTAAAATGTCTGATATAAAACTGTGTTAGCGCAAACCATACAGTCACATTGACACTAACACGGGTTATATATCATGTATTATATAAATTTGTGATGGTACAAACCACAAGATCAAACACAAATTAAACACCAAGCCGTAGAGATCAGCCCAGTCAGGCGATTTCCGCACATGAAAAAAGGGACGAATACGACAACATGAAGCGCAATCTACGCTAAATCATCAATCCTTCGGTCCAAGAACGATCAGATATTGGAACAAACTCCCGACCCAGATCGCAGACATTGAGACGAAAGACGAATTTACAGCTGCCTTCAAGGACCTAGTAAGGGGCGGCTCTTTCGTCTTCAGCGCGTAATTCCACCGACGCATGTATAAAGTTTTAACCTGTACATATGATATGTATTTTAACTCTGAAGGATGGAGGCTGTCTCCCCCACCCCCCCCCCCCCTTCAACACATGTCAACACTACAGTCAGATATGACCCTGACCCTACCAAGGAAGACGAAGACGGGGCCAAAACAAAAATTAAACGGGACATCTACCATGTTTTATAAAAAAATGTTGGTGCAAACCACAAGGTCAAATCGACACTAAAGCCGGCTAGCTTCAATGTATTATAGAGACTTGTGTTTGTGCAATTCTCAAGGTCACTACAACACTATTAACGTAATTAATCTACCATGTATCATATAGAATTGTGTTGATGCAAACCTCAAGGCCACAACAACACTAAAATGGTCCATCTGCCATGTACCATATAGAATTGTGTTGGTGCAAACCACAAGGTAACAACAACAGAAAAACGGGTTATCTACCATGTATCATATATATATTCATGTTGGTGCAAACCACAAGGCCAAAACAACACAAAAATGTTTATCTACCATGTTTCATATAGATTCGTGTTGGTGCAAACCACAAGGTCACAACAACACAATACGGGTTATCTACTATGTATCATATAGATTCGTGTTGGTGCAAACCACAAGGTTACAACAACAGAAAAACGGGTCATCTACCATGTATCATGAAGATTCGTGTTGGTGCAAACCACAAGCTCACATCAACACAAAAAACTGGTTATCTACCATGTATCATATAGATTCGTGTTGGTGCAAACCACAAGGTTACAACAACACTAAAACGGGTTATCTACCATGTATCATACAGATTCGTGTTGGTGCAAACCACAAGGCCAAAACAACACAAAAACTGTTTATCTACCATGTTTCATATAGATTCGTGTTGGTGCAAACCACAGGGTCACAACAACACAAAAACGGGTTACCTACCATGTATCATATAGATTCGTGTTGGTGCAAACCACAAGGTTACGACAGCACAAAAACTGTTCATCTATCATGTATCATGAACATTCGTGTTGGTGCAAACCACAAGCTCACATCAACACAAAAAACTGGTTATCTACCATGTATCATATAGATTCGTGTTGGTGCAAACCACAAGGTTACAACAACACAAAAACGGGTCATCTACCATGTATCATGAAAATTCGTATTGGTGCAAACCATAAGGTTACAACAACACAAAAAGGGATCATCTTCAAAGTATCATATAGATTCGTGTTGGTGCAAACCACAAGATTACAACAACAGAAAACGGATTATCTGCCACGTTTCATATAGATTCGTGTTGGTGCAAACCTGAAGGTTACAACAACACAACAACTGGTTATCAAGCATGTATCATATAGATTCGTGTTGGTGCAAACTACAAGGTTACAACATCACAAAAACGGATTATCTACCATGTATGATATAGATTCGTGTTGGTGCAAACCACAAGCTCACAGCAACACAAAAATTGGTCATCAACCATGTATCATGAAGATTCGTGTTGGTGCAAACCACAAGGTTACAACAACACTAAAACGGGTCATCTACCATGTATGATGGAGATTCGTGTTGGTGCAAACTACAAGGTCAAAACAACACAAAACTGTTTATCTACCATGTTTCATATAGACTCGTGTTGGTGCAAACCACAAGGTCACAACAACACAAAACGGGTTATCTACTATGTATCATATAGATTCGTGTTGGTGCAAACCACAAGGTTACAACAACACAAAAACGGGTCATCTACCATGTATCATGAAGATTCGTGTTGGTGCAAACCACAAGGTTACAACAGCACAAAACGGGTCATCTACCATGTATCATGAAGATTCGTATTGGTGCAAACCACCAGGTTACAACAACACTAAAACAGGTCATCTACCATGTATCATATAGATTCGTGTTGGTGCAAACCACAAGGTTACAACAACAGAAAAACGGATTATCTACCACGTTTCATATAGATTCGTGTTGGTGCAAACCATAAGCCTAAGGTTACAACAACACAAAAACGGGTCATATATCATGTATCATATAGATTCGTGTTGGTGTAAACCACAAGGTTACAACAACACTAAAACCTTTCATCTACAATTTATGATGGAGATTCGTGTTGGTGCAAACCACAAGGTTACAACAACACTAAAACGGGTCATCTACCATGTATCATATAGATTTGTGTTGGTGCAAACCACAAGGTCAAAACAACATAAAACTGGTCATCTACCATGTTTCATATAGATTCGTGTTGGTGCAAACCACAGGGTCACAACAACACAAAAACGGGTTATCTACCATGTATCATATAGATTCGTGTTGGTGCAAACCACAAGGTTACAACAACAGAAAAACGGATTATCTACCACGTTTCATATAGATTCGTGTTGGTGCAAACCATAAGCCTAAGGTTACAACAACACAAAAACGGGTCATATATCATGTATCATATAGATTCGTATTGGTGCAAACCACAAGGTTACAACAACACTAAAACCTTTCATCTACAATTTATGATGGAGATTCGTGTTGGTGCAAACCACAAGGTTACAACAACACTAAAACGGATCATCTACCATGTATCATATAGATTTGTGTTGGTGCAAACCACAAGGTCAAAACAACATAAAACTGTTCATCTACCATGTTTCATATAGATTCGTGTTGGTGCAAACCACAGGGTCACAACAACACAAAAACGGGTTATCTACCATGTATCATATAGATTCGTGTTGGTGCAAACCACAAGGTTACGACAGTACAAAAACGGGTCATCTATCATGTATCATGAACATTCGTGTTGGTGCAAACCACAAGCTCACATCAACACAAAAAACTGGTTATCTACCATGTATCATATAGATTCGTGTTGGTGCAAACCACAAGGTTACAACAACACAAAAACGGGTCATCTACCATTATCATGAAGATTCGTATTGGTGCAAACCATAAGGTTACAACAACATAAAAAGGGATCATCTTCAAAGTATCATATAGATTCGTGTTGGTGCAAACCACAAGATTACAACAACAGAAAACGGATTATCTACCACGTTTCATATAGATTCGTGTTGGTGCAAACCTGAAGGTTACAACAACACAACAACTGGTTATCAAGCATGTATCATATACAGGCTGTCCAGCGTCCCTAAAATTCCTAAAAAATCCTATTTTTTTTGGACTTGGCTAAAATTCCTAAATAAATTATGAAAACAAGGGGAATTCCTAAAAAAAAAACCCTTATTTTTTCATGCAATTCCTAAATTTTTACCTCACTTGTGCACGAAATGCTCAAAGATGGGCTATTGTGATGGCTCACCTACAGACTGGCTGTATGTCAGAATGTCTGTGCACAATGACTTAAAAATCTCCCAAGCTGTTTGCCCTAGAGCTTCGAAATTTTGTTTCGTAACTTTTTAGTGTGTTTTCAGCTGCAGTTACAAGGCTTTTGGTGAAAAACAGTAATTTGTGGAATTGTCTTTTGGTCCTCCACCAATATACTTCAACTTATTTGTGTGCAATTAAAATTAGCCATATGTTTTGGGATAACAGGTTTCAAATGGAGAAAAACTTCTCTTAAACCATTTTGCCCAGAGACATTGGAAATTTTGTAGATGGCATATTATCTCATGGATCTCTTTCAAAATATTTCAAATGGTTACTATGGGTTGAAAATAAGCCCTTGACAATATTTGAAGATATTTTCCTCACAAACCATCAGGCCTAGGGCTTCTTATTTGTGTGTGTGTAGCATCTTCAAATTATCACTATGCATTGAAAGTTAGCAATTTCCAGGTATGCTGTAGGTTAACACATTTCACAAATCTTTGACAACCTTCTCCTCCCAAACTGTTTGACCTAGAGCTTTGAAATCTTTTGTGCAGTATCATATATGAAATTGTATCAGAATACTTCAAATATCAATATGTATTTGAAGATAAACTCTGTGTTTTTGGTTCCTTGGTTTTACATACATGTTGAGGTACAAAGGGGTGTCTCTGACCATTTCCTTCCAAACTGTTACTCTAAAAACTTTGAAATTATGTACTGTCTCATAAATCCCTCCCAGAGTAGTATAATTATTATTGCTATGTATTGAAAATATGCCTATGTTATGGGCTCCTGTTTATCAAGAAAGAGGAATTGTTTTAGAATGGTCTTTGGAAAAAAAGCACAAGGTCTGAAGATTTTAAATTTTGTTTCTTGGATCTCTACAGAAATGCTTCAAGTTACCAACATGCTAAGGAATTGCAGCATTATGTTGTGGGTTTTTAGATTTTTGACAGAAATTAATAGAAAAATGTTTGACAGGTATAAACAGGTATATGTCTTGAGGCATTCTCAGATGAGCAATTTAGAGCCCTCTGGACCTCTTTTTTAGCAACTATGTAGCTTTCTGGTCATTTGTCTGTGTCTTATTCATATATGGCAAGTTCAATGCAACTGAAAAAGTCCAAATGCCCAGCTGAGTGTTAGGTCTGACTTGTATATATACAGTATGAATACATCAGGTATACTCGACAGACAGCTGAGACAATGAGACTGCAAGATGCCTTACCTAATATGAAAATAAGAGTTGTTTATTATTAGTTATAAATAATGAAATGATCAGTCTATTTTGATACATTTACTCCCCTACTTTAGCACGAAATTCCTAATTTTAGCCCTAAAATTACCCTAATTTTTTCGATTTTTGTCCCTAAAATATGCCCTAATTTTTTAACTGAGGGTGCTGGACAGCCTGCATATAGATTCGTGTTGGTGCAAACCACAAGCTCACAGCAACACAAAAATTGGTCATCAACCATGTATCATGAAGATTCGTGTTGGTGCAAACCACAGGGTTACAACAACACTAAAACGGGTCATCTACCATGTATGATGGAGATTCGTGTTGGTGCAAACCACAAGGTTACAACAACACAAAAACGGGTCATCTACCATGTATGATGGAGATTCGTGTTGGTGCAAACTACAAGGTCAAAACAACACAAAACTGTTCATCTACCATGTTTCATATAGATTCGTGTTGGTGCAAACCACAAGGTCACAACAACACAAAAACGGGTCATCTACCATGTATCATGAATATTCGTGTTGGTGCAAACCACAAGCTCACAGCAACACAAAAACGGGTCATCTACCATGTATCATATAGATTCGTGTTGGTGCAAACTACAAGGTTACAACAACAGAAAAACGGATTATCTACCACGTTTCATATCGATTCGTGTTGGTGCAAACCTGAGGAATACAACAACACAAAAATTGGTTATCAAGCATGTATCATATAGATTCGTGTTGGTGCAAACTACAAGGTTACAACAACACAAAAACGGGTAATCTACCATGTATCATATAGATTCGTGTTGGTGCAAACCACAAGCTCACAGCAACACAAAAACTGGTTATCTACGATGTATCATAAAGATTCGTGTTGGTGCAAACCACAAGGTAACAACAACACAAAAACAGGTCATCTACCATGTATGATGAAGATTCGTGTTGGTGCAAACCACAAGGTTACAACCACACTAAAACGAGTCATCTACCATGTATCACGGAGATTCGTGTTGGTGCAAAGCACAAGGTTACAACAACACTAAAACGAGTCATCTACCATGTATCATGGAGATTCGTGTTGGTGCAAACTACAAGGTCACATTGGTACTAGAACGGGTCATCTACCATGTATCATGAAAATTTGTGTTTGTGCAAACTACAAGGTCACATTGACACTAAAACGGGTTATCTAGCATGTATTGTCAACCCAAATTAACCCGGAACAACTTAGTTTTCGTGTGCAACGTCCGTTAGTTGAGCGTCTTCACAAAACATTGTCAAAGTGCGGTCATTACATATGCAGATGTCTCGGGTTAATCTTGCTGGACAATATCTTATAGAATTATATTGGTGAAAACCTCATTGTCACAACAACACCGCGACGGGTCATCTACTATATTATGTAGAATTGTGTTCTTGTAAACCACAATGTCACAACGACACTAACAATCTACCATGTATTTTATAGAAATCTGTTGATACAAACCACACGGTCACATTGACACGAAAGTGGGTTGTCTTCCATGTATAATAAGGAATTGTGTTGGTGCAAACCACAAAGTCACAACACTAGGACGAGTCATCTACCATGTAACATTTAGAATTGTGTTGGTCCAAAGCTCAAGGTCACAACAATACTAAAACGAGTCATCTATCATGTAACATTTAGAATTGTGTTGGTCCAAACCTCAAGGTCACAACAACACTAAAACGAGAAACCTCAAGGTCACAACAACACTAAAACGAGTCATCTACCATGTAACATTTAGAATTGTGTTGGTCCAAACCTCAAGGTCACAACAACACTAAAACGAGTCATCTACCATGTAACATTTAGAATTGTGTTGGTCCAAACCTCAAGGTCACAACAACACTAAAACGAGTCATCTACCATGTAACATTTAGAATTGTGTTGGTCCAAACCTCAAGGTCACAACAACACTAGGACGATTCATCTACCATGTAACGTTTAGAATTGTGTTCACCAGTGCAACCCACAAGGTCACGACAACACTTAAACGGTCCTTCTACCATGCATTATTAAAAAAATTGTGTTGGTGCAATCTACAAGGTCACATTGACACTTAAGCGGGTTATCTTCAATGTGTTATAAAGAATTGTATTGGTGCAATCCACAAGATCACATTGACACTAAAGCAGGTTATCTTCCATGTATTATAAAGAATTTTGTTTTTGCAAACCACAAGGTCACAATGACACTAAAGCGGGTTATCTACCATGTTACATAAAGAATTGTGTTGGTGCAAACCGCAAGGTCGCAAAGACACTAACAAGCGTCATATACCATTTAAAATATAGAACTGTGTTCTTGAAAACCACAAGGTCACAACGACACTAACACAAGTCATCTACCATGTAAAATATAGAACTGTGTTGGTACAAACAATAAGGTCACATCGACACTTAAACGAGTCATCTGTCATTTTTATATAGAAACATGTTAGTGAAAACCACAAGGACACATGCCTACTTCTACTAAAACTGGTCATCTATTATATATCATATAGAAATGTGTTGGTGCAAACCATATTGATTAACCTTTCAAATGTGCTGTCTGATCAAACTACATACTTTGTTATGGTTGCTACTGGTTGTGTAGGGCTAAACCAGGATCCCAAGGAATTTGTGGAAGGCTTCACTACAAAGAGGAGATGCGCATATTGTCGGGGTTACCCGGGTCGACCATTAAATTCCGAGTTACTGCCCATGATTGGTGAAGCTATATACGTAGAAAGTAATATTCGTTTCCGCACTGTTCCTTGGAAACCATACGCACTATTTCAATGAAACTTTGTGGAAAGCTTCACTACGAAGAGGAGATGCGCATACCGTCGGAGTTATCCTGTTTGACAATTAAATTCAGAGTTACTGCCCATGATTGGTGAAGCCATATAGATACAGAGTAAACAAAATACTTTCGGCGGGGGATATCAATTCAAAGAATTTGCTTGTTAATAGTCTTTTCTTTGTCAAAACTTTAAGAAATAAATCTTAGAAACGTTTTGTTTTTTGCATTTAGTAACTTTGAATCTTGACCCTTTACTAGACAACAAAATTTCGGACCGGTACAAATGGAGAGATACTGGGCACTGACTGGTAACATGCATTAATTACTATAGTAGTACATTTCCCTTCAAGCTCTGAAACATTTTATGTTATAAACTAGGTAGGTTTGATGATGAGGATGATGATGATGCAACAGTCACCGTAATATGACCGGAAAATTGTTGTCGACAGTTTGCAAGTCCTCTTGTTTGACCAGCGCACCTAACCATGAGTTCCTGCAGGGTATTGTTTGCACCTTTTCAAACAACTAGAAATATATCACTTAAGGTGATAAAATACCCCCGCCACTACATTTGTCAGGACAAGTATGTTTGTCGGCAAATAGTAATGACTCCAAAAATAGGCGCAGCAGAGTATCAACTCTTTTTCACTGCACCCCTCTACAATGGGATCTATCCACCTGTGAAGTTTCATCATTCTACCTTTAATTGTTTTCGAGTTATGCTCTAGACAAGATTTGTACGCCGACGGACTGACAGACAGATGGACGGACAGACAGGCTGATTCCAGCACATCCCCTAAACATTCGTTTTGCGGGCGTATAAAATCCAATCTTAGCCACAGCTGCTTATCCAATTTAGATGATCCGAACACAATTCATCCATTGGTAAAACACAGAACTTGTCAAAAGCTTTAACCCATTACCTCACAGTGACTCCTTTTGACTCCCCACAAGATAATGGCTTTGGAAAGCATTGTGGAAAATGACTAAATAGCTTGTAACAAGCTGTTCCTTCATTTCCCACAATGTTTCTACGTAAAAAGATATATCGTCGGTGTAAATGCAAAACCTCGTATGTCGATTCTTGCGATTTTCAAAGTACAAACTTGTATGCCCAGTTTACACAATTCGCGCAGGTTTTGAGAAATTTATACTGCTCAGCATTAATGACACATTATTTGCGAACAATACGTCAAAATTTCAAGTAAAATATTTCAGTTAAGGAAAAGTTATTACACTTTTTCCCTCACCTTTGAAATTTTCCAACAAAAGTGCCATGGTCACAATATACGCCGCCCCAGAGACTAAGTTTTAAGGGGGCATAACTCAGGCAAAAATCAATGAACCATAAAATCCTTTCTTCATGCACATCTACCAATTGAGGTGATAACATTGACCAAGTTTCAAGAAGATCCAGCCAGAAACTTAGGAGGAGTTGCGTTGACAAGAAAAGTGGACGGACGTACGGACGGATGGACGGACGGAGAAGATGACGCCAATATACGTCCGCCTCCGGCGGCCCAATGTTGGCCAAAAATGTCAAAATTTCTTAATTTTACACTGAAATTTTTGGGAAAATCCAAATTAGCCCCCCCCCCAATATTCAGGACAAGGGCTTTAGCCCCCCCCCCCCCCATATGAAATTGCTTCCTACGGGCCTGAAACCATCTTTTTACACAGGTTGTAACAACCAGCTCTTCTTTGGGAAAGGAGTGCATGTACTTACAAACCCTGGTTTGACTAGGCTCTATATGGTAGCAGGGCTTATTGTATGCAACAGATAAGAGTGGGTGCAACCATTCTACTTTTGTTATTTCAAATTCAAACCATATGTTGTGTGTATTCATTTGAATCGTCTCGATGAGATGATACCAATGAGTACCAACAACATGGGTTTTCATCTACAACTTACGAAATATTGCATATTGAAAACCAATTACCCATCTTATCTGTAGTTCTATATAACAAAACAACACAATTAATTCATATTCAGATAGTTTATTTCAAACTAAAGAACAATAATCCATAGAGGACTCAACAACATGACTTTCATTATTTTTCTACAATAACGAAATTATTTTGTTCACAATTGCATTGATTTTTAGACACATTTCTCAGTTGCCTATAACATATATTAAAATCAATCACAATAAATCACATTACTTTACTATCCTTTTGCGATTATCTTTCCCATCGATTAGTTCTCTAGAGGGGATGAGGCCTGGCTGCCCAGTCAAGATCGTAGTCTTCCTATCCACATCTTACAGTCGAAGGGGTCCATATTTGGCAATCCTACTGCCTATCCTGATAATATAATATTTTTGTTTTAATGTGCGTTCAGAAATTCCCAATGTCGTTTTGTTCTGTAGACTTTTTCCTTGTAATAAGCTGGTTATATGGTCACCTGCAAAGAGATAAGCACAAAATTCAGTTGAAAAATGGTGTAGCAAAGTACTATATTACCATTCCAAATTGACAAAATTTTAGAAAGGTGTAAATTTCAAAGATGCATTTCAAAATGAGTTTTTATCAATTTATGTAATCATGCATTAATCCATTAACAAGAGTGCCTGAAAGGCACTGATATCGCTCACCTGAGTTCTTCCTGTATTTGATTGTGTACGATATACAAAATATATAAGTCGTATCAAATTATTGTTAATAAAGTTTCATAATTTCCAATGAATGCATTGAAGTCACATTAATATTCAATCATATTGCATGTAGTAACATCTTCAATATTGAATATCATGTGCTGTTCCAGTTTGATTTTTATAACCAAGATTTAACTTTTACAATTAAATTTTGAAACATCAGAATGATACATTACAAGCATTAATATGCTTAATATGATAAGCCCCTCCTTGCCTCATCAACATTTATTAACCTATCAAAAAATTACAACCAAGTGTTTGAAAAGAGTAACTCAATGAGCATTTTGCTTTACTTGGTTTAAATTGGCCCCATAATTGATTTTTGAAGAATTTCTGTATGATTTTTTGAAGTCTGATAAGCCCTACCCTGCCATACTCAATTTTTTTTAACAAATCAAAAATTCACAAACAATATTATTGTTAAAAAGAGTCACTCAAGCAACATCCCTGGTACAAATTGGCCCAACAGTTGATTTTTCTTATCATTTCTCCTAGTCGAATAAGTCCCACCCTACCATGTCCACATTTTTTACCAATCAGAAATTTGCAAAAAAAAAAAAGAAAAAAGGGGTACTTAAGGAATATTCCTGGATAATTTGGTATAATTTGGTCCAACAGCTAAGGAGAAGAAAATTAAGGAGAAGAATTGTTTAATGATTTCTCCAAGTCTGATAAGCCCCGCCCTGCCACGCCTACATTTTTTGACAAATAAAAAAATTCATGAACACACATTGAAAACAGTCACTCAAGAAACAGATCTGCCAAGTTTGGTTCAAATTTGACCAAAGGTTGGTTTTTTAAAGATTTTTTTTCATGATTTCTCTAAGTCTGATAAGCCCCGCCCTGCCACGCCAACATTTTTTGATGAATCAAAAATTTGAAAACAAGTTTTGCAAAGGGTCACCCAAGGAACATTTCCGCCAAGTTTAGTAAAAATTTACTCATTGGTCAAGGAAAAGAAGATTTTTGAAGAATTACTTAACAATTTCTCTAAGTCTGATAAGCCCCGCCCTGCCATGCCCTCATTTTTTGATGAATCAAAATTTTCTCAACACACAGTGAAAACAGTCACTCAAGAAACATTCCAGCCAATATTGGTACAAATTGGATCAACATTTGATTTTTAAATAATTATTTAACAATTTCTCAAATTCTGATAAGCCCCACCCTGCCACGCCCACATTATTTGACGAATCAAAAATTTGAAAACAACTTTTGAAAAGGGTTGCCCAAGGAACATTTCTGTCAATTTTGGTAAAAATTGACTGAATGGTTAAGGAGAAGAAGATTTTTGAAGAATTATTTAACAATTTCTCTAAGTCTTATAAGCCCCACCCTGCCACGCCCACATTTTTTGAGGAATCAAAAATTTGAAAACAAGTTTTGAAATGGGTCACCCAAGGAACATTTCTGCCAACTTTGGTAAAAATTGACTTGATGGTTAAGGAAAAGAAGATTTTTGAAGAATTATTTAACAATTTCTCTAAGTCTGATAAGCCCCGCCCTGCCACGCCCACATTTTCTCACGAATCAAAAATTTGAAAACAAGTTTTGAAAAGGGTCACCCAAGGAACATTTCTACCAACTTTGGTAGAAATTGACTCAATAGTTAAGGAGAGGAAGATTTTTGAAGAATTATTTAACAATTTCTCTAAGTCTGATAAGCCCCGCCCTGCCACGCCCACATTTTTTGACGAATCAAAAATTTGGAAACAAGTTTTGAAAAGGGTCACCCAAGGAACATTTCTGCCAATTTTGGTAGAAATTGACTCAATGGTTAAGGAGAAGAAGATTTTTGAAGAATTATTTAACAATTTCTCTAAGTCTGATAAGCCCCGCCCTGCCACGCCCACATTTTTTGACAAATCAAAAATTTGAAAACAAGTTTTGAAAAGGGTCACCCAGGGAACATTCCTGCCAAGTTTGGTTAGGATTGGCCCAGTGGTTAAGGAGGAGAAGATGTTTAAAGAAATTGTTGACGACTTCCAACACACGACGCACGACGCACAACGCACGACGCACGCCGGACACAGGGTGATCACAAAAGCTCACCTTGAGCATGTTGCTCAGGTGAGCTAAAAAATAAATACATTTTAGACTGGTCCAAATACAAATACATGTATGGTAAAGATAACAATTTCAAGTAAACAAGAGGCCCATGAGGGCCTGAATCGCTCCACTGGCTGAAGTAAAAGAATTATCTCATGACTTTCTGTAAACCTCACACTGCAAAATCTTGAAAAGGGTCATCCAAGGAACATTTCTGCCAAGTTTGGTCTAAATTAGCCCATTGCTTTATGTTTAAAGAATTATTTCATGGTTTGTCTAATTCTTATAAGCCCAATCCTGCCAAGCCCACATTAATGGACTTATCAAAATTTCAAAAACAAATTAAGTAAAGGGCTGCCCAATGAACATTACTGCCAAAATTGGTCTACATTGGCCCATTAGTTGATTTATATAAAATTATTTAGCGATTTCTCCAATTCTGATAAGCCCACCCTGCCACGCCCACATTTATGGACCAATCAATATTTCACAACAATTTAAGTATTGGCAGAATCAATGGTTCATTTTTAAAAAATATTTTGTAATTTTTCTAAGTCTGATAAGCCCCGCCCTGCCACGCCAACATTTATGAATGAACCAATCATAATCCTTTGAACAATTTAAGTAAAGGGTCACCCAGGGATCATTCCTGCAAAGTCTGGTCAAAATTGGCTGAATGGTTGATTTTTAAAGAATGACTTTGTGATTTTTCTATGGCTGATAAGCCCCACCCTGCTACGCCCAAATTTATAGACCAATTATAATCCTTTGAACAATTTAAGTAAAGGGTTACCCAAGGATTACTATTGCAAAGTTTGGTCAAAATTGGCCCACTGGTTTGAGAGGAGAAAATTTTTGAAGAATTATTTTGTGATTTCTCCAAGTCTGATAAGCCCATCCCTGCCACGCCAACATCAGGATTTCACACACAATTTAAGTAAAGTGTCACACAAGGTACATTTCTGCCAAGTTTGGTCAAAATTGGCCAAATGGTTGATTTTTCAAGAATTATTTTGCAATTTTTCTAAGTCTGATAAGCCCCACCCTGCCACGCCCTCATTTATCGACCAATCAAAATTCTTTGAACAATTTAAGTAAAGGGTCACCCAAGGAAGGTTTTTGCAAAGTTTGGTCAAGATTAGCCCAATGGTTTGAGAGAAGATTTTTAAAGAATAAGTTAATGCACGCACGACAAACACAACGCCATGACAATAGCTCGCTGGCCTTCAGCCAGTGGAGCGAATAAAGTTGGAAATTTTTGGTCTATCTGTGCAGAAAACATTGTGGATAATCGAGAACTTGTTTGCTACGAGCAATGTCTTCATTGTCCTCAATGTTTTCCAACGCTTTAGGTTGTCAGGCATAAAAATGCGATATCATTTAGGAATGCCAATTGTTAATGAACAGAAACAGTATGTTAACCTAAGATAATGTGTATTATTCAGCAAATTCATTCTCTGTCAATGTCAGGCTTTGCAATTAATATCTACCTTAATCGGGGTGGAAGTTTGTAAAAATGGACTCTGCCCAAACAGTTGAAATTTGTCTCTCATTATGATTAACCCATTCCTAAACGACAAAATTTAAGAGTTATTCAATTCGAAAGCTGCCACAGACAACAAAACGGATATTGATAAAAAATTGATGTGTGTATCACATTATGTTATCACTTTTATTTTGATTTGGCTTCAATGTTCACATGTAGCTATTTTCCCCAGAAGCTCAAAACCAAGATACTCAAACCTCATCTTACAAATATTGGTAATATGATATCATTCTCCATTTACCTCCAGTATCAGTTGTTCTACCAGATCATCCACATTTCGATTCTGTTTTCAAGTCTGAAAAGACATGCAAGACACACATTTTAGTTCAATCCATAACAAGAGTTGTCTGTGGACACCGTAGCTCGCCTATACAGGAGCTAGTCACAAAAACACCTTAACTCCAAGGTCAAGGTCATGGTCTTAAATGAAAGGTCTTGGCAGTAGATAACCAAGGTCAAATATCATGGTTCCAAATGAAAGGTCTTGGCAGGAGGTATCCATGTGTGCAATATCAAGGCTCTATCAATCATAGTGCATGAGATATTGGCCATGTTAAGTTTTTTTTAAAAGGAGGTCACACTCCAAGGTCAAGGTCACTAGGACAAAGGTCATGGTCCCAAATGTAAGGTCTTGGCAGGAGGTATCCATGTGTGAAATATCAAGGCTCTATCAATCATAGAGCACGAGATATTGGCCAGGTTAAAGTTTTTTTAAAGTAGGTCAAACTCCAAGGTCTAGGTCACTAGGTCAAAGGTCATGGTCTAAAATGAAAAGTCTTGCTGAGAAGTATCCATGTGTGAAGTATCAAGGCTGTATCTGTAAAAATGGCAGAGTTATAGGTAGTGTTGTGCCGATAGTCTCCAGCTATCGAAAGCTATCGGATTGAGCCCAAAATCGGCTACAATCGATTGCAATTTTTCACTATCGATAATATCGCTAGAGTTGTGTTGTTCTTTTGCAGGTATTTTTCGGACATTTGAATCCAAATTAAAATTCCCAATTCAAAAGTAGATATCTATTTCCTGGCATGAATAAAATTTCTAGACCATTTTCTTATTCCCTCCCATTCTCATACCATGGCTTTTAAGAAAGGAAAGTAGATGTAAAAGTTCATGCCAAAAATGTAAATCTAGGCAAAATATATGAGAGTATTACTTGATTGGTAGTCTGCCATTTGCTTAATCAGTAAAATTAATCTGATGTTAGATTCCAGCATTTGAGCTGATTAAACAATACTCATTACTAAAATATACCTCTATGTATCTCTGATATATATGTATGATCATATATCTCATGATATGTTATTTGTAATTCACTAGGTTAAATTGTTGTTGTTGTTTAAAAAAAAACCGATTGTACAATCGATAATCAATCGGTATGACTCCCCGATTATCGATAGTGATTTTGCTGTCCGATATACAACATTAGTTATAGGCCAGATTAAAGTCTTTTAAAAGTAGGTCAAACGTCAAGGTCACATGGTCAAAGGTCATCACCGTCCCAAATGAAAGGTCTTGCAGGAGGTATTCATGTGTGAAATATCAAGGCTCTATCTGTAATAGTGCATGAGATATAGGCCAGGTTTAAATTTTTTACAAGTAGGTCAAACTCCAAGGTCAAGGTCACGAGGTCAAAGGTCATGGTCCCAAATGAAAGGTCTTGTCGAGATGTATCTATGTGTGAAATATCAAAGTTGTATCTCTAATAGTGCCTGAGATATAGACCAGGTTAAAGTTTTTCAAGTGAAGACTCGACGGGATGGGACACGACGCCGACACTAGGGCTGTGACATTAGCTCCCCGAACATAAAGTCCCGGCTCGCTAAAAATGGCCGATTTATAGGCCAGGTTAAAGTTTTTGAAAAGTAGGTCAAACTCCAAGGTCAAGGTCACTAGGTCAAAGGTCATGGTCCCAAATGAAAGGTCTTGGTGAGAAGTATCCATGTGTGAAGTATCAAGGCTGCATGTGTGAAATATCAAGGCTGTATCTCTAATAGTGCTTGAGATATAGACCAGGTTAAAGTTTTTGAAGACATGACGCCGACACTATGGCTGTGACATTAGCTCCCTGGACATAAAGTCCTGACTCGCTAAAAGACAGTATAAAACAACCTTAGACTTATTCACAAATCACAATTCTTTTCATTACACATGTGTGTATAATGCAGAGTTGTCTGCGAACAAGGTAGCTCGCCTATACGAAAGCTTGTCGCAAAAAAAAAGGAGTCCGCTATCAAAGGTCAATGTCACTAGGTCAAAGGTCATAGTCTCAAGATCAAGGCATGAGGTATCAATATGGTCATGGTTCCGAATGAAAGGTCTTGGCAAGAGGTATCCATGTGTGAAATATCAAGGCTCTATCATGAATAGTGCATGAGGTAGGCCTATTGGCCAGGTCAAAGTTTTTAAAAGTAGGTCAAACTCCAAGGTCAAGGTCACTAGGTCAAACGTCATGCTCCCAAATGAAAGGTCTTGACAAGAGGTATCCATGTGTGAAATGTCAAGGTTGTATCTCAAACAGTGCCAAAAATATAGACCAGGTTGAAGCTTTTTTTCAAGTAAACAGGTGAAGATGCGATGTGACGTGGACAGTAGTGCTGTGACACTGGCACCAGAACTGCAAAAAAATTGTTTGTTTTTATCGCTAAAGTCTATTATTGAGACAATAATAGACTTTAGCGATAAAAACAAAAATTTTTTTGCAGTTCTGGTGCCAGTGGGCTGTGACATTAACTCATCGGACTTAAATTTCCGGCTCACTAAAAAGGAATTTCAGGATGACAATTCTTGTTTATGTTTATCATAATCCGGTGGAAAATATTGTTGGGCTTTAGATAATTATTTATCCCACCAAACCGTTCTGAATCCGCCAATGCTGACAACCAGAATTTTCTCCTTTTGACTATTTTTTTTTTGTTTGCTTTATTATGCATACTGCGAATCTTGATCTAGAATCTACATCCATTCTATCGATCTATAACAAACTAATCAATTATCATGGTACGATAGTTTTTTTTTTTTATGGTATGAAATGATTTAAGTGCGAAACGGGTTTAATTCTTTGTGGATTGCTCGTTTGTTTCCTTTGGTAAAATGGACGCATACACTCAAAAATGTTCGCAAGACAATTGTTCTGTATACCAACCCGTTAATTTTCTATGAACAGGTTTATTTTGCTAGACCCCGCTTCATCTGCGTGAAACTCCAGTGGCATTTTTTACCTGGACACCGCATGTCGCGGAGTGTCTATTTACCAACCAGTTATGTGGTACAATCTACTGCGACACCGGGTCAAAAGGTTGCGGTTTGGATCTAGCAGTACTTGAGGTTTGCATTTAGCAATTGCCTCGAAAACTACTTTATGAAGCGTAGCCACTTCCGGCTAAGAAATCCAATTTTTTTCAAGATTTCTTCATACACACACTTCCGAGTCGATGATTCGATCTTTGATCGACATTATCCGAGGAAATCCGAACGCTTTTTGTGAGTGAGTGGGTGTGTGTAAGTTTCATGGTAAGTAAATAAAACGCTCATTTCCAAAATGGAGGAATCTTCCTTGAAACCAAACTAAAAACATAAACAAAACGGTAAAAACATGCTTTTGCATGAATTCAAGCGTTGTGCAAATATTTAGACAAAGTAATTATTTGCTATTGCAACTAATGAACACTTTCTTGAAGCTCTTTGCCTTTGTGATTCGATTTAAAAGTCGATTTTGTATTGACAAATTGCATGCTGCAACAAGTGTCAGGAACTAGTTGCAATAATGTAAACGAAACCTTTTTAAATTTTGATCTTGGTTTAGGTTACAATTCCTTCCTATTTGTTTCAATGGAGCAGATCCTTGAGTGATTCACTCCGGCAAGTTTAGCATACTATAGCTGCGATATCGTATCCAGTATCCACAAACTTGATGATGCAATTTTACCTATGGCAAATTTACCATTTTGGGTATGGCTAATTTACCTATGGCTAATTTACCTATGAAAATTTTGCATATGGCAATTTTACCTCTGGCGTTTTTACCACATACTGATGGGTATCAGTGGCGGATCCAGGATTTCTGTGAGGGGGGTTCGAATGTGCAAATAAGGGGGTTCGTTTTCCTAGTATTACACAGTTTTTACTGAATTTGTGCACGAAAATGAAATAATTAGGCCACAGAGGGGCGTTCGTTTGAACTCCCCGAACCCCCTCTGGATCCGCCACTGGGTATTGGTTTGTGGCATTTGCACCAGAAACCCAGATAAAAATTCAAAAGGGTTTCTGTTACATTATTGCAACTAAGCATACTTGTACTTCAAAAAAGCTATTGAGTGCAGTACGAATGTTACCTGACAACAGGTTAACCATATTTTTGTCAATCCAGCGTAGTTTTATGTTGAAATCACTTTCAAAAACTGTTCAATTTAACTTTGAAACAGACTAGTCTACCCACCCATTTTAATCTACCTAGACTTGAATTTTCAGTTGGAAGAAAAACATAATCACTTTTCTTGTTGATACTTTTTTACCGAATTTGTGACATTGAATATGTTTTCATGGGATTTACTTAGACATGTTGGTATTCAAACATATATATGCAAGTGTTTACCACTTGTTTGTCTAGCTCCAATGAATAGGGCGGCCTCATAGCCACAAACTAATACCCATCAATGCATGATCATAAAGTTTGGGGCTACTATATTGACAAGTCACAAAGCTTGGAATTTCCGAGCAATAGATAAGAGGGGTTGAAGACATTCTAAAATTGTTATTTGAAATCCAAACCCTATGTTGTTGGTACTCATTTGAATGGTCTAGGTGAGGGGATTCTAATGAGTGCGCACAACTAAGGGTTTGGGCGGTGTCCACTTTTTTGTCCGGAGCATAACTCTGCTACCTGAAGTCCGATTGACTTTAAACTTGCAGTTATATTCTTCTCATCATTACAGAATGCAGTGCACAAGAACCATAACTCTACCTAGCTTATTTTTTGAGTTATTGCCCTTTGTTGTTTTTCATAAGCAGTGTAATGGGCGTATCTTGTGATAGTTTGACACCTTGTTTTTCAGATATAATGATGGAGACCATAGAGATTCTCAAGTGTGGCGTCAAATTTGACCCACCAGCTATTGTTATCATATACAAGGAGGAAACTTCAGGTAAACAAAGACGCAGAACAATGCCATTGAGGGACTTTACAAAAAACACAAAAATAAATCATGCAGTGGAAGAACTTTGTAGTAATCCAAGACATAAAAAGTATGTGTCACATATCAGTAAAGGTCAGTTAGATAGACTGGTGACCATAATAAAGGACAAACTCAGTGGCATGAGCCTTACTGCCAGTCTAGCCAAAAATGATGCAATGGATAGACTGGATCCGGAGGAAAATTTAAATACATTAGACGATGAAACATTGCGGAGAAAGAAATCATTAATGGACGCAACATTTGAGAAGAATCGATTAAAGCCTGGAGACCCCGAGTTTCAGTATGACGTGGAGGTGGAGTTTGATCAGGAGAATGTGATCGAGTCTGGATGGGACTCAGACGCAGATGGGTCAGATATGGAGTTCTAGACTTATTCAGAGCAACGGATAAGAGGGGTGAAGACATTTTATAGTTTTCATTTCTAATCCAAACCCTATGTTGTGGGTACTCATATTAATTGTCTCGATGAGACGATTCCAATGAGTACCCACAATGTAGGGTTAAATCCTTTCCCCAAACAAGACCTGGTTTTGACGTCCTTGGTAGAAAAGGCTTGGGAAAACATTGAAACAAAAGAAGAAACTGCTGATAACCAGCAGTTTCTCCCTTTGTTTCAATATTTTCTGTGCCATATTTTACACAAACCCTATCTTTAATTACATCCATTTTGTCATTTGTGGCAGTTTTTGAAGTGGACCACCCTAAAATTTTGCTGTTTGGGAAAGGGTTAATGAAAGACAAATGAAATCTGTGGCTCTGAGGGGCCTGCTGCCAGAATTTACTAAAAATGCTAAATTCATTGTCTACTAATTAGCTCTTTCCCAAACAGCAAGATTTAAGCGTAATTTGATTCATTGAAAGCTGCTTGTAGACCTGAATAATTGATGTTGACAAAGATATGAGTTGTGAACAATAAAGCATTGAAAATATTGAGGCAAATGACGAAAATGCTGATCATCAGATTTTCTTCTTTTGCATCAATGTTTTCCTTAGCTTTTCCTACTAGGGACATCAAATCCAGGTCTTTGGGAAAGGGCTAAATTACAGTACAATCCATCTGATTGAATCCATTTTGATATGTCTAGGCAATCAGATAGATTGTTGTGTAATTTGATAGCCATATCGGGAATAAAAAACTGAAAGTCTGACTGTTTGGTGAATACCATCCTTTGTGAATACCATTACAAGACTCTAGATAGCAATTACAATCTCCATAATTAAAGATATTTGACTGGTCCAAATGAAAAAAGATATTGTAATCAGCTGAATTAATGTCAGAAAATGAAGAAGAAATGAATGTGTATGATTAAATGAAACAAATAAGAAAGTGCTGGTTGTCAGCAAATTCTTATCTTATCTTGATGTTTTCCGAAGTTTCTTCCATTAGATAGGTCATGTAAAAAAAACAGAGATTGTTCAGGAAAGCTTTAAATAATGTTTTATTTCCACATTCTATATTTTATGAGATTGTTTGTTGTTACTTGAAGTTTTGATCTTAATGAAGGAATTTTGTAAGGGTTAACGCATAGTAACATCAACATAGGGGTTTCATAATGATACTCCAAAGTTGATAATTTATTGCCGTATGTAAAAGAGTTAACCCTTTCCCAAACAAGACCTGGTTTTGACGTCCCTAATAAAAAAGGCTTTGGAAAACATTGAAACAAAAGAAGAAACTGCTGATAATCAGCAGTTTCTCCCTTTGTCTCAATATTTTCTATGCCATATTTTACACAAATCCTATCTTTAATAACTTCCATTTTGTCATTTGTGGCAGCTTTTGGAGTGGATCACCCTAAAATTTTGTCCTTTGGGAAGGATTAATAAATAATTTAAGATTATGAAGGAACTTTAGGAGAAAACAAAGGCTACAATATTTGTGCCCCCGTATTGAAAGATTGGGGGCATATTGTTATACTTGTGTCTGTCTGTCTGTTCGAAAACTTAATATTGACCGTTTCTGGTGCATTCATGTTTCAAAACGTAACACATCTTCAAGACTCTTTTTATTAACCCCTTCCCAAAGAAGACCTGGTTTTGACGTCCCTATTCAAAAAGGCTTGAAAACATCAAGACAAAAGAAGAAAATGCTGATAATCAGTATTTTCTCCTTTTGTCTCAATATTTTCTTGACTTTGATGCATCTTAATTCTACTTTATGTACTATTAATTTTGTCGTATGCAGCAGTTTTCAAAATGGAACAGTCTAAAAGTTTGTTGTTTGGGAAACGGTTAAGCTCCACTAGCCAACATTGACAGTGTAAAGGCTATAAATTTATTTCTGTCAATACCATGTTTTAATTTTACAAATGACAAATTCTTTGGTTCGTCCAAATTGGAAGCTGATGCAGACATCAAAATATTTGTTGATAAAGAAAGGAATTGTGAATGAAATAGATCTAGCAGATAATTTTGATATCGAGACAAAAGTAGAATACATGTTGGTTATACGCTGCACATATTCTTGTCTCAATGCTTTCTGAAGCTTGTCCTATTTTAAAAGAACATAAAAATTACATCTTGTTGGGGAAATATTTAAACCAAATTTAGCAAAAATATTTTTTTCCTGCACAAATGTACCAATTACCTATATTTAAAAATATTCTGCACTTGAAATAGTTTTGCACCTACTTAAAATTAGTTTTACACTAAATCTAAATACCCTTTACATTATAATGTGGATTTCAGAGTAATTACATGCAGTATTTCTGCATTTAGTTTTAGTGCCATTTTGTCCTCTTTGTCAGTGTGAATAGGTCAAGATTATGCTCAAAGGTCAAATTTCATGTCAACTCAATAGTGATTCCGTTCCTGTACAGTAACACTTTTTGAAATGTGACAAGCAATTTCTTCATTATCCACAATGCTTTCCAACACAAAATGGAAATACGTTTCATATTTCATCAATTGGGAATTGAGAAAAAATATTTCGATCAGGGTTGCCACGCGTCAGGGAAAAGTCAGGGAAATTTAAATTTTCTCAAGGTCAGGGAATTGTCAGGGAATTTTGTGAGCTGTCAGGGAAATTTGAAAATACTGGCAAATGTCAGGGAATTTTGAAAAAATAAGATGCAGTTCCATGAAATTAATGATTTCAACATCGCCATCAAAAATTGTCTCCAGATAATAACCGCGAAATTAGCGCGATGAAACATGTCTGGGAATTTTCCAATTTTGTCAGGGAAATATCAGGGAATTTTATATCCCCTAACCAGTGGCAACCCTGTAGATATCTCATTTGTTTATGACCGTCAGACATTTTGTTGTTGAAATTAATGTAGTATGAAACGAGAAAAAATGTTCGGTAGAGCAGTTTCTCTTCTTTTTCTACAATATTTGTTTTTATGATTTTTCCCCAAAGATTTTGTTATTTGATTTCTACATTCCACATATAAGGTGTAAGCGATTTCTTTTTTGCCTCAATGCATTCCAAATCCTTTTCGTAAACGATTGAATTTTTGACAGTTTGGTTTGTAAGAAAGATGCAGACAAGATGTTAATTTATGAATATGTGGAATTTCAATTTGTAAACTACAGCATGAAAATCATTGAGGAAAAATGAGGAAATGCACATTATTGGCGATTTTATTTCATTCTCCGTGTTTCCGAAATCGTTTCAACTAAAGACGTCAAAACTAGGTATTGTTTAGAAAAGGTTAAAAGAGAATGTCGGAACCAGTCTCTGTACAACTGTAATGTTTGTAAATCTGTTAAATCAGAGCGGTAAAGAGATTCTAAATTTGTTACATCTTATCCAAACCATATGTTGTGGGTACACTTATGGATTGTCTCTGGTAGATGATTCCAATGGGTACCCACAACTTAGGCTGTTACGAACATTTAACCCATTACCAAACGTCAAAATTTTAGGTCGATCCAAATTCAAAGATGTTGCAGACGACAGTTTCAAGTGAATGACATTTAAAAAAAGATTGGTCATTTTTGGTAGAAAACACTGCGGGAAATGAAGAAATTGCTTGTCACAAGCAATTTCTTCATTTGCCACAATGATTTCCTAAGTCATTATCTTTTGGGGAGTTTAAAAGTTTGTGTGGTAATGAGTTAAAGATATGTCGTAATCAGAAAGGCCATTCCCGCTATTATATGTATCTCTGTGTTTTGTTCAGTCCATTGTGTTCACTTCCGTCCAATGTTTATTAGTAAGAAGTATTGAAATACAAATTTTACTCTTATTAGGTGTCAGTATTTCTTCCAATGGGTTAATTGACTGAGACGTTTTTGACGCATCTCAAGAAAGAGGCCCGTGAAAACATGTTGGAAAAAGAAGGCATTGCTTTTTACAAGCAATTTCTTCATTTCCCATTATGTTTTCGACCCAAAAAGAACAAAAAAATGAAAAAAAAAACGTTAATTTGAAATTGTCGTCTGCAACATATTTCAATTTGAACCACTCTTTAATTGTGCCGTATGGTAATGGGTAGGCCCTAAAACCTGTTCCAGACATGAGATGCATTTCGACGGCCCAACTGGACAGGGCTTTAGATTTCTTGCAAGAATAGTTCTATTGTCTTCCACTCCTTTGAAATTTGGCAAGCCTAAAATGTTTACGCCAGGAAAATGTTTAGCTCTGTCTCAGACAATGAAATTCTAGACAAGTCAACTTTAAAGCGATTGCAGATGATTTAATCGTACTGCTGACAAATTTCAATATAACGTGTAAACCGTTCGACTCTTTTTGACGAACTCTCTTTGGAAAGGAGACTTTGCTGATATTCAGCGTCCATTTTGTCGTCTGTGACAGCTTCCAACGCTCTATCACACAGATCACGTGAATTTTATCTCGTCGCTTTTCAACAATCTCGCATTTATAGTTTTAGCCCATTATCGGACGGCAGTTTTCAACTAGTCAAATTCAAAGATGTATCGGACAACAATTTTAAGTGAATGGGATCTTACATTTCTTATCTTTCGAGATGAAAAAAATATTGTGGTAAATGATGAAATTGTTTTCCATTGCTTTTAGTCTTTATCGAGGTGTCACTGGGTGGGGTACCGACTGAGTGGTTATGGGTTAAACAAGATGTAGATACGATGTTTTGCTGAATAGCAGCGTTTTACTCGATGAGCTGTACATGTTGAAAAGCTTTGACATAGCCGAGCATGGGTGTACATCAGGCGATAACGTCGAGGCCCGTTACCACACAAATACTTTTGATTCCCTACAAGATAGCCTAATGGCTTTGGAAATATTGTGGAAAATGAAGAACTTACTTGTGTAGCAAAAGACCAAAGAATGTAAAATTCCATCACTTGATATTGTAGTCTAGAGCATTTTTTAATTTGGATCAGTCTAAATCTTTGCTGTTTGATAATGGATTAACGATTTAGGAAGCTGGTGCCGATATGAAGCAAGTCCACATTGGTCCAATATCCTGACTGATCTTTGTCAAAATCGCTCCTTTTCTACCAATGGGCGAATCGTCTACTAATTATCTACGTAAGATGATGAACAGCTGATCAGAGTTATATTCCCCGAGGAATAATTTTGTGATAAAGTGATCAGAGACTGATCGGATACGGCGTCCTCTTTGTACCAGAGCTTTAATAAAGATAAGACAGAGGCATTCGATTTTCAATATGCTATATATGTGTGACCCGTCACACTAAAAGGGTCCTTATCAGAAATCCCAAATCCAAATTTTGACAAACTGATCAGCTTCAGCACAGTTGAATTAGATCCCGCATGGTAAAAATTGAACACATAGTAAGATAGGCAAAACATTCCAGATTCAGAAAATTACAAAAAAGTGAAAAACATCGGCCCTAGTCTGGCTGCGCGGACTGGCTAGGATCGATATTTTTCACACATCCTATAAGGTCCCTTTTAGCGTGACGTGTCACATATATCTATATTTCATTTATTGCTCGTCAAATACTATTATTGCGTGTAGTCATAACAATCCTATCCTTGAGAGGGTTCAAATAAGACTTAGTGTTCATTCAAATGAGTACCCACAGCATAGGGTTTGGATTTAGATAAGGCATTTAGAATAGCTAATGGGTTGAAATGCGGTTAAAAAACTCGTCCTTTGCGGACTCATTTTTTTTCAACCGCATTTCACCCCATTCTCGTGAAATAATTTTCATAACACATTTATCCAGTTATTGTTAAACCGAAGTGACCGTGCGCTGTGAATATTTATAAACAAACGTAATCGTCTGCAATATTGATAATAATGAGCGCAAGTTTACTTCGGTTAAACAATATTTGTAGTTATTGTTTAACCGAAGTAAACTTGCGCTCATTATTATAATCGATTCACTATTAAACGAGAATAATTTCAGTTGTTTTGATAAAGCAGTTCAACTGTAATTATTCTCGTTTAAAGCTACTATTTCCCAGATTTGGACCCAAAAATTGTCAAATACAAACGAAATGTACACTTTTTAAGCTTTATATGACCTGATTAAATGATTACGAGAAACTATTGAAGCAACGACTCATTTTTTCGCAATTTGATACCAAATTCATGAAGCGATGTCGAAAGTAGGTCAAAACAGTAGGACATGCGACTTTCTTAAATGACGTCACAACATACATGATGACGTCATATTGAAATTTAAGTATGAATCTCGTTTGAATTATGGTCCGCGCTGTATGCGCATGCGCAACAATTTAAAAATAATTCTAACCCCATCAGTGATGGGGTTGAATTTAGGCTTGGATTCTCCCTAAATTCAGCTATCTGTCTTGTAATTTCGGCTCATTCTCTGTCTGAATCGCATATTATTAACCATCCCGAGGTGGTCAACACAAAAGTTTTGCATATTTTTTCAAAAAAATTCATTTTTTGCAATTAGACCATCTGTTACCGTCGCCCTTTAATAGTGAATCTATTATATCAATATTGCAGACGATTACGTTTGTTTATAAATATTCACAGCGCACGATCACTTCGGTTTATAATAGATTCACTATTAAACGAGAATTTTTACAGTTGAATTGCTTTATCAACACAACTGAAATAATTCTCGTTTAATAGCGAATCTATTATAACAATATCTCTATTTATTTTTAGTTCAGTGAGCGCTATGCTTTGTTATTGTCGTTATTATTGTTGCTGTTTCTATTCTAACGCCTCACTAGCCATACTGAACGAACTGTAACATCGAAGTTTCCCTGCGATTTCCCTACAATATCCCCGATCTTTTCCCTGCTACTTTTATTAGCTCACCTGAGCACGAAGTGCTCAAGGTGAGCTATTGTGGTCGCTTTTTGTCCGTCGGCGTCCGTCTGTCTGTCTGTCTGTCCGTCTGTCTGTCCGTCTGTCTGTTCACATTTTGTTGTTACCACTCTAGCACCTACAAATATTGACCAATCTTAACCAAACTTGGTCAAAACATGTATGACCATAAGTTCTCGGATGAGTTTGATTTTGAGTCAGATCGGATCAGGAAGTCCGGAGTTATGCGCCCTTGAATATCAAAAATAGCTAGTTTTGACTTTGTTACCACTCTAGCATCTACAAATATTGACCAATCTTAACCAAACTTGGTCAAAACATGTATGACCATAAGTTCTTGGATGAGTTCGATTTTGGGTCAGATCGGATCAGGAAGTCTGGAGTTATGCGCCCTTGAATATCAAAAATAGCTAGTTTTGACTTTGTTACCACTCTAGCATCTACAAATATTGACCAATCTTAACCAAACTTGGTCAAAACATGTATGACAATAGGTTCTTGGTTGAGTTTAATTTTGGGTCAGATCACATCAGGAAGTCCGGAGTTATGCGCCCTTGAATATCAAAAATCGCTAGTTTTGACATTGTTACCACTCTAGCATCTACAGATATTGACCAATCTTGACCAAACTTGGTCAAAACATGTATGACAACAAGCTCTTGGACGAGTATGATTTTGGGTCTGATAAGATCAGGAAGGCCGGAGTTATGCGCCCTTGGATATCAAAAATAGCTATTTTCGACTTTGTTACCACTCTAGCATCTACAAATATTGACCAATCAAGACAAAACTTGGCTAGAATGTTGGTAACCATACAATAATGAATATGTTCTATTTTCAGTGTCATCGAAGAAGGAAGTCCGGAGTTATGTGCCCTTGAATTTGACAAATTTGCCATTTTCGACTTTGTTTACACTTTAGCATCTACATTTATTGACCAATCAAGACAAAAAATGTCAACAATGTTGCTAACTATAAGCTGCTGGGTGAATTAAATTTTCAGCTTGATCGGACCAGAAAAACCAGAGTTATTAGCCCTTGAATTTCACAAAATTGTCATTTATTAACTTTATTTTACTTCAAAAAACACAAATATTGACCAATCAAGACTTGACTTGGTCACAATGTTGGCGACCATGAGATCTTATATGATTTCATTTTTCATATTGATCGGACTAAAAAAGCAAGAGTTGTGTGCCCTTGATGGTGACAATATTGCTAATTTCGTTTTTAATTTCACTCAAACAGCAATAAATATTGACCAATCAAAAAAACAACTAGGACATAAGGTTGGTGTATAAAGGTCTTAGAGATACCATGCCAGTAATACCCGAAAGGGGAGTTGGGCAGTATATATAGATAGATAGATAGATAGATAGAGAATATCTTTATCAGAACAGAGTTATGTGCCCTGGATTATGACAAAATTGATGTTTTTTATCGACTTGGTTTTCACTTTAACAGCCACAAATATTGATCATTAAAGATTAAGAATGCTGTTTTCAGCTGGATCATAATCTCGCATCTTAAGTTTCGTGTTCTTGTCTTAGAGATACCTAGGTCATGTAAAAGATGGGTCTTGTTCTGCATGGAGAAAGTTTCAAACTTCTATCAGGTGAGCGATCCAGGGCCATCTTGGCCCTCTTGTTTACTATACATTTTAATGAATTATTACACTGGTTTTCTCCGCCATTTCCCTTATTTTACAACAATTATAACGCATGTTAAAAATTATCAATTTCTCCTTTCCCTCAATATTTTATTTACCAAAAAAGTTCTACTTTTCGCATCAATGGTATTAATGTGTCGTTTGCAACCCTTTCTAAATTTGGCAATCCTCAAATTTTGCTACTTTGGGGAGGCTTGATCAAAAGTCCAAATAATGTCATTTTGAATCACCATATTAATACTTTTAGAAATGTCATGGTCAAGGTATAATTTGAAGGTTAACTTTTTAATAATTATATTGTCATTTCTGCATAAATCCATTATAAATGAATGTCGCGGTTGGTTGAGATTTTGTTATGACAAATGAGTAGTTATTTCATTATTATGCAAAGCGAGTAACGTAGATCGATCATAATCTGTCAACCCATTTTAACCCTTTCCCAAACGGCTAAATTTTAGGGCGATCCACTTCATAAACTACCGCAAATTACAAAATGGATGTTATTAAAGATAGAATTTGTGTAAAATATGGCACAGAAAATATTGAGACAAAAAGGAGAAACTGCTGGTTATCAGCAGTTTCTTCTTTTGTCTAAATATTTTTCCAAGCCCTTTCTATTACACACGTCAAAATCAGGTCTTGTTTTGGAATGGGTTAATCCTTTCCCAAACGGCAAAGCATCGGACTGTTCCTGTTCCGAAGCTTGGCACTGCGGGTGACAAATAGGTATTGATAAAGATAGGATTTTCTTACAATAAACATGTAGCTCAGAAAATTTTGAGACAATATAAGAAATTGCTGGTCATCACCATTTTCTTATTTTGCCCTAATGTTTTTCCGAAGCCTCTTCTTTAAGGTACGCCATAATTAGGTATTGTTGGAAAAGAACCATACCATTTTCCAAACAACAATTTGTGTACATGGTCGCTCTTAATTCAAAGAAGTTGGATACTACGAATTAAATGTTTACTTTCAGTAAGACTGATAAAGTTCTCTGAATAGCCTATATAGAGAGAAAGGGGGAATTTAGTCTGTAACAATATAAACTTCTTTTCAACTCTAAATGTATTTGAAAGCAATTTGTATTCAACAAGTCATAGCCAACGATCGTTCAGGATCGAATTAAAGTCATGCTAAATTTATCGCGCAATGATTTTAAGATTCAATGCCAAGGTCGGCCTTTTCCCGCGCGTGAGTTTAATTTCTAGAAATTGCAAATTATTGTTCGGCACCTGTAATTCCGAACAATATTGGTGTACATGCTTTTGAAATTTTATTAATAGAAATTCGGTTTGTACATGCAAAAGGGGTACTAACCGTCCCGTGTCATTTCACGTTATGCAAAAAAAAAGAGTCGCAGATTTATGTATACTATTATACATAGATGGAAATAATAGACGTGAAGTCAAACTTTGAACAACAATTAAAATAGAAAAGTAAACTCTGTAAAATCAGATTTGTAGTGGTACTTTTGGAACAGGTTAAGAACTATTCGCAACTATATTCGAAGTATGACAGGCACTACATTGTACATGCACATACGGTTTGGGCTGACCAATTGGCATCTCAAACTTTCCACATTAAAATTTGTTAAAAGTTAAAACTAAAATGATTAAAGGAAAAGAAGAAATCAAATATTACAGCCAACATTTGGGCTTGGGGGGGGGGGAAGATCATGGATCCGTCCTTAACATATATCAACAATATTAAGTGACTGATCAAAAGACAACTAGGTCACAATTTAAAAGGGGATTTTAGGTTTTCCTTGTCCTATCATTAATTGAATAAACAGATGCATCATGGAGTGAAGACCATTTAAATTGCATTTATCACTTTTGTTAGGTTTATAATTCACTATAGATAACCCAGCTAAAAGATGAACATTGAATGAAACAAAATACACGTGTGCATTTTCTTACAAATCATCTAATTGATAGAAACTGTTTGGGAAAACCTTGGGACAAACTTTGCATGGAAGCTGCCATTTTGAATAGCATGACCACAGTAATCAGAAGCCATATAATAATTTGAACCATTTGATTGGATTAGTCACGATGGTTAATCACGTGACTTAGAAGTTCAGAAAATCGTCAATATTTTTGTCAATACTTGACCAATTTGAATTTGGTTTGAAGCAGAGAGGGTGGGGAAATGCCAGGAATAAGCTGGACGTGTTGGATTTTTGAGAAATCAACTTATAAAAAAGTTAGGGGAGACCGGGGTTAATTGAGCCACGGGTTAAATGAACCACTTCAATTTTCTCTCGCGTGATGTTCAATTTCAGATCTTCGGTGTAAGTGTTCGAGGCGGGAATGTTACATAGTATTCATCGGTGAAAATATCGAGATATTTTGTCTTATTAAGTGGATTTTATGTCCAAAAAAACGAAATTTCGACCTTAAAATTGGGTTTCTCATTTCATACATTCCGTCTTCGCACTACAATGCACAGCAAATCTCGACAGTATTCTTTACATCTTACATAGGGCCTATATATGATATCTTCAGAATGTAATATTGCATTCCGTTATTGACATCGTAAGATGGTTTCTTCACAAATGACAAGTATATGATCATGGTGTGTACCGGGGTAAGTTGAACCACTATGAAAATAAGTGCCGAAAACATGTGCTTAATATCCTGGATCTATTAAAGTGTCTTTTTAATGACTTAGCGAATTATCTTGAAAACTGGAATATTTTTTTATTCTTTGTATGAAATTTCATGATATTACTGCAGGTAACACCTCTCGTGTTTAATTCTCTCTTTAGTGTGAATAATTATCGAAAATATGCCTATTGGTTCAACTTACCCCTTGTACTGGTTCAACCTACTCGGTCAAAGGGGCTAAATGAACCAATGCACCAGCTCTGTTTAAAATGATTTTCTATGGATTCTGGGTGTCGAAAATATCTGTCAAAGATTTAGAAACATGCGAGAGATGTTGATCTTTGATATGGTGTTGATCAGAGCACTCAGTGTGAAACCAAGAAAACCCTAGTTGAAATTTATCAAAAAGTGGTTCATGATACCCCGGTCTCCCCTATTGAAGATAAACCAAAATTGTAGTTTATCTTCAATAACCTTTTTATCAGTGGATTTTTCAAAAATAAACCACGTCCATCTAATGTGTGACGTCTGTCCACATTCTCTTCTTCAAGCCGAATTGAAATCGGTCCAGTATCTACAAAATTATTGAAGATTTTTTGAAATTGTTGTATTAATTACGTAATTATACACCGTGTTAGTGGACCTACATGAGGCAAGGTGACAGGCTTCTTACAATATTTAACAACAATTCTTCAAATTCTTGGGTATTTCGCCATTTTAGACGACTGTTGTGATAGGTCAGTGATATATTGAAACTTGTTTTAAATGTTCATTATGATATAATTGTTTTATTTGATCTCAAACATGTTTATATCATGACAATTGGGTGAACTATGTCATGTACACTATGCAGAAATTCGTGGAAGAAATCAACATGCTGCTTTTGTAGCAGTCACACTAGGCCTACATTATCTTCTGCTAAAGACTTGTATTGTATTTCAAGAAAAATATGTTGGCTCTCTTTTAAAGTAGCTACACATAAACGCGTTCGGGAATCTTGTGGCACAAGATTTTCCATATCTTTGGACAATAACCGACTTGAAAAATGTTTGAAGCAAAGAAGGCGAATAAAACACAAACAACTCAATGTAAATGGTAGATCTTCTAAACACCTTCTGATGAAAAAATATAGACGATCATCTAATGTTTGGTCAGGCGTCAACAACTTTTTTTCAGAAGCTGTTTAAAAATTCCGTTGAGTTGTCCAGCCTTCTCCGCTTCAAAATATTTTCAAATTGGTCTAATGTTTAAAGAATTATTGAAAAATATCGGAATTGTTGTGTCACGTGATGTCCCGCTGTGATAAAGAAATACAGTCGACACTCGTTATGTCGACATCGGATTAGTCGAATTTCTGCTTAAGTCGAAGTGAATGTCTGGTCCCGTCCTCACCAACGGATATCAAAAAGTGTAAACAAAATAGTATCCAAATGAAAAAAGGCATTGAAATTTAGTAGGAAAAGGACAGAAATTGCTCTACAAGAGCAATTTCTTTCCTTTTCCTACTATATTTCAATGATAATCGTACTTAATCAGTTACAAAAAACGGTCAAACATCAATTTTATCGAAACCGAAGAAAATCGGATGAGTCGAACTCCGGATATGTCGAGGTATCTTGACGGCTCCTTCGACTTCGACACAACGAGTGTCGAGTGTATTGTTGACTGTTGATTATAGACTTAATGATCACCCCTCTATGTATGAGTGGTGTAATGATGTATTAACATGAAAGTTATTGACCTTACACATTTGCTGTAGACAACTTTTGATACTCGTAATTATTCGAGTGTGGCTTTGTTACTTCATATTTGACTACAAATCTTAAGATACAAAGTCGTGTCAGGTTTTAAAAAACAAACAATTAATGTACATGTAACTAATTATGTATTGGATCATACAATTCTCATGATGACGGTTGGCGTTTGCGACGTTCAAAACGTGGATATACAAATACTTATAATATACTTGTGAAAATGGAGTGAATATTGTTGGGATATGTGAAACATGAAACAAGACTGTTGGACATTTAAAATCTACTGCTTAGTATTTGTAAGTATGATTTTATACTTGTAGACCTACATGCAAACAACTTACAAACTTATCGTTGAAATTTTTTAACGACAGGGCATTTAATTTCGTTTTAAGGGGGAATGCTCCAGTTTCCTAAATTTTTTCCCAATAATAGAATTTGTTTATATTTTGTATGCTGAAATTGCATGTTATTATCAATTGAAAAATAAAATAAAAATGGATGGTCAGCGATCTTGTTTGAATTTTATAGGCATTCGTATCACATACCCCTACATCGAAAAATGCACAATTTCTTGCACCTGTCCAAGGTCACTAAAATGCTAATAAAATGCTGTATATTCATCGTTTAGTCCCGAAAACGGATTTAAAGTAACGTCTTACATTTGATAAGAACAGAAAACCCAAAATATGTGCTATTTTGAACGCGTAAATGTATAAAACAGCATGCTCACGTGTCCGGTTAGATCAAGGAAGCTGGAGTGTTTTATGTCAAAGGGGGTGTCTCACGAATAGGAAAAATAACATGGGAGTCTGCCCACGCTCGGAATTTAATGAAATTTGGCGTGAAGTTAGTACACTAGATAACGGTTCATATTCATGAAATGTTTCAAATCGAACATTCCAGAAAACAATTTTCTCGGAATTTTAAGTTTTCACCATGAAAAAAGAGGGTACCCTGATTAAAACAGTGTGCAAGCGTTCTGGTTGTTAGTTTCATCGCGTAATTTATTCTAAAAATAATGCCCAGTAGTCCGTGATCCTGTATGAAACAAATATATATATAATTATGTACAAAAAATGTTTTATATCAACTGGTGTAAGGGGGTAACCCAAAAAATAATTGTTTTTAAATATTTGAAGCAAATTCTGTTCAAAAATTTTCTTTGTTCCAGTTTTTGTCAAGATTTGAAAATTATGTAAAAGTTGCGCACAAATATACTGATGATTATAGTGAAATATCGAGAAAAAATAAAACCGGTAAAATGTTGCTTTTGGAATTTCCCCCTGAATAGTGCATATTTCCAAGAATGGACAAAATCAAGATTTTTTAAAAATGACTTTTTTTTCAAATGTTTTGTTTACTTTTTTGGTTATTTTAGTTTACCTGAGGATAAATCAAGATGCAAGGCATTTTTGCGGGTATTTCCTGTCATCTGTCCGTGTGTCTGTCTGTATATTGGTATTTTCTCAAAAATTCTTTTTTCTCACAATCTAACATGTAAATCTTTTTGAAACTTGATAAAAAGTATCCTTGGGTTAAAGGAGTACAACTCTGTGTATTAGAATTTCTTTTTGTCATAAACTTTTGTTGCTGTGGCAGCATAAAAGGGGAAACATTTCATATAATAAAAATAAGCTCTTTTTGTAAAGCTTTACACAGCCATGAGGTTTTAAATTTTGTATGTAAGTTTGCTAAGGGGTAGACTTCAAAGTTGGTTACAATATTTTTGTCCAGGGTCACATTAGATCTTGTCCCAGGTGTACCTACTTTACAAATCAAAGCGCTGAAAGCGCTGAAGGCCTTGAAGAATTTGAACACATGCAGATCATTTATATAGACTAAGAAAAGACATGGGCAGAGCATTGAACCCTGAGGGACGCCTAAGAGAACGGGTAGAGTAGTTGATGAGTGATCATCAATACCTACTCTTTGAGAACGATCCTTTTAGAAGGATTATATCCATCTTGCGATCAGTGGAAGGACGCCCAGCTTATTCAATTTGGATATTTAATTGCTGTGATCAACCTTCTTCTTCTTCCGGTTTAGGCCAGGGTTCTTCATAGAATGTATATTTGACCTACGATGGGATGAGACAATCACCACTTCCATTGGTTATGTACAGCAAAAAGTCTATACGGTACAGTTAAAACTATATGTATGTACACCCATCAACCGGTTACTTGCTACTGGGTAGGGCCGCAGCATGCTGTGGTAGGGCGACCCTGAGCCCCTGAGCGTATTAGCATCTGAGACGGCTATAGGAAGGTGGTTCCAAATCAAATGCCTTACTAAAATCCATTTCAGGTATATATTCGCTTGTTGACCATTTTCAAGATTGTCATATGCTTCTTGGGTAAGGCTAATCGATTGAGAATCACAGGTATGTTTTGCTCTGAAGCCATGCTGGTACTGGCTAAGTAGATTATTCTTATCAAAGTGGCCGATGATATTTGTTATCAGGATGCGCGCCATAATTGTTGATGCTATGCAGATTAAAGAGATTGGCCTATAGTTGCTGGCTTTATACTTTGGACAGCTTTTTATAGACGGGTGCTACTGTTTTGCTTCTCTAATCTTTGGGGACAATACCTGTTTTTAGAGAAAGATTGGAGATGACCTTGACAATAGATCAACTGTATATCTTGTACTATTTCTTAACACCTCTGGTAAAATATGTTTTTGGAAAACAATGCGGCATAATTAGAAAATGTAGGTTCTGCTCTGTATTTGTTTTGGCTATATTGAGCACAATTTCCAAATTTATTAATGCCCATTATGTCGTCTGCATTAGCTTTGGAATTTGACAAGTCAAAAGTTTTTACATTTTGGAATGGGTGAGATAATGGTAAATTCCATATTTCATATCTTGTTCAAACAATCAAGATGAAGTAATGTATTGGATAACGATTTATTAAATGAAGTTAAATCATTGCCGACAAATCGTGATGTTATTTCTATATATCTTCACAATATATCATTTAGAACCTTATTAAATCATGAATCTGCCTATTAAAACATAACTATCTAACACATACAAATACATAGATGTATAAATAACAAAGTTTTAAGGCAGATGAGATTAAAGAATAACAAACCGTTACTATTATATTGCGTTTTTATTCACCTGAAAGGGTGTGCCTAAGCCAAAAGGTTATTCGACGAGTTTACTTCTCGATACCTTGGTTAACATAAGGGAAAAGCGTGCGGCACGAGCATGAAAACATTTCGAAATTGAAAGACTGTCCGATTGTAAAACGTGTTATTAAAAAACCTCGTAAATACAGCTTGATTCAAGCTGCAGTTACAATAATTTGCAATAACACCGACGATTTACCGCTAATTGAAAACGCTGTTTCTCCTCAATCTTCAATGTAATAACCGTTTACTAGGCTCCGCCCTTTCTCCCGAAAAAAATCAGAAATATACCTACGGTATTGGAAAACCAAATATTTCAAGTGTGTATCGGTAATCACTGACGCGTTCCGTGTGTTCCGGTAATTACTATGCGTTCCATGGTGTTCCGGTATTTCTATATACCCAATAGTTCTTTCGCGGGGGAAAAACGAACATTTACGGAAAATTTTGCAATGAACGAGTTTCTTTAAATATTAACAAAGTGTCAAACTGTCACAAGATACGCCCGTAACACTGCTTTATGTCGACAGGGGGAGCAGGTTGGTAAAAGTTTCACGGTCCTAGCTATTATACTTTTCGAGATATGCCCTGGACAAAAATGAAGTATGAAAAATAACAAAGGGCAATAACTAAAAGATTAGGCCAGGTAGAATTATGGTGTTTTTGAACTGCACTCCCCTTTGATAAGATCTATACACCCATGAAGTTTCATGATCCTAGCTATTATACTTTTAGAGACATACTCCGGACAAGATTCAAGTATGAAAAACAACAAAGGGCAATAACTCAAAGAATATGCCAGGTAGAGTTATGATTCTTGTGCACTGCACTCCCCCTTGTTGAGATCTATACACCCATGAAGTTTCATGATCCTAGCTATTATACTTTTAGAGATATACTCCGGACAAGATTCAAGTATGAAAAATAACAAAGGGCAATAACTCAAAGAATAGACCAGGTAGAGTTATGGTTCTTGTGCAGTGCACTCCCCCTTGTTGAGATCTATACACCCATGAAGTTTCATGATCCTAGCTATTATACTTTTAGAGATATACTCCGGACAAGATTCAAGTATGAAAAACAACAAAGGGCAATAACTCAAAGAATAGGCCAGGTAGAGTTATGGTTCTTGTGCACTGCACTCCCTCTTGTTGAGATCTATACACCCATGATATTTCATGATCCTATCTATTATACTTTTAGAGATATACTCCGGACAAGATTCCAGTATGAAAAACAACAAAGGGCAATAACTCAAAAAATAAGCCAGGTAGAGTTATGGTTCTTGTGCACTGCACACCCCCATGATGAGATCTATACACCCACGTAGTTTCATGATCCTAGCTAATATACTTTTAGAGATATACTCCGGACAAGATTCAAGTATGAAAAACAACAAAGGGCAATAACTCAAAGAATAGGCCAGGTAGAGTTATGGTTTTTGTGCACTGCACTCCGTAATGATGAGAAGAATATAACTACTAAGTTTAAAGTCAATCGGACTTAAGGTGACAGAGTTATGCTCCGGACAAAGAAGTGGACGCCGCCGGACGCCGGACGTCACGGGTGATCCCATAATACGTCCCGTCTTCGACGGGCGTATAATTAGCATAGTAAGAGATTACAATATGCCGCAATACGTTGAGTGTTTTAAAAATGCATTTGGTTGAATGACAATTGCCATACCCATATAAGCATTACAAAGCAAAACCCCAGTGCTTAGAGCTATACATTTCCGTAATTGATCTTACGGGAAGATTCATCGTCTTCAATCGATCTACGCGTATTAATATACAAGCGCGGAATCAGGGACTTTTCCCGGGGGGGGGGGGGGGTCAAAACCATGCGCAGATCGAGACGGGGATAAAAAAAAATCATGAAAATCATTTCATCGCCGCTTGTTTGTATTTACTTCTTTTGTAATGTACATGGGTCGAAATTTACAAAATCTGCATAAAGTAGTATAGATCTAATCCAGTTCCGATCTACTTTTCATCGCGCAAGAACACTTTCTATCTGCGTTCAACGTTTTCACAAGATAAGGCCGACTAGTAATTCTGCACGCCCTGAGAAAAATGGCATGCTAAATTTGGCCTTCTTCAAGGCCAAAAAGAGAGGAAATTTTCTATAAAATTCATTTTAAATTATTCAAGTCAGCCGTGATTCATGAAAGCTAACAGCAAGAGTTATTTTTAGATCTTTTGAAACATGAGAAAGCAAATAAGAAAAAGCACCGATTTCTCTGATGGCATTTGACAATCGTGCAAAAGTGAAAATATTGTTGTGATGCATAAGAAACAGATAATCCAGCTCCCATTTGACTTTTAAGGGCTATTGATGGCTAAACAACATGTTAATCATATGACATCATTGAAATGTGTATAAATTGTGTATCAATACAGGTTAAGCTATGGTCAGAAAAATAATTTGAAGAAATAATTGCACCCTGTTTTATCCCAATATGGCCACTTTTTTAAATAAACAAGCACAATTTCAACTGTGTAACTGAAAAGATATAATGTTGTAACAGTCTTTTACTGAATCATAGGGGGCCTTCCATATCATCTTAGTTCATTACGGGCGCTTAGAGCAAAAATATTTGGTTATGTATTGGTTACCCGGAAGGGCACGTTTTGATGCTTTACCGTACCGGTTCTATGCGTCTTTTCAATTTCATAACATTTGGCCTGACATTTATTGCATGTCATAGTCTCATTAAAAATGGTGCATAGACAATGTGGCCAAATAGTATAGAAAACTTGCAATGTGTATATGAATGCCTATCTTGGCTTCCATACATGTAATTTTGTAAATATAAGTAATATTTATATTAATTCTATGTTTTTTTCCAATGAGTTTTTTGGGCATGAATATTGCTGTAGGTTTGTACTGTATGCTACAGTTGGTTTTACTGAATATAAAAATGATTTTAGGAGCACAATCAAATTTTTACTGAATACAATTTTTGGACCAAAACATCACCTTCATCAATAATATGTATTATATGACATTGTTACCGGTTTTGGATTTCTATATAATTTGGCTCAAAGTAAGAGGAAATATGTAGCATGTTTTTGTGATGATATGGAATCTTGACAAAGACTCCAACATACTTAACTTTGGAATTCAATTTTACTCTTTCCCAAAATTTTGCTGAAAAATATGCATTTTTTCATGATTAATTCAATAAAAAACATTTATAATAATTTCCTCAAATACCTTTTCTGGTATGAATGTAATGCCTTATGTGTCTCGGATCAAATTCAATTGACAGATCTTGAAAATACACAAAACTAAAGTTTTGCGACACATGAAAAAGGGGCCATGTTTCATGTCATAGTGGGAATAAGTCAAGGTGGCTTTTTGGAATCCAGTTTGGATTATCTAAGAAACTAAATGCGTTTTCATAGCTTGTATATGGTCCTTTATCACCATGCAGAATTAAAAGAAAATTCATGCGTGGGCAGATTTGAGACACCCCCTTTGCACATTTTTGGACATATTTCAAGTTCTACATAATATAATTTGATAAAACTCCCTCTTTGTAATAAGCAACATGTCCTGGTAATAATTCTAAAAGAAAATGTATAGGTCAGCACACTTATTAGCGAATTACAGCAATTTTTATCAGCTACACATGAATAAAATGACGCAAAACAGTGGTAACTGCATACACACTTACGACTGTCTTGCTCTAAATAATCGATTTTCATCTTGAGGAAACCAGTTTCGCATAATCAATACGCTTTTACCGCCAAAAACTGGTAAATTGTAATGATGTGTTATATTATTCAAAATACGGTAGCGAAACATATTGGTACGAAACATTTAATTTCCTACAGTAATGACCGAGTGTTCCGAAAAACTGGAGCATTCCCCCTTAAATGTGATAAGAAGTCAGATGATATTCAATACAAGACAGGGATGGCTCCTCAAGGTAGAATACTCGTAATGTGGTCATTTTGAGATTCATGAAACATAGCATATTTTCGAGCGGCGTCGTTGCGTATCCAAACTTATTCGGGCGCGATCGTAAACATTCGGTGGTGGAAAGGTCCACCGCGGAATGTTTTCGACTTCGCCCGAATAATTTCGACGTCGCGAGAATCTCATAAGGGGTATACTACCTTAACGTACGTCAGAACCAAGGCATGTTTGGAGTAAGGTCAATTCTTCATCCAACGTTATTGTGTTTGTAGATTGACATGATTGAGCGTTACCTGTAATAGCATGGTAAAACTCAATCATGTCAATCTGCAAACATAATACCTTATAATCATTTCTGTTATAGTTCTGGCGTAGAGACGCTTTTAGAGGCAAATAAAGGCAATGCGGATAACTATACTACGCAAAAAAGTTTAGCACACTCGGCAAATGTTTTTCTCCCAGTCAAAAACTATTCCAAAATCCTTATAAAGAAAACACTAATGTGTTTGAAAATTCAATTTTCTGGCGCTTCCTGAAAATTTTGTTTCAAAATTCTTATGCGTTAATTAGGTATCTTACGTTTAAGTGCACAGGGGTCAGATATCGAAAGTCTAGCAAATTTCAATGACGCGAATGTCCAGCATAAGCAGCTAGAACCGCCATACAATGTCTTCCCATGTTGCAGACAAGCTTCCTGGCCACACAGGAAGGAATTTTGCCCATTCATACTGCAGATGACGCTCAATGCCATTGACGTTACAGACGTCATTACTTTCTCTAGCCTGACGTCCAACAATGTTCTTTATGTGTTCTTTTGCTGGTGATTAAGCAGTTCGGGCGTAGATCATTCTGTATGTTCCTTGGAGTAAGTGGGCGGTGATTATCTTACTGAATTATCACAACGTTGTGTCGTTGTAAGACGGTGCAGTGACAGGTTGGATAATTTCAATGCAGTACCCTTGCACCGTTTGGTTGCCATTAACTGAAATGGGGTCTGTTTAACTGTTTTCATCTATTCCTGCCAAAAAATGACGCTGCACTTGACGTAACAGTCTCAATGATGACGTTATTGGTATCAAGCCTTGCGCATCCTCTCCAACCACAAATCCTTTCGTCAGTTAATGACACGTAAAATGAGATTCGACCGGACATTACTCCAATGCCTCCTGAATCAATATCGACGTGTTCATACCCACTGACGCCTTGTCTGTCGATGCTTAACGTCATTTGTGTAAGATCGGAGGACCCTGATGCAAGTTGTGCGGAGCCTGTTCCGGACAGTCTCGTCACTAACGGTATGCCATGTGACGTCCTGGAGGAGTAGCACTAAATTCTTACCAGACAGGAATTCGAAACGTCGCCAGGACGTCGCCGTGAAAAGATCCTCCCTGAACGTCGTTTTACACGGTCTGCAAGATTTAGGTCGGTCGTTGGTGGCTAAAGTTGCATAAACCAAGTGCCGTAGGCGCGTAATTGTGAATTCGAGCCAATTGAAATGCAAAGCGACATCTCTAACAGACATACCTGCTTTGAGCATGCAAAGAGCTCTCTGACGTCGAACTTACGTCATCATTTCTCGCCTTCCCATAATCAATTTTAAAGAACTTGTAACAGTTAAATTGATTCTGCTAACAGATCTGTGTAATCGTGTATTTTTGGACAAGCTAGACATTATCGATGTCACTGCACACGTGCCGCACGTGACTTTTGCTAATCTGGACTCTGTCCAATACACTGAATGTTCACTCTACACATGCACTGTATGCGTAATGGTTGTCGATCGGGACAACTGAACAGCACAAAGCAATGTTCATTTAATTATCATAAACTGAAAAAAATAATGTGTTAAAAAACGTGCTAAACTTTTTTTGCTCAGTATAGTATTCTTACCTTTTATATACTCCGTAAAGATTGACCTGAACATTTTGAATATGCATTGAGTAGTTGTGATGCGAAATAATGACTCTCCAACATTATCTTTACACGAGAAGCATGTGCAGAATACAAAGTCATAAACCCTATGGAAACTATCGACTCTGCTTGACGGTAAGGACTGGAGATATGTATTGATTATTCCGTGTCAAAATTACTCATTACATATTCATCGGTTTCAGGTCAATATTTACAGAGTATACCACAGGTTTTCTTTGATTAATTATAGGTCTATATATAATTGTCTACATTATACCACATTTGTATATATACATGTATCTTATGCACAAGCAAAACAAAGTCTATTTACACAAATGCTTAAAAGTATATTTCCATTTTACTTTATGCAGATATTGCTGGTTATATTTGAGTACAGCGATGGTCAGAAGCCGGTCACATGTTCGGTAAGTTTTATGTTGGTTTTGCCATTGTCTTAAGAATATATCATGGATCTCTTTTAATTTAAGCGATGTGCCTTTGTCACCATACATGAAACGTCCGTATTCAGTGCAATGTCGCGAAAACGAAATTATAATTTGCTTTTGCTAAAACAATAAAAATGTTGCACATCACGTTGGACATCACCCTTGACTTAAAATAATTTGTAATGTCTGAAATAGCAAACGGTTGATGATCCTGATTGTTTCGTCAAATTCATTATGTAACCAAATTGACAAGCGATACCCTCGTCAATTTCCGTTGCTACGGATTGCGGCCGAAGATGCTTAAAATGTTGTAATCCTTAAATACATTGCATTTTATTTCAGTTACCCTGCAGTATTGGATACACGTGTTTCAGGAGCCGACATTCAAATAGAGGCCCGGAATGTATAGGTAGGCCTAAATAAAAAACGTAATTAATACATATAGTACTGAAATACATAGTTATCGATACTTATAGGCAACCTATTTTAAGATTAAGAAAAAAATCAAGATAACAAGTTTGAAATTTAATTCATTGTCTTGAAAGTTCATTTAGAATTATATATTGAAAATGAGTTGCTAATCCATTGAGCTGGATAATCATAGTAAATTTAAAGCATGTTGAAGTAAAAAGGGCTCAAAGTAGAAAACAAGAGATTATTTTGTTCATTTGAGTGTTTTCTTTTTTCCCAGCCATGGAGGTATACCTAAGTCTTGTAAAGGGAAGTAACCACGGACATTCCGGGCCAGGGATCCCCCATGCTCATACAAGCAGACACGCATTACCGCGCCGGGACCAAACACACTCACATTCGTTTTCTCGCAACGATCCCCGGCTGTCTCCTGGACAAGTTAACCGTGTTGCTCCGATAAGTCAGGCCGGTACCCAGCGAGTCGTGGTGGACCCTAACACCGGACAAAGATTTGCACTGGTTCCCTTACAGGGACAGAGTAACACAAACTTTCCCGTTAGGAATAACGTGTGGAACCAGCAACCGACAGGAAGTGACGTCAAGCTTCCAGATTCCGATAAACATGTACCGGTAGCTAACACATTCGAGACACAACTCCGCGACCCGGAAGTCAACCTGGACGTGTCACCCTCACTTCCCCAGGGTCCCAGACCAGTCGGGCCTCTCTCAAACAATCGTGATAAAAGTGTTCTAGACATTATAAACGAGCTGGTCAAGTCGACCGGATCACAAACAAAGCCTGTACCGTCACCACCGGAAGACACACAACCAGCGGAACAACATGGCGGCCACGCACACCATTCTGGTCATCATTCACATGGATCTGAGAGACGAAATACTCCACTGAAAGTGCGAGAGGAGTCACATGGACATGGCCACCAACAAACACATGGTCATGGCCACAACACAGAAAGTAGTTCCGGCAGACAGTTTGGCAGTAATACCCACAGATTCCACGGAGCTGTAACAGAGATGCCAAATATTCGTACCACGAGGGACACCCATGACGGCCATGCCCAACATGGCCGTACATCAGCCATATTGCGGGACACACAGGGATACTATTTCATGTTTTATCCCCCTGGCCGTGACCAGGGTGTGCGTGTTAAGATAACTAAGGGCGGATTTTGTTCTCGAGCCGCGGTGCCACAAAGTAGTCGATGCAGGATAGCATGTACGTCCGATGTTCAATGTAGAAGCAATTTAAAATGTTGTCCGAATGGCTGTGGATTGACGTGCTTGCCGCCTCGTGCAGGTTGATAGAGCCAAAACTACAAAAATACTTGCCTTTAACCCATTACCACACAATGACTCTTTTCGACTCCCCAAAAGATAATGGCTTTGGAAAACATTGTGGAAAATGAAGAAATTGCTTGTGACAAGCAATTTCTTCATTTACCACAGTGTTTTATACGCAAAAAGACCAAAAAATTCAAAATTTCATTCACTTGAAATTTTCGTCTGCAGCATCTTTGAATTTGGACTAGTCTAAAAATTTGCGGTTTGGTAATGGGTTAACAAATTCGAAGTTCTTTTAGACGACAAAGTGAAGACCAAGCTGTTTTTACACAGACTTGACAAAAATAATCGTTATTTATATCTGCTGTGAAGCTTTTTGCTGCATGAATTAATATTTATTCGCAAAATGTTCATAGTTATAAAAATGAAGACTCTTTAACACAAATATTGTGTTTTTGATTTCTTGGGAAAAAAGAGATGCAAATGTGTCACAAAGTGTGATGTTCGGCCAATTAGAGGAAGATGTATTTTCATTAACTTATCAGAATGGTCAACCAGTCTTACCCTTATAACCCAGCTAAATCGCAAACAGACGAAAATCGATTTCCATAGCTGCTGTAGATAGCATTAATTAGATAATTTTAACGAAAATGAAATTTCTGTACATCATAACCCAGAAAATATTTAGAGAGGAGAAAATCCCGATAATCTGCGTTTTCTTCTTTTCTCTCATTGTTTGCTGAAGCTGCCTTTCTTAGTGACGTCTAAAGCAAATCTTGTTTGGGAAAAAGTTGAGTTATCAAATCGCGAAGGCCACATAATAAAACCATTTACATCCGTCTAGTTACTTCATGAACGTCCCTCAACCACAAAAAGGTCACGTCTGATTGACGTCGACGCCAATTGACGTAAACATCAATACAAACGTGGTCTATTTTTAGATCCAATTATTTCTAAATTTTATGCGGTTGTTTTATGCCAGGCACGGAAATTCACAAAATGTGCGAGGCTGGAGATATATTTTCTATTGTAAGTTAACAATAATTATTATCTAAAATTTTGATGAAATTTACAAAATGTTTGTGTTGCAGCTATATTATCGTTATTAGTTTTTATTCGCCTTCAACAATTTTTAGTCATAATTATATAGTCAAAATCAGTTTTTTCCATGTGCATTATCGTTATCGCAAGTACAGGGCCATCTAAACCATTTCCCAAGCTTTCCTAGATCTGATGTCCCTATCGTAGAAGGATTGCGAAAACATTTAGACAAAAAAAATGCTGATAACAACTTTTTGTCTGGGCTACATGTATAACGTCCATAAATTCTTTACTCATTAAGAATAGTGTTTGCATCAGATTTCCAAGGGCGGATCCAGGATTTTTTTTCCATGGGGGGGGGGGGGGTCCAAGCCCAAGATTTTTTCCAGGGGGGGGGGGGGCAAGCTCAAATTATGGCTTGTAATGTAATAAATATGTAACCTTACACTAAACTCATACAGTCAAAATTCAATTTTCGGCCAATGCCAGGGGGGTCCGGACAATCCCCCCTCCCCAACCCCCCTCTAGATCCGCCCATGGATTTCTAATTCGACCGCCCAAAGTTCTTTTTCACAAGAAGAAGAAAAATGACTCAGTTACTTTACTGTATATTTTGTCTATGGAGATAGATTTAATACAATGGGTCCATGTTTGTTTGTCAAACATACAATTGGATAAAAAAAAAGATTAACTTTGGCTAATGAAAATCGTACATGCATGATCGGTCAATCTTATTTGGTAGACCGTTTCTCTTCATCGAGACGATGCATCAAGTGCACATAGCGGTCACTGGTTCGATCCACCTTCGGAAGACACTTTAACCCTTTCCTAAACGGCAAAAAAATTGCACTCTTCAGTTTCGATAACTGCTGCAGATGACAAAATGGGTATTGCCAAAGAAAGGATTTGTCCAGAAAATAGCTCAAAAAATATTGAGGCAAAAGAAGAAACTTCTGGTTATCAGCAGTTTCTTCTTTTGTTTCAATGTTTTCCCGAGTCATTTCTAATAGGGACGTCAAAACCAGGTCTTGTTTGGGAAAGGGTTAACCGAGGTCCCGTCGTCATGTGACCTTATATGTTGAATGGGACATACCAATCAGTTCTACCCAATCTAAATTACCATAACGACTCGCATGCATCCGTGATCAGGCTCATATTTTATCTAAAGGAAAATACAAATCAAGCATTCGTGAAAATAAGGAATTGACAAATTCCACGTCTTTAGGAAATGAGAGGATTCTTAGGTTTCAACGCACATGTTGTGTATTTTTACGTAAACGCAGTATAATGAACGCCTGGGTTTCTCAAGGTGTACGTAAGTCAGTATATTGTAAACATGACGTTTTTACCACGTGTACGCGTTAACGTTAGGTTAACGTTAAGTGATCAATTATCACAAGTAATTAGCATGAATTTGTCATTCTAGTTTTATTGCTGTACATACAGACCTACACAATTGACAAATCCCTAGTCATTCAACATAAAAGGGAAATCCCTGCAAAACACGTCAGTTGTTAAGACCTTTTCCCAAACGACATTGCGTTAGCGGAAGGTCAACACCTCGTAACTAAAGTTTAAAAAAGGTGGAGTTACGAGGTATTGACTCCCACTGACGATATCAAGGGGGTGGTCTACCCGCGAGCTGCTGTAGACGATGAATATGTGATGATAAAGATAGGATTTATGTACAATATAGAACAGATAATTTTGAGACAAAAGGAGGACATTCTAGACTATTGTTTCTCATATCTTGTCTTTTGTATCAATGTTTTCTCAAGCCTTTTTATCTAAAGGACGTCATTTGAACAAGGCACTGCTTTCTCTAAATAATTTAAGTACATACTCATGAGTACATGCTCAACTTCAATGGAATACTGTCCAAGGTTGAAGGGTATTCGATTGAAGTTAACGTGGATTTCGTGTGATTTGAGTATGGTGCTCAGATTCGAGTCTGAGAACGTACTTAAGTTTTTTCGAGAAACCGGGGCCATTTTTTTTGGGGGGGGGGAAGGATTAATTAAACACTGTGTCGATGGCTTGGGTCAGTATGGGACGCGTGAATCCCCGTAACTACTTTCTAGATAGAAAAACAAACGTATTCTCCAACCCCAATTCAATTGAATAGAAATACATGACTTGTATTATTCTGAAAATTGTTATGGCAGTCAGAAATGACCACCCTAGTACTTGTCTAAGATACTATCATCTGCATGTACTTAAGTCGGCATTTGCTACAGGAAAGATGAAAACTGTAATAACATATCGCCAGTGGGGGATCAAAACCTCGTGACTCCAGCTTTGTCAAGCTGTAGTTACGAGGTTTTGACTCCCCACAAACGATATAAGATAATAAATTGAGTCTGGATCAGTTAAAAAACTTCCTTGTGACATTTCAAAACACCACAGATCTAACTAAGATTGGGTGCCACGGTGGGAAATCACGTTACACAATAACAGCAGCAGCAGCAGCAACAACAACAACAACAACAACAACAACAAGTGCAGGAAATCTTCATTTATTCCACCACATCAAAAAATTCCATAAATTTTACACGTTTTCTGCGTCAAACCAAATTCAAATCGGTAACGTATTCACAGATTAATTGAAATTTTCTGCAACTGTTATTGTTGTGTAACATGATTCACAACCGTGATGTTGTTCTCTGAAAGATTTTCATAACCTATGGCTACTCCCAAAGAACACCGTTGATGTTCATAAGTCCGCAATGAGGCACAGCCTTGTCTGGAACCAAAATTTTCTTAGAGTGACCTCTTTCCTGATCCCAGCTCGAATACAGCTGACATCTGGATATGTCAAATTTCCTCTTTAACCCTTTTCCAAACGGCAAAATTTTTAGGGTTATCCACTTCAAAAACTGTCATAAAAGGCAAAATGGAAGTATATCAATATAGGATTTGTGTAAAATATGGCATAGAAAATATTGAGACAAAAGGAGAAACTGCTGGTTATCAGCAGTTTCTTCTTTTGTTTCAATGTTTTCCAAAGCCTTTGCTAATAGGGACGTCAAAACCAGGTCTTGTTTGGGAAAAGGGTTAAGTCGAGATGATAATTTTGTCTTGTAATTATCAACGAATAGCCAAAATACTAAACAAAATTATTCCGAGGTAAATAAATAAAACCATTGCAATACAGTAGGAAAAGGAGAGCTCCTATCCCTACTGTATTACAGACGCACATGGCGACAAATAAAAATGTAATAAGATCATTTGAATCGAAAAGGAACAAAAATAGGATGAGTCGAACTACGGACGTCTCAAAGTAAAATGACGTTCCCTACTACTTCGACACAACGAGTTTCAACTGTAAATAATGAAGCTGTCGCGATGTAACAAATGCTTTTGTAGATATCTTTTACAGGTACTTGTGTGTCTGGCATTGTTTTGTTTAGTAAATGGACAACAACCTGAAGTGTTCTGTCAGGTAAGGGCATTTTTACATTGTACGTGTCCCTGTAGCGGCAGTAGCATGGATCCTGATCCGACTGCACTCAGGCATTAATTGACCTTGAAACATGTGTTTATCTCAAATGCTGCAAGGGCCTTCTTTCTAGATCCAGACTCGAAATGAAGTTTAAAGTTACTAGTATTGACAATGCAGAATTATGATATGGGCTGGACAAAAATTCCCATTAGAAAGACAGAAAAGTTTATTCACGTCGTTGTGCTTAAAAATATTTATAAAGACCGGTTCCCGGTATATTTCAGGAGGCATGCGCTGTAGGATTCACGTGTGCCATGGTACAGGAAGGGAGCGGGGAACCAAAACCGGGATGCATCAGTAAGTACACTTTGTTTGCTAGTTTTAGTAACCAAACTCCAAATATAAATATCATCGCTTTGCTTAAAAATCTGGTAATATTAGGTTGTTTAAAGCTGCAGTGGCGAGGTTTTGCTAGAAATTAAAGCATCTCTCTCTCTCTACGAGTATTATATATCTTAAAGTTGAAAGTCGGCCGTTGGAAAAACTTTGATTGGGCTACTTATTTTACCATACAAAAGTAGGCCCTATGTGCGTGTGTGGTGGGAGGGAGCGGGGATAGGGGTGGCGCGGAGAGAAAGTGGGGAGACAAAGACCGGCAAAGCTAGTGGAATTTTGTCAAATATCTATAGGCGTACACAATCTATCTATCAGGAGACAGGCAGTCATGGGGCTTATTAACCTTTACACAGTCAAAGACCGGTATTGACGAACTTACATGATTCTTCTTTGATAGTAATTCAGACACCTACAAGGAAAAGAATAAAATGCAGAATGATTTCAAGTATTACGAGTATTTCCTTTTCCACACTTATTTCTATGGTACATTTTCAGCTATCGTTCATTCTGTAGATCTTGACGTCTGTTCAAAGGGTTTTCAAAAAAAAAAAAAATAAATAAATAAATAAATTATTATCGCGTGCTTTGGGAAGGTTGTACACTTTTAAAATCATCAAAGATGTACTTGTAAAACTATGGTCGTGTTTTTCAGACAGGTTTGAGGCCGAGCTGTTGGCAAAGGCCCTACAGGAGCAATCAAACGGTCCGTTACCACCTGCCCCAGCTAGCCAGGGTGCCGTGGCTCCGAGTGTGAGCCCTCCGAGCGGGGTCGAGACTGCAGTACACTCCCATGACACGTCACATGGTATCGTCACACATCGACACGATATACCCGTACAGCCCAGCCTCACAAATAACAGTCCCGTCACAGCACCCGGACTAGCTAGCGTCAATAATAATATCCCAAACACTCTACCAGGACAAACAAGCGTCAACAATCCAGGACCGGTGGTACAACCACAACCAACACCACTCACAAGACCCATCAACATGTTTCCAGGAGCCAGAGACCCTGTTAGATCTCCTTTCCTTCCTGGTTTTAGCCAATTTCCGTTTAGACAATCTATACCAGCACGATTAGATCGGTTTGCTATGGGTATACCAGGGTTGAGATTTTTCCACCGCGGTAGGTTTATTCCATTGACGTCATTTCCGTCCGAGTTTATGAGATCTCCAGGACGACCACGTGACGGTTTCCCTGGTGCCCGGTTTTCTGGCGCTGACACTAGACACAACACTCCAGGCATGTCACAGCCGAGTGCCAGATTTACAGGCGTGTCCACAGACAGACGCACACAAAATCGCCCGGCGTTAGGTAAGATATTGCGTTTATTAAAGTGACCTATCACGCTAAACGGGACGTTCTTGGTGTGTAAAATTAAAAGTAGGCATATTGACACTAGTCAGTTTGTGCGGACTGCGCAAACTGACTGGGATCAAAACTTTTAGCCTACATTGTATGGTAAGTTTTCTGGTCCTAGATCTAGATTGTTTTCCCCCTATTTAACTTTTTGTTCACCTGCGACATCTAGTTGGTCAACGTCTACTAGGTCTGATCTGTATCTCAAAATTTGTTTTTATAGACTTTGCAGTAGCCTAATCAGCTTTATCCAGACATGCCGCATATTGTATTTTCGAAAGTTTGCAAGTAGTTTGAAGAAAAGCGTACCGTGGAGAAAGGAGTAATTTAGGTATCAACTTATACCGGTACATCATAAACAAGAGCTGTCATAGACGGATTATGCTCCCCGAATAAGTGTTTATCACAAAATAAAAACTATCATACATTAAGCCCCCTTTTCCAAAGACAGATATTTTGTACACACATTCTTTATAGAAGATGGTCTAGAACATCTCATTTATCACACAAGTACAAAATTTCATTAAATTCTGCCTATTAGATAAAGAGAAATTAGAGAAAAACTACTTTTTACATTAAGGCCCTTTTTTCAATGACGCAGCCTCGAATTGAGAAGCGGAGAAAAAATTTTCTAGGGATTATTCCAGGGAGTTCACATGTGAAGTTTTATCGAATTTAGCCCAAGGGTTGTTGAGATCTGGCTGTGGACGGACGGACACACGGACGGACGGAAAGCATGGCGACTATAATTATGCTCCCCCGATTTTTTTTTCTTGGAGCATAGAAATGTTTGCAATTACAGTATTCTCATTATAACTAGATAGATCTATATTGCGGAAATATGTAGGAGTATATGTTTCTTGTTCATAAACAATATTTCATATATTTCATGAACGTATCTTGAATGTTTCATACAATGCATCTTTTGTCATCAAGACGGGTCAAAATTGCGACATTTTGTTCAATAAATGTTTGTTCCAGAAACATCTTATCAAAGGAAAGAACAACAAGAGTTGTCCGCGGACAACGTAGCTCGCCTATACGGGAGCTTGTCACAAAACAGCAATTTTTTAAAAGTAGGTCAAACTCCAAGGTCAATGTCACAAGGTCAAAGGTCATGAATGAAAGGTCTTGTCGAGATGTATGTATGTATAAAATATCAAGGCTGTATCTCTAATAGTGCCCAAGAGATAGGTAAAGTTAGCTACCGGTAGCCAGTTACTTGTTCCAGTTACTTGAAAAAGAAAAGTTAGTTACCGGTAGCCAGCTACCGGTAGCCAGTTACTTGAACAAGAAAAGTTAGTTACCGGTAGCCAGCTACCGGTAGCCAGTTACTTAAAAAATAAAAATTAGTTACCAGTAGCCAGCAACCGATAGCCAGTTACTTGAAAAAGAAAATATGGCTACAAGAAATTAAAGGGGCCAACTACCAAAAAAAAACTTCGGTATAGTCTAAAATTTTGCTCCACCCTTCCATCAAACGGAACCGGTAGCTGGCCAGATAAAAGATACCAATCTATAGTGTTGTAACATTTTAAGATCATAAATTAAATGTACTTTTCATAGAAATATAAATCAATCCTTTTGTGGAAATTAAAGGGGCCAGCTACCGGAAAAAACTTCGGTATAGTCTAATATTTGGTCCATCCCTCTTTTAAACGGAACCGGTAGCTGGCCAGATAAACGATACCAATCTATACTGTTGGTAACATATTATTATCATAAATTAAATGTACTTTTCATAAAAATATGAATTAAACCTTTTGCAGAAATTAAAGGGGCCATCTACCGAAAAAAACTTCGGTATAGTCTAAAATTTTGCTCCAACCTTCCATCAAACAGAACCGGTAGCTGGCCAGATAAACGATACCAATCTATACTGTTGTAACATTTTATAATCATAAATTAAATGTACTTTTCATAGAAATATAAATCAATCCTTTTGTGGAAATTAAAGGGGCCAGCTACTGGACAAAACTTCGGAATAGTCTAATATTTGGTCAATCCCTCCTTTAAACGGAACCGGTAGCTGGCCAGATAAACGATACCAATCTATACTGTTGTCACATATTATTATCATAAATTAAATGTACTTTTCATAAAAATATGAATTAAACCTTTTGCGGAAATTAAAGGGGCCATCTACCGAAAAAAACTTCGGTATAGTCTAAAATTTTGCTCCAACCTTCCATCAAACAGAACCGGTAGCTGGCCAGATAAACGATACCAATCTATACTGTTGTAACATTTTATGATCATAAATTAAATGTACTTTTCATAGAAATATAAATCAATCCTTTTGTGGAAATTAAAGGGGCCAGCTACTGGACAAAACTTCGGTATAGTCTAATATTTGGTCCATCCCTCCTTTAAACGGAACCGGTAGCTGGCCAGATAAACGATACCAATCTATACTGTTGTAACATTTTATTATCATAAATTGAATGTACTTTCAAAAAAATATAAATCAATCCTTTTGTGGAAATTAAAGGGGCCAGCTACTGGACAAAACTTCGGAATAGTCTAATATTTGGTAAATCCCTCCTTTAAACGGAACCGGTAGCTGGCCAGATAAACGATACCAATCTATACTGTTGGTAACATATTATTATCATAAATTAAATGTACTTTTCATAAAAATATGAATTAAACCTTTTGCAGAAATTAAAGGGGCCATCTACCGAAAAGAACTTCGGTATAGTCTAAAATTTTGCTCCAACCTTCCATCAAACAGAACCGGTAGCTGGCCAGATAAACGATACCAATCTATACTGTTGTAACATTTTATGATCATAAATTAAATGTACTTTTCATAGAAATATAAATCAATCCTTTTGTGGAAATTAAAGGGGCCAGCTACTGGACAAAACTTCGGTATAGTCTAATATTTGGTCCAACCCTCCTTTAAACGGAACCGGTAGCTGGCCAGATAAACGATACCAATCTATACTTTTGGTAACATATTATTATCATAAATTAAATGTACTTTTCATAAAAATATGAATTAAACCTTTTGCAGAAATTAAAGGGGCCATTTACCGAAAAAAACTTCGGTATAGTCTAAAATTTTGCTCCAACCTTCCATCAAACAGAACCGGTAGCTGGCCAGATAAACGATACCAATCTATACTGTTGTAACATTTTATGATCATAAATTAAATGTACTTTTCATAGAAATATAAATCAATCCTTTTGTGGAAATTAAAGGGGCCAGCTACTGGACAAAACTTCGGTATAGTCTAATATTTGGTCCATCCCTCCTTTAAACGGAACCGGTAGCTGGCCAGATAAACGATACCAATCTATACTGTTGTAACATTTTATTATCATAAATTGAATGTACTTTCAAAAAAATATAAATCAATCCTTTTGTGGAAATTAAAGGGGCCAGCTACTGGACAAAACTTCGGAATAGTCTAATATTTGGTAAATCCCTCCTTTAAACGGAACCGGTAGCTGGCCAGATAAACGATACCAATCTATACTGTTGGTAACATATTATTATCATAAATTAAATGTACTTTTCATAAAAATATGAATTAAACCTTTTGCAGAAATTAAAGGGGCCATCTACCGAAAAGAACTTCGGTATAGTCTAAAATTTTGCTCCAACCTTCCATCAAACAGAACCGGTAGCTGGCCAGATAAACGATACCAATCTATACTGTTGTAACATTTTATGATCATAAATTAAATGTACTTTTCATAGAAATATAAATCAATCCTTTTGTGGAAATTAAAGGGGCCAGCTACTGGACAAAACTTCGGTATAGTCTAATATTTGGTCCAACCCTCCTTTAAACGGAACCGGTAGCTGGCCAGATAAACGATACCAATCTATACTGTTGTAACATTTTATTATCATAAATTGAATGTACTTTCCAAAAAATATAAATCAATCCTTTTGTGGAAATTAAAGGGGCCAGCTACTGGACAAAACTTAGATAAAGTCTAATATTTGGTCCATCCCTCCTTTAAACGGAACCGGTAGCTGGCCAGATAAACGATACCAATTGATACTGTTGTAACATATTATTATCATAAATTAAATGTACTTTTCATAAAAATATGAATTAAACATTTTGCGGAAATTAAAGGGGCCAGCTAACGAAAAAAACTTCGGTAAAGTCTAAAATTTTGCTCCACCCTTCCATCAAACGGAACCGGTAGCTGGCCAGATAAACGATACCAATCTATGCTGTTGTAACATTTTATGATCATAAATTAAATGTACTTTTCATAGAAATATAAATCAATCCTTTTGTGGAAATTAAAGGGGCCAGCTACTGGACAAAACTTCGGTAAAGTCTAATATTTTGCCCACCCCTCCATCAAACGGAACCGGTAGCTGGCCAGATTAACGATACCAATCTATACTGTTGTAACATTTTATTATCATTTAATGAATGTACTTTCCATAAAAATATAAATCAATCCTTTTGAAGAAATTAAAGGGGCCAGCTACTGGACAAAACTTCGGTAAAGTCTAATATTTGGTCCACCACTCAACCAAACGGAACCGGTAGCTGGCCAGATAAACGATTCCAATCTATACTGTTGTAACATATCATTATCATAAATTAAATGTACTTTTCATAGAAATATGAATGAAACCTTTTGCGGAAATTAAAGGGGCCAACTACCGAAAGAAACTTCGGTATAGTCTAAAATTTTGCTCCACCCTTCCATCAAACAGAACCGGTAGCTGGCCAGATAAACGATACCAATCTATACTGTTGTAACATTTTATTATCATAAATTGAATGTACTTTCCAAAAAAATATAAATCAATCCTTTTGCTGAAAGTGAAGGGGCCAGCTACTGGACAAAACTTCGGTAAAGTCTAATATTTGGTCCACCCTTCGATCAAACGGAACCGGTAGCTGGCCAGATAAACGATACCAATCTATACTGTTTTAACATTTTATTATCATAAATTGAATGTACTTTCCATAAAAATATAAATCAATCCTTTTGCAGAAATTAAAGGGGCCAGCTACTGGACAAAACTTCGGTAAAGTCTAATATTTTGTCCACCACTCAACCAAACGGAACCGGTAGCTGGCCAGTTATAAGCGAAACCAATCTATACAGTTGTAACATATTATTATCATAAATTAAATGTACTTTTCATAAAAATATGAATTAAACTTTTTTCGGAAATTAAAGGGGCCAGCTACCGAAAAAAACTTCGGTATAGTCTAAAATTTTGCTCCACCCTTCCATCAAACAGAACCGGTAGCTGGCCAGATAAACGATACCAATCTATACTGTTGTAACATTTTATTATCAGAAATTGAATGTACTTTCCAAAAAAATATAAATCAATCCTTTTGCGGAAATTAAAGGGGCCAGCTACTGGACAAAACTTCGGTAAAGTCTAAAATTTTGTCCACCCCTCCATCAAACGGAACCGGTAGCTGGCCAGATAAACGATACCAATCTATAATTTTGTAACATTTTATTATCATAAATTGAATGTACTTTCCATAAAAATATAAATCAATCATTTTGCAGAAATTAAAGGGGCCAGCTACTGGACAAAACTTCGGTAAAGTCTAATATTTGGTCCATCCCTCCATCAAACGGAACCGGTAGCTGGCCAGATAAAAGATACCAGTCTATACTGTTGTAACATTTTATTATCATAAATTGAATGTACTTTCCATAAAAATATAAATCAATCATTTTGCGGAAAGTAAAGGGGCCAGCTACTGGACAAAACTTCGGTAAAGTCTAAAATTTTGTCCACCCCTCCATCAAACGGAACCGGTAGCTGGCCAGATAAACGATACCAATCTATAATTTTGTAACATTTTATTATCATAAATTGAATGTACTTTCCATAAAAATATAAATCAATCATTTTGCAGAAATTAAAGGGGCCAGCTACTGGACAAAACTTCGGTAAAGTCTAATATTTGGTCCATCCCTCCATCAAACGGAACCGGTAGCTGGCCAGATAAAAGATACCAGTCTATACTGTTGTAACATTTTATTATCATAAATTGAATGTACTTTCCATAAAAATATAAATCAATCATTTTGCGGAAAGTAAAGGGGCCAGCTACTGGACAAAACTTCGGTAAAGTCTAATATTTGGTCCACCCCTCCATCAAACGGAACCGGTAGCTGGCCAGATAAACTATACCAATCTATACTGTTGTAACATTTTATTATCATTTTATGAATGTACTTTCCATAAAAATATAAATCAATCCTTTTGAAGAAAATAAAGGGGCCAGCTACTGGACAAAACTTCGGTAAAGTCTAATATTTGGTCCACCACTCAACCAAACGGAACCGGTAGCTGGCCAGATAAACGAAACCAATCTATACAGTTGTAACATATTATTATCATAAATTAAATGTACCTTTCATAAAAATATGAATTAAACTTTTTGCGGAAATTAAAGGGGCCAGCTACCGAAAAAAACTTCGGTATAGTCTAAAATTTTGCTCCACCCTTCCATCAAACAGAACCGGTAGCTGGCCAGATAAACGATACCAATCTATGCTGTTGTAACATTTTATGATCATAAATTAAATGTACTTTTCATAGAAATATAAATCAATCCTTTTGTGGAAATTAAAGGGGCCAGCTACTGGACAAAACTTCGGTAAAGTCTAATATTTTGTCCACCCCTCCATCAAACGGAACCGGTAGCTGGCCAGATTAACGATACAAATCTATAATTTTGTAACATTTTATTATCATAAATTGAATGTACTTTCCATAAAAATATAAATAAATCATTTTGCGGAAATTAAAGGGGCCAGCTACTAGACAAAACTTCGGTAAAGTCTAATATTTGGTCCATCCCTCCATCAAATGGAACCGGTAGCTGGCCAGATAAAAGATACCAATCTATACTGTTGTAACATTTTATTATCATAAATTGAATGTACTTTCCATAAAAATATAAATCAATCATTTTGCGGAAAGTAAAGGGGCCAGCTACTGGACAAAACTTCGGTAAAGTCTAATATTTGGTCCACCACTCAACCAAACGGAACCGGTAGCTGGCCAGATAAACGATACCAATCTATACTTTTGTAACATTTTATTATCATAAATTGAATGTACTTTTCATAGAAATATAAATCAATCCTTTTGCGGAAATTAAAGGGGCCAGCTACTGGACAAAACTTCGGTATAGTCTAATATTTGGTCCACCCCTCCATCAAACGGAACCGGTAGCTGGCCAGATAAACTATACCAATTTTATACTGTTGTAACATTTTATTATCATAAATTGAGTGTACTTTCCAAAAAAATATAATTCAATCATTTTGCAGAAAGTAAAGGGACAAGCTACTGGACAAAACTTCGGTAAAGTCTAAAATTTGGTCCACCCCCCCACCCCCCCCCATCAAACGGAACCGGTAGCTGGCCAGATAAACGATACCAATCTATACTGTTGTAACATTTTATTATCATAAAATGGATGTACTTTCCATAAAAATATAAATCAATCCTTTTGCAGAAATTAAAGGGGCCAGCTACTGGACAAAACTTCGGTAAAGTCTAATATTTGGTCCACCACTCAACCAAACGTAACCGGTAGCTGGCCAGATAAACGATACCAATCTATACTGTTGTAACATATTATTATCATAAATTAAATGTACTTTTCATAAAAACATAAATTCAACCTTTTGCGGAAATTAAAGGGGCCAGTTACCGAAAAAAACTTCGGTAAAGTCTAACATTTCGCTCCACCCTTCCATCAAACAGAACCGGTAGCTGGCCAGATAAACGATACCAATCTATACTGTTGTAATCTTTTATTATCATAAATTGAGTGTACTTTCCAAAAAAATATAAATCAATCCTTTTGCAGAAATTAAAGGGGCCAGCCACTGGAAAAAACTTCGGTAAAGTCTAAAATTTTGCTCCACCCTTCCATCAAACGGAACCGGTAGCTGGCTAGATAAAAGATACCAATCTATACTGTTGTAACATTTTATGATCATGAAATGAATATACTTTTCATAGAAATATAAATCAATCCTTTTGCGGAAATTAAAGGGACCAGCTACTGGACAAAACTTCGGTATAGTCTAATATTTGGTCCACCCATCCACCATTCGGAACCGGTAGCTGGCCAGATAAACGATACCAATCCATACTGTTGTAATTATTATTATCATAAATTGAATGTACTTTCCATAAAAATATAAATCAATCATTTTGCGGAAAGTAAAGTGGCCAGCTACTGGACAAAACTTCGGTAAAGTCTAATATTTGGTCAACCCCTCCATCAAACGGAACCGGTAGCTGGCTAGATAAACGATACCAATCTATACTGTTGTAACATTTTATTATCATAAAATGAATGTACTTTCCATAAAAATATAAATCAATCCTTTTGCAGAAATTAAAGGGGCCAGCTACTGGACAAAACTTCGGTAAAGTCTAATATTTTGTCCACCACTCAACCAAACGGAACCGGTAGCTGGCCAGATAAAAGATACCAATCTATACTGTTTTAACATTTTATGATCATAAATTGAATGTACTTTTCATAGAAATATAAATCAATCCTTTTGCGGAAATTAAAGGGGCCAGCTACTGGACAAAACTTCGGTATAGTCTAATATCTGATCCACCCCTCCATCAAACGGAACCGGTAGCTGGCCAGATAAACGATACCAATCTATACTGTTGTAACATTTTATTATCAATAATTGAATGTACTTTCCATAAAAATATAAATCAATCCTTTTGCAGAATGCAAAGGGGCCAGCTACTGGACAAAACTTCGGTATAGTCTAATATTTGGTCCACCACTCAACCAAACGGAACCGGTAGCTGGCCAGATAAACGATACCAATCTATACTGTTGTAACATATTATTATCATGAATTAAATGTACTTTTCATAAAAATATGAATTAAACCTTTTGCGGAAATTAAAGGGGCCAGCTACCGAAAAAAAACTTCGTAAAGTCTAATATTTCGTCCACCCTTCCATCAAACGGAACCGGTAGCTGGCCAGATAAACGATACCAATCTATACTGTTGTAACATTTTATTATCATAAATTGAATGTACTTTTCATAAAAATATAAATCAATCCTTTTGCGGAAAGTAAAGGGGCCAGCTACCGGACAAAACTTCGGTATAGTCTAAAATTTTTGCTCCACACTTCCATCAAACAGAACCGGTAGCTGGCCAGATAAACGATACCAATCTATACTGTTGTAAC